>CAJHNH020002224.1:470000-1070000 GCA_905116865.2 Candidula unifasciata | reverse complement strand
AATTTCTTCCTCTAGCTTCAATGTCTCAGTGATTTCTTCTGTCACCTCTTCCTCTGTCTTTTCCACCTTCACTTCCTCAGGAGCTTCAGTAATTTCCGCTAAAACAGTTTCTTGAATTTGTTCAACTTCTTGTGGAATTTCTTCCTCTAGCTTCAATGTCTCAATGATTTCTTCTGTCACTTCTTCTTCTGTCTTTTCCACCTCCACTTCCTCAGGAGCTTCAGTAATTTCCACTTCAACAGTTTCTTGGATTTGATCAATCTTTTGTGGAATTTCTTCCTCTAGCTTCAATGTCTCAGTGATTTCTTCTGTCACCTCTTCTTCTGTCTTTTCCACCTCCACTTCCTCAGGAGCTTCTGTAATTTCAAATTCAACAGTTTCCTGAATTTGTTCAACCTCCTGTGGCTGCTTTGAACTGACAGTTATAACTTCTCTCTCCTCTGCAACTGTTTCTTCTTTTGGATGTTCTGTTTCTACTTCTTCAGTTTCAGAAATGGAAGATACTTCAGTCACTTCAGTAACAACTTCAACATCCTGAGGTTTCTCAAACTCCACAGTGATGGTTTCTTTATGAGTTTCAAAGTCTTCCACTTTGGGTTTCTCTAGAGAAATCTCAATCTGTTCTTCATATGTTGTTGTTTCTACCTCCTCTACTGCTTCTTCAACCTCTTGCGGAATTTCTTCTTCTAGAGTCAATGTTTCTGTGATCTCTTCAATCACTTCTTCTTCTGTCTTTTCCACCTTCACTTCCTCAGGAGCTTCAGTAATTTCCACTTCCACAGTTTCTTGGATTTGTTCAACTTCTTGTGGAATTTCTTCCTCTAGCTTCAATGTCTCAGTGATTTCTTCTGTCACCTCTTCCTCTGTCTTTTCCACCTTCACTTCCTCAGGAGCTTCAGTAATTTCCGCTAAAACAGTTTCTTGAATTTGTTCAACTTCTTGTGGAATTTCTTCCTCTAGCTTCAATGTCTCAATGATTTCTTCTGTCACTTCTTCTTCTGTCTTTTCCACCTCCACTTCCTCAGGAGCTTCAGTAATTTCCACTTCAACAGTTTCTTGGATTTGATCAATCTTTTGTGGAATTTCTTCCTCTAGCTTCAATGTCTCAGTGATTTCTTCTGTCACCTCTTCTTCTGTCTTTTCCACCTCCACTTCCTCAGGAGCTTCTGTAATTTCAAATTCAACAGTTTCCTGAATTTGTTCAACCTCCTGTGGCTGCTTTGAACTGACAGTTATAACTTCTCTCTCCTCTGCAACTGTTTCTTCTTTTGGATGTTCTGTTTCTACTTCTTCAGTTTCAGAAATTGAAGATACTTCAGTCACTTCAGTAACAACTTCAACATCCTGAGGTTTCTCAAACTCCACAGTGATGGTTTCTTTATGAGTTTCAAAGTCTTCCACTTTGGGTTTCTCTAGAGAAATCTCAATCTGTTCTTCATATGTTGTTGTTTCTACCTCCTCTACTGCTTCTTCAACCTCTTGCGGAATTTCTTCTTCTAGAGTCAATGTTTCTGTGATCTCTTCAATCACTTCTTCTTCTGTCTTTTCCACCTTCACTTCCTCAGGAGCTTCAGTAATTTCCACTTCCACAGTTTCTTGGATTTGTTCAACTTCTTGTGGAATTTCTTCCTCTAGCTTCAATGTCTCAGTGATTTCTTCTGTCACCTCTTCTTCTGTCTCTTCCACCTCCACTTCCTCAGGAGTTTCTGTAATTTCAAATTTAACAGTTTCCTGAATTTGTTCAACCTCTTGTGGCTGTTTAGGACTGACAGTTATAACTTCTCTCTCCTCTGCAACTGTTTCTTCTTTAGGATGTTCTGTTTCTACTTCTTCAGTTTCAGAAATGGAAGAGACTTCAGTCACTTCAGTAACAACTTCAACATCCTGAGGTTTCTCAAACTCCACAGTGACGGTTTCTTTATGAGTTTCAAAGTCTTCCACTTTAGGTTTCTCTACAGAAATCTCAATCTGTTCTTCATATGTTGTTGTTTCTACCTCCTCTACTGCTTCTTCAACCTCTTGAGGAATTTCTTCTTCTAGAGTCAATGTTTCTGTGATCTCTTCAATCACTTCTTCTTCTGTCTTTTCCACCTTCACTTCCTCAGGAGCTTCAGTAATTTCCACTTCCACAGTTTCTTGGATTTGTTCAACTTCTTGTGGAATTTCTTCCTCTAGCTTCAATGTCTCAGTGATTTCTTCTGTCACCTCTTCTTCTGTCTCTTCCACCTCCACTTCCTCAGGAGTTTCTGTAATTTCAAATTTAACAGTTTCCTGAATTTGTTCAACCTCTTGTGGCTGTTTAGGACTGACAGTTATAACTTCTCTCTCCTCTGCAACTGTTTCTTCTTTAGGATGTTCTGTTTCTACTTCTTCAGTTTCAGAAATGGAAGAGACTTCAGTCACTTCAGTAACAACTTCAACATCCTGAAATTTCTCAAACTCCACAGTGACGGTTTCTTTATGAGTTTCAAAGTCTTCCACTTTAGGTTTCTCTACAGAAATCTCAATCTGTTCTTCATATGTTGTTGTTTCTACCTCCTCTACTGCTTCTTCAACCTCTTGCGGAATTTCTTCTTCTAGAGTCAATGTTTCTGTGATCTCTTCAATCACTTCTTCTTCTGTCTTTTCCACCTTCACTTCCTCGGGAGCTTCAGTAATTTCCACTTCCACAGTTTCTTGGATTTGTTCAACTTCTTGTGGAATTTCTTCCTCTAGCTTCAATGTCTCAGTGATTTCTTCTGTCACCTTTTCTTCTGTCTCTTCCACCTCCACTTCCTCAGGAGCTTCTGTAATTTCAAATTCAATAGTTTCCTGAATTTGTTCAACCTCCTGTGGCTGCTTTGGACTGACAGTTATAACTTCTCTCTCCTCTGCAACTGTTTCTTCTTTAGGATGTTCTGTTTCTACTTCTTCAGTTTCAGAAATGGAAGAGACTTCAGTCACTTCAGTAACAACTTCAACATCCTGAGGTTTCTCAAACTCCACAGTGACGGTTTCTTTATGAGTTTCAAAGTCTTCCACTTTAGGTTTCTCTACAGAAATCTCAATCTGTTCTTCATATGCTGTTGTTTCTACCTCCTCTACTGCTTCTTCAACCTCTTGCGGAATTTCTTCTTCTAGAGTCAATGTTTCTGTGATCTCTTCAATCACCTCTTCTTCTGTCTTTTCCACCTTTACTTCCTCAGGAACTTCAGTAATTTCCACTTCCACAGTTTCTTGGATTTGTTCAACTTCTTGTGGAATTTCTTCCTCTAGCTTCAATGTCTCAGTGATTTCTTCTGTCACCTCTTCTTCTGTCTCTTCCACCTCCACTTCCTCAGGAGCTTCTGTAATTTCAAATTCAACAGTTTCCTGAATTTGTTCAACCTCCTGTGGCTGTTTAGGACTGACAGTTATAACTTCTCTCTCCTCTGCAACTGTTTCTTCTTTAGGATGTTCTGTTTCTACTTCTTCAGTTTCAGAAATGGAAGAGACTTCAGTCACTTCAGTAAAAACTTCAACATCCTGAGGTTTCTCAAACTCCACAGTGATGGTTTCTTTATGAGTTTCAAAGTCTTCCACTTTAGGTTTCTCTACAGAAATCTCAATCTGTTCTTCATATGTTGTTGTTTCTACCTCCTCTACTGCTTCTTCAACCTCTTGCGGAATTTCTTCTTCTAGAGTCAATGTTTCTGTGATCTCTTCAATCACTTCTTCTTCTGTCTTTTCCACCTTCACTTCCTCAGGAGCTTCAGTAATTTCCACTTCCACAGTTTCTTGGATTTGTTCAACTTCTTGTGGAATTTCTTCCTCTAGCTTCAATGTCTCAGTGATTTCTTCTGTCACCTCTTCTTCTGTCTCTTCCACCTCCACTTCCTCAGGAGCTTCTGTAATTTCAAATTCAATAGTTTCCTGAATTTGTTCAACCTCCTGTGGCTGCTTTGGACTGACAGTTATAACTTCTCTCTCCTCTGCAACTGTTTCTTCTTTAGGATGTTCTGTTTCTACTTCTTCAGTTTCAGAAATGGAAGGGACTTCAGTCACTTCAGTAACAACTTCAACATCCTGAGGTTTCTCAAACTCCACAGTGACGGTTTCTTTATGAGTTTCAAAGTCTTCCACTTTAGGTTTCTCTACAGAAATCTCAATCTGTTCTTCATATGTTGTTGTTTCTACCTCCTCTACTGCTTCTTCAACCTCTTGCGGAATTTCTTCTTCTAGAGTCAATGTTTCTGTGATCTCTTCAATCACTTCTTCTTCTGTCTTTTCCACCTTCAATTCCTCAGGAGCTTCAGTAATTTCCACTTCCACAGTTTCTTGGATTTGTTCAACTTCTTGTGGAATTTCTTCCTCTAGCTTCAATGTCTCAGTGATTTCTTCTGTCACCTCTTCTTCTGTCTCTTCCACCTCCACTTCCTCAGGAGCTTCTGTAATTTCAAATTCAACAGTTTCCTGAATTTGTTCAACCTCCTGTGGCTGTTTAGGACTGACAGTTATAACTTCTCTCTCCTCTGCAACTGTTTCTTCTTTAGGATGTTCTGTTTCTACTTCTTCAGTTTCAGAAATGGAAGAGACTTCAGTCACTTCAGTAAGAACTTCAACATCCTGAGGTTTCTCAAACTCCACAGTGACGGTTTCTTTATGAGTTTCAAAGTCTTCCACTTTAGGTTTCTCTACAGAAATCTCAATCTGTTCTTCATATGTTGTTGTTTCTACCTCCTCTACTGCTTCTTCAACCTCTTGCGGAATTTCTTCTTCTAGAGTCAATGTTTCTGTGATCTCTTCAGTCACCTCTTCTTCTGTCTTTTCCACCTTTACTTCCTCAGGAGCTTCAGTAATTTCCACTTCCACAGTTTCTTGGATTTGTTCAACTTCTTGTGGAATTTCTTCCTCTAGCTTCAATGTCTCAGTGATTTCTTCTGTCACCTCTTCTTCTGTCTCTTCCACCTCCACTTCCTCAGGAGCTTCTGTAATTTCAAATTCAACAGTTTCCTGAATTTGTTCAACCTCCTGTGGCTGTTTAGGACTGACAGTTATAACTTCTCTCTCCTCTGCAACTGTTTCTTCTTTAGGATGTTCTGTTTCTACTTCTTCAGTTTCAGAAATGGAAGAGACTTCAGTCACTTCAGTAAAAACTTCAACATCCTGAGGTTTCTCAAACTCCACAGTGATGGTTTCTTTATGAGTTTCAAAGTCTTCCACTTTAGGTTTCTCTACAGAAATCTCAATCTGTTCTTCATATGTTGTTGTTTCTACCTCCTCTACTGCTTCTTCAACCTCTTGTGGAATTTCTTCTTCTAGAGTCAATGTTTCTGTGATCTCTTCAATCACTTCTTCTTCTGTCTTTTCCACCTTCACTTCCTCAGGAGCTTCAGTAATTTCCACTTCCACAGTTTCTTGGATTTGTTCAACTTCTTGTGGAATTTCTTCCTCTAGCTTCAATGTCTCAGTGATTTCTTCTGTCACCTCTTCTTCTGTCTCTTCCACCTCCACTTCCTCAGGAGTTTCTGTAATTTCAAATTTAACAGTTTCCTGAATTTGTTCAACCTCCTGTGGCTGTTTAGGACTGACAGTTATAACTTCTCTCTCCTCTGCAACTGTTTCTTCTTTAGGATGTTCTGTTTCTACTTCTTCAGTTTCAGAAATGGAAGAGACTTCAGTCACTTCAGTAACAACTTCAACATCCTGAGGTTTCTCAAACTCCACAGTGACGGTTTCTTTATGAGTTTCAAAGTCTTCCACTTTAGGTTTCTCTACAGAAATCTCAATCTGTTCTTCATATGTTGTTGTTTCTACCTCCTCTACTGCTTCTTCAACCTCTTGCGGAATTTCTTCTTCTAGAGTCAATGTTTCTGTGATCTCTTCAATCACTTCTTCTTCTGTCTTTTCCACCTTCACTTCCTCAGGAGCTTCAGTAATTTCCACTTCCACAGTTTCTTGGATTTGTTCAACTTCTTGTGGAATTTCTTCCTCTAGCTTCAATGTCTCAGTGATTTCTTCTGTCACCTCTTCTTCTGTCTCTTCCACCTCCACTTCCTCAGGAGCTTCTGTAATTTCAAATTCAACAGTTTCCTGAATTTGTTCAACCTCCTGTGGCTGTTTAGGACTGACAGTTATAACTTCTCTCTCCTCTGTAACTGTTTCTTCTTTAGGATGTTCTGTTTCTACTTCTTCAGTTTCAGAAATGGAAGAGACTTCAGTCACTTCAGTAACAACTTCAACATCCTGAGGTTTCTCAAACTCCACAGTGATGGTTTCTTTATGAGTTTCAAAGTCTTCCACTTTAGGTTTCTCTACAGAAATCTCAATCTGTTCTTCATATGTTGTTGTTTCTACCTCCTCTACTGCTTCTTCAACCTCTTGCGGAATTTCTTCTTCTAGAGTCAATGTTTCTGTGATCTCTTCAATCACTTCTTCTTCTGTCTTTTCCACCTTCACTTCCTCAGGAGCTTCAGTAATTTCCACTTCCACAGTTTCTTTGATTTGTTCAACTTCTTGTGGAATTTCTTCCTCTAGCTTCAGTGTCTCAGTGATTTCTTCTGTCACCTCTTCTTCTGTCTCTTCCACCTCCACTTCCTCAGGAGCTTCTGTAATTTCAAATTCAACAGTTTCCTGAATTTGTTCAACCTCCTGTGGCTGCTTTAAACTGACAGTTATAACTTCTCTCTCCTCTGCAACTGTTTCTTTTTTAGGATGTTCTGTTTCTACTTCTTCAGTTTCAGAAATGGAAGAGACTTCAGTCACTTCAGTAACAACTTCAACATCCTGAGGTTTCTCAAACTCCACAGTGATGGTTTCTTTATGAGTTTCCAAGTCTTCCACTTTGGGTTTCTCTACAGAAATCTCAATCTGTTCTTCATATGTTGTTGTTTCTACCTCCTCTACTGCTTCTTCAACCTCTTGCGGAATTTCTTCTTCTAGAGTCAATGTTTCTGTGATCTCTTCAATCACCTCTTCTTCTGTCTTTTCCACCTTCACTTCCTCAGGAGCTTCAGTAATTTCCACTTCCACAGTTTCTTTGATTTGTTCAACTTCTTGTGGAATTTCTTCCTCTAGCTTCAACGTCTCAGTGATTTCTTCTGTCACCTCTTCTTCTGTCTTTTCCACCTCCACTTCCTGAGTAGCTTCAGCAATTTCCTGTTCAACAATTTCTAGGATTTGTTCAGCCTCCTGTGGTTGCTTAGTTCTAACAGTAATAACTGCTTTCACCACTTCAATTGTTTCTTCTTTAGGATGCTCTGCTTCTACTCCTATCTCAGTTTCTTCCAACGGCATCACAACCACAGACCTTTCAAAGTCATCACTGACAGAGACAGGATGTTCAGTTATTTCTAAAATGTCTCTGCCTCTGAGACTAATATCTGTCACTTCCTCTGTGACAATGCCAGGAAACTTTATTTCTGTTGGAACCTCCTGTTCGACTTCAGATGCAGCTTCCGGAACTGTCTCTGGAGTTTGGGTTTCATGTTTGCCAAGATAAATATCAATGGCCTCCAAGAAATGCTCCTCCTTTAACAGAGTGAGGGAAAAATGTGATTACAATCTGTCTTCACTGGAGTTACTGTCAAACTTGTGAGCAACCAGAGCACAGTAAGCTGGTAAAGATAGCAACACAGCTCATTCTCGGAGCAGGCATGCAAAGGGTGAAGAGGTGAATATATTTTTGCTGTACGGGTATAACACAGGTGTCTCAAAAACATGCTGACATATGCAAAAGGAAGCAGAACACAGGTTAATCTCTGCCAGTTGTGTTCCTTAACTTTTGTTCTCAGCCACACATTGTTTTAAAATAGCTTTTACACATAAGACGAGAACTGAGTATTTCAACAAATATAAACTATTTAAAAAAAATAGTAAAGATATGCACAGTAGCAATATTTGAGAATATTAACTCAGTAAAAGTCAATTCTCTATACATTCATTGATTATCCTTACACAGTATGCTTCGTAACTGGTTGTAGCTTTTCTAGTTGACACAATAGTTCTATAGTCTCATTTGTTATGTTAACCTTTTCTGTTCAGTATGGTTATCATTTGAACTCTTAAACAAACCAAAAAAAAAAAAAAAAGATTACTTTAAAGAAACAATCGTTTCAGACAGGACAGAGTAAAATAAACCAGTCCTATGCTGAAAGAGTTTTTAAAAAAAACTGAATGATTTAGACATGGCATTTTTTAATCTTGAATAGCAAAAATAAAAAATAAATAAAAACATGTACATGACATCTAATTAACTGTTGTAGTTTTATGCTCTAACAGCTTAAACAATAAATGACAAACAAACAATAAACATTGTTAAAGATGGAATTATTTAATTTCACTTATATTGTAAATTTATAATTTTGTTTCAGAAATTCAAAACCCTGTTTGCCATGGTGAATTTCAATAATGTGGACTAAAATAATAAACTGCACAAATTAATGCCTGGCATATTTTGCTGTATCTTATCAGGTGCATTACTAAAGTTTATCCTCAAAATATGATGATTATAAATTTTAATTTACCCTGGTAAATCACATGACTTTCAAGAACTTCTAGTGATTAGAATCAATGTATTGATGGAGACCATGTGATGTGCAATTCATTTTTTGTGTGCTTCATTATATGTTGATGAAACTCTGCAGTAACTAGAGACAGCAAAGTTTACCTGGCAATAAATTGTGCAGTGTTTTATTTGTATCCATAGAACCGGTACTATTAGCCATCGGACGTTGCAGTTCATACTGAGGGGAGGATCTGAGCACCAATGGACATGTCCGGAGTGCAATGATGATAACCCAACTAACTAACTAACTAACTAACTAACTAACATATTAATTATGTACCCGATAAACAAGTGAAACTGCCTGTAATGAACATATGCATTCACTGCTGCTTTGGGAATATTAAGTGCTTAGGTCCCAATCTCTGGCATAATGTAACTCATGTACCACTGTCTAAAGGCTAGGAGAACAGTCTTTTTCTAAACTTCCCACCCTGGAGATCAAACCTTGCGACATTGAGGATTATGATTTGTCTCAAGAAGGAGCCGCCTTAGCACAGTTGATAGGAGGTTCACTTTCAAATCCAGCTGCAACTCGCTGCAGCCACGGTCGGTGTTCAAAACTTGGCGGTTCCTGGAGTTCACCCAGCCTCTAGGAAATGGGTACCAGAGTTGACACTCTAGAGTGAATGGAGGAACATTGCTGTAGCCATGGAGTTGCCTGCAGACGGTGACACAGGCAGACAGTTTCTTATCAGCTGTCTGTACTGGTGGCAGAGCACTTATGGTTTATAACCGTGTGCAATGACGTTGGTTCACATCTCCCGACTTTACCATTTATTTTCTTTTTAATGTGTCCCTATCTCCCCCACCCCCTTCTTCTTTCCCAATAATTACACACACGTCAGCCTGTCAAGTTGAGTTTTCAAAATGACTGAGGAGGAGAAGAAGTAGAAAATGATGAAAAGAGGTAGAAGAAGAATGAGGAGGAGGTGGAGGAGGAGGAGAAGTCAAAACTTAGCTACATTTATTGTCCACAATAATGGTTTGAAGAATACTAACTCTTTATCAATGGGCACAAAATGAATGAATTTCTAGCCCACCAGGAAATCACACAAGCGATAAACACCTGATGACACAAAGTGCCACCATGTGGGTGAGGATCACCGTGGAGAGGTCCCAGAAACCGCGTTCAGACAATTGGCCGTATTTATGGCCTGCCTATATGGCGGCCCCTGGCAAAAGCCAGAGTGGGGCTTCAAATAACAAAAAAATTACGTCCTAAAAAGGACGTATGTATTTCTATATGGGCACAAAAACTATCAGACATTTGGTATCCAAAGCCTATCAGCAATGTTTGTGTGGTTTGTAAGTCAGCAGTATGACAAGAAATATTACAATAGCATAATCTTGTGTGGTTTCTGGGGTCCCAGTTTGGGGGGGGGGGGGTGTGTGAAAGAATAGACATGTTCCCACCTGCCCCCTGACCCCTTTTCCCAGCATGCATGTCATGCAAGTGACTAATAAAGTCAGAATACATTTCCCTGAGAGGCAAGGAACCAATACTCTGCACACAAATAAGTCAGATCTGTGAAATGGGTGTGCATACAAAACTTGAGTTGTGGAACAAGATCAAAGATCAGAGGTGGAAGAAAAACCAGAACAATCTGCTGAAGTTTTCAGCTGGTGAACGCTAAGAAGAAAATGAAGATACTAGCATAAAGAGTTTATGACCCCACTTGTTTATCTATGTTACAATAAATACATGTGACATCTGTACCCTCCAGTGTGCAAACTTATAACTGCTTCAAGTCTCTGTGTAAAGTTGCATAAAATAGGAATGTTAAGCAGTCTTATTCCTAACATTAATTTGCTCCATATATTCTCACGATTTGCTCATATTACAAGAACAAAATCAGAAAGAAAAAAGACACACATATTTCCATAGTTAAAAGAATGACAGAAGAATCAGAGATATGTACATTTTAAAGAAGAAAATTAGTGAAAAATTTTTTTTAAATACACGCACACACATACATTTACCAAATTTGAAGAAATACAAAGGAATCACAGCACAAGTTTCTCCAAAGCATGTTTTAAACAAGAAAATGAGTGGGGACAAAAAACCCTACAATCACAGTCATAAATATTTCTGAAATGAAAAGAGTGACAGAAGAATCACAGCACAAGTTTCTCCAAAGCATGTTTTTAAACAAGAAAATGAGTGGGGACAAAAAACCCTACAATCACAGTCATAAATATTTCTGAAATGAAAAGAGTGACAGAAGAATCACAGCACAAGTTTCTCCAAAGCATGTTTTAAACAAGAAAATGAGTGGGGACAAAAAACCCTACAATCACAGTCATAAATATTTCTGAAATGAAAAGAGTGACAGAAGAATCACAGCACAAGTTTCTCCAAAGCATGTTTTAAACAAGAAAATGAGTGGGGACAAAAAACCCTACAATCACAGTCATAAATATTTCTGAAATGAAAAGAGTGACAGAAGAATCACAGCAATAGATGGTTAACCTATTCTGATGAATGAACATGAAAAAGTTGTTAGATGCTGGTATAGTTAGTTATTTGTGATCTAGTTGTCCTGATCATTGCTGCTGTTGAAGAAGCACAAAAACAAGCATATATTGTGTCTGACTGTGACGGCTCTTTAACTGTTTGATGAAATGTGTTCAGCAGAATCAACCAACAACATTGGATAAACAAAACACTAGCTATAATGCTTAGAAAATTCCCTCACCCACTTCTCCGAGTTCAAAAGTGCAATATTAAATAAAATGATTTATGTGTGCCCTAGGTTTTACAGGACTCCTGGACTCATTGATTTAAAAAAAAAAAAAGCAACGTGACATTTAGTTATCTGATTTCTTCATTAACTGAAATAATTCATAACAAATTAGCTCTCAGTTACTGGGATACTTCTAAAACAGTTTTCTGGTTTCTTGTTCAAATTTTAAAAAAAATTCATAGACACTAGTATGCTAATGTACTGGTGGGAGGAGGAAGGGGAGGAGCCTTATAAAGGTAACTGGTTCCTTCTTCAAATAAGGTAGATTAAATTAAAAAAAAAAACTACAAGGTGCCGTGTCCCAATATTTGTGTAAGTAAATGTGGCTGCTGCTGTAAATATGTAAGTTGTATCAACTGCAGGTAGCAAAAGCTTCATATTCACATCAGCATTTTTAACATGTCAATTAGAGCGTCAATCAAGCTTTGAGCAATATTATCAGGATAAGTAAGTGTTGTGTTCACAGAATCAAGGTCAAACCCCCACACAGATCTGCAGCCAAAACACTCACAATATAGTTGTCAAACAAAAGCAAAAACATCAGCCAAAAGCCTGGTCATGTCAACAATCATGTCAGTCTACCCCATTACCAATGGCTAAAACTCATCTTACTTGTCACTGGTAGACAGTGATCAACTAAAACTAGGATATTTCATGGTACCTTTTTGGGTTCAAATCAATTATAAGAGTACACCGTGATACAGAATCAAACACAAGACCTTCAGGCTGGCAGACAAGTGGCTGATCACTGTGATACCACAGCTAACATTGACATATATATATATATACCAGGAAGTAGAGCTTGGTGAAACAGATCTATGCAGTCTTCCAGACCAAGACAAGAGACACTACAATCAATTTTTCATGTAAACAATCAGGAGAGGTACCTTGGAAGTAGGATGACCATATCGTTGGGACAGTATTGTTTTTTAGGTAGGCATAGAACGTCAGGTTGATACCAAAGAAAAACTGCCCAATGTCCCAAGTGACACTGATTATCGATGGGACGGTCTGTGTCTACCTAAAAGAATGATACTGTCATGGCAAAATTTGACTTATGGTCACCCTAATGGGGGTGGCTGCTGCATCAGAGGACTCAGCACATATGGGAATGCCGAATGTGCAGTGGCATTAATTGTTATACCATGTGATGGAATAATCACATATATTTCATAAAGAATTAAATTTGGCTTACTTTCTTGTTTCCCCAACAGAATTTGATTTTGTTCATAAATTACTATAGACCAAATGATATGTGTGCATCAACGATTCATTGGTAATGGGGTATTAACTGTCTTCTGTCGTGAAGTACATTGTCCATACATTATATAAAATCATGGAATCAATAATTCATCACCATAAAAATATAATATATAAATAATACTAATAAACAAATTTAATGAACACATATAAGGCAAACAACCATATGTTTACTTAGACATGAGAGTGAGTCGCAGCAAACAAACAAACAGAATTCATAGAATTGGAGATTAAAGAAATACCGTAAGCCACAGACACAATCTAAGAATCCCAGAATTCATGACACTGGCATATGCATGCCAAATGTGTTACAGAACCGACACCAAATAATACAGATGTAGAAGAACAGATTTCCAATTTCACAGATGTCGAAGAATTGCTGTATCACACTGAAGATGTCCAAGAATGAATTTCAATATTATGTATGCCAAGAAGTCAAAGAACTGAAAACACATATTAAAGATATAAAAGAAGTAAAAACACATATTAAAGATACCAAAGAACTGGGATTACTTTCAGAAGCTGTATCATGGAAAAAGCAAGACCATTATTTATTGTTATAAGAGAAGAGAAATTCAGGATAATGGAGAAATTGCCAACTTTCACAGAAAGGGAAGCCAGTGCACACTGTTTACTGACACCGAGTAAAAGACACCAACATGAAATGTATTAAATGAAAAAAATGCATGTTTTTGATATGGCAACTAAAGAAGAAGAAAATCTATTAACAAAAATAAACATAATAATATTGAATATAATATACGCAGAATGTGCACCATTGAGTGACTAGAATGTTGAATGCTGAATTGAGAATTGACATCACAGCACTCAGGACACTCCCATAAGTGCTCCGCCCCCATCTTCAGCAGCAGTGACTAGAAAATCAGCTAAATTGAAATGACAGTAAGTCTAAATAGTCACATAATAGTATATATTTTTTGCCTGTAAGGATTGTGGTGCAGGTTCATTCCTCAGTAGTGAAAGTAAATATTTTTCTCCCTGGAGAGTACTGCTATGAGGTGTCTGGTCTCATAAAATGAAGGAGACCCACTTAACACACCTATGGCAATATCTCTTATGGGACTATCTTTAAAGTTAAACTTAATGTCAGCTGTGAAGAGAGCTGCGTATAGAAGAATAAAAGATGCCTACCTGTTGTTGCTGTACTGTGGTGACAGATATAGTCTCTGTGGTGACTTTTGTCTGCTTCAGCATCTTCACCTCTTCTCTTGCCTATACAAGGATGTTAGAAATTGTAGTCCAGCTTGTATATCTATGTCAATATCGACTACTTAACTCAAACCAATTGGTTACACTATGAGACATCGAGGTCTGAAAATACTTGAGAGCAAGTTATATCACCTACATAATCAAAGTGAACAATATTGACTATATTGCAATTTATGAATGTATGGTTCGCTGCAATAAGTCTATAACAACTGAAAACAAACTGGGAATGGATGGCTCTACAGAACTACAGGGCAGGATTAACTCTTTGAGTCCCAGGGAACGCATCATATGTTCATAGGTTCGTACCTAGAAGTCCCAGGGAACGCATCATACGTTCATAGGTTCGTACCTAGAAGCCCAATGAAAGCACGATTTTAGTTTTTATTCACTACCCATTGAGCCTGTGATGCTAAACCCCCTGGGACTCAAAGAGTTAAACAGTAGATCACAAAAATGGGGCTAGCATCTGAGATCTTACTATATCTTTATACAGAATAATGGTATTCCAGATCCCTTTAAATATCCTCAAAGATAGACTGCACAATATAAATTCTATAATTGTTTGAAAGTACATTTATAATATATTGAATGTTACAATATATATTCCTACAATTGTATACAATTAATACATAAGCTATTAAATATTGCAAAACGAAACATAATTGGCAGGCATATATATCCATTATTAAACAGAAAAAAAACACTATATTTTCCAATTATAACCTAGATGGGTTTAACAGGATACTGTTGTTTAATTATTACTACTATTTGAGAACAAAAAACAAGGCAAGAAAGAAGATGGACAGCCAAGAAACAACATAATATAAGCCTACAAGAATGTCCGGGTATCAGGCTTATGTTGAGTTTCAAGAAAGTTCTTTGAAACAGGAAACAGTGGAGGATATTATCACATTTGAATGGCTGTTTTTGAAATGGCCAACCAGATGACAAGGAGGCACTGTGGTGTAGTGACCAGATGCTGACTCGCCCAAATGCTGTTGGCTCCAATCCGCATCAAGCCAGATTACTTTTTTTCGAAAGTGACCCTCACTTCTACATTTACCCATCCTAAAATGGGCACCAGATAAAGTCCTGGGAAATAAAGGCAACTGTGGCAATGCTGACCACATCACCATTCAGTGCCAATTTGCCTATAAAATATATGTCAAGACACCAAATATGCCTAAGAGCATGGAAAAGCATCCAATATTTGTAACCTAATGATGATATAAACTTTATACAAAAATACTGTGAACAAACCTTTAAATAAAAAAGCCCTTTTGTTGTTAATTTTATTTTCAAACCCTTTAATAAGTTTACCCCCTGTAGACATATGATTTTGAAAGATTTAAAAAAAAAAAAAACCCACAAAAATATTGCAAACAGCTATCTTTTTCTCATTCTGTGGTACTGTCTTTTGTACAGTGAAACTTACCTTATATCCCCTGAAGGCTGACTGAATCTTGATGGCAGCTTCAGACAGGACATCTTCTGTGGTCACTGTTTCAACTTCCTGTATTTCTTCTTTAGATATCACAGAGCCAACTTCGGAAGTCAGTTCTGAAAATAACACATATATTCTATAAGTTAAGATTTTGTCATAATTAACACACCATGATGTTCAACTCAGCATCATATCATGCCAGTTAGCATAGGTGGTCACAGTATAGCATCACACTTGATCATCAGAAAATTGATCAGGTCAGAGCTCTTGTCCTACTCTAATTATGTGAACAAGCCATTCTGGTATTTATCTTTCTGTCTTTTTTTTTTCTTCTAACTCTTTTCCATCAAGCGTGTCAGATATCATTTTGGTAATGTTTCCTTCTCATATTATGACCCCAAAACCTTTGCGGTCCATGTCTAGTTTCTCTAACCAGTTTATGGTTGTCATCTATCTTGAAGAGGACGGCCTTATTTATTTTCAAATATTCCATGATACTTTGGGGGGGGGGGGGGGGGGGGGGGTGGCAATCATTTTAACAATTTAGCACTTAAACACCACTTTCTCGCTATGATTTAATTATATGTACTGGGTTAAAAAGTGCAGCTGTACACTACAACTCAACACACTGTTTGTCCCTACAACTGACAATAATTAATCAGGTATTTTATTTAAGAAGCTCACATTTTCCTAAGTTCCATCTTACTTTTAGCTGCAATGATCAAACATATCATCCTATTATAAAAACTGTTACTTCTGCCTGCGTTTAACACTTCTGCAGCGTAGATAGGTTCTTTGAGTTTGAGGATTCAGCACCACATAGCTAGACCCCTCTACAGGACTCAGTTAATTCAATAGTATGTATCAGTTCGTGTGCTGAAACCCCTCCATGCCATGACAAAAGGCTGTCAAGAAACATCTCACATTGTCTTCCCCTATCTCTTTTTGCATAAATCTCTCTAGTGGTCCCAACATGTTCCTGCTGCCCTTTTCTCATTAAATGGCTATCAGATTGTCTCCATCTGATGTTGGTGAAAAGTTTTATTCTACCCCTGGCCACTTTCAGTACATCTTGGTTACTCTTTTAAGTATTTCATCATCATCATTATAATCATCTCAGGTAGATCCTCTGCATCGAGCCCCACAGCAAATCGCTCAGTTCCTTGCCAATGCCCTTGCCCCATGGACTTTGATGACCAAGGTGTCTCTAGTTTCCTATGTACATCTTAGTGCTGGTTATTCTTGACTTCTTCTTCCAGGAACCATGGCTTCCAATACTGTTCTTTAACTCTTTCAGTGTCAAGCAGTTCTTACTTTAACAACTTTATATCCAAAGGAATTGTTCTTAAAAGCAATAAACAGTGAGGTCTGATAGATTTATTGATTGACATTCAACCAAGACATCACACCAAGCGATAAACACCTGGTGACACAAAAGCCAAAATTAGGATGAGGATCACCAAGGGACAGGTCCCAGAAACCCTGTTCAATCCATCTGATGGCTTATATTAGGGCCCCCAGCAACAGCCAGAGTGGGGCTTTAAATTAAATAATTGTGTCCCATATTGGGATATCATTGATGTTAGATTCTGAAGGAGTTCAACAGAAACACCATGGGACAGAAGTAGTCAAATTATTATATCAGACACAAAGTGCTAATACAGCCTATGTATGTGACAGAAGAAAGCATGAACGTTAATTATAATGTCTTTTGAAACACTTAACAATTTTGTTCTTTGTTTTTTATGTATTTGGTACCAAAAGAGTTATAGCCCCTACTGCATGACTTCTTCCTAGCATTCACCAGCTGTAAACTCCAGCAGAAAGTTCTGGTTGTTCATCCACTTTCAGACTTTTATCTCATTCCAGAACTTGAGTTTTGCATGCACATCCATTTTACAAATCTGGCTTATTTGTATGCAAACTGCTGGTTCTTACCTCTCATGCAGATGCACCTGACCTTGAAGACAACTGCAGCTTTTAATTTCAGTTTCTAGGACATGGTGATATTTATGAGCCGGTTTTCTCCAATATTCAGTCCCATGATCTGTATATATAACTCTCTACTATAGATAAAAATGTTCAAGAACAGTTCTATTTTTCATAGAAACTGGAGTGCTTCAGTCAGTTGATGACTTTCTAACTTGTAATTACAGACAACAGCTACAATACTTACAGGCTGTTCCAGTACTGCTGTAACTTCCACCTGTTCAGTTTCTGGAACTTCTTCAGGTAAGTGAATATCTTCAGCAAATTTCCTGATGTGGAAAGATAATTCATATATTGTAAACTTTTTAGACTCACTGCCTGTTCAAGATAACAGTAAAATACAAATTTTCTATGAAATATAATTTTGTAAAGAAATGTTTTTTTTTTTTTTAAACAGCTATTGTCTGGTGCTCTCTAATGAACATTGAAGAGACAAGTAATCTGAACAGTGTTGACATTTCCACAAAAAGAATTAGTAACTGCTTTGTACACCATTTTTGGCAAAGTGTATATCTGCCTCAGCTCTATGAGTGCCGATCAATACACTTTCTGTTACTTGATTAATTCATAATATTTGCCTCAGGAGCTTTGAGCAGTAAGTGTGTTTATCTGCTGTGTCGTGTACATTTCCTTCCTTCTACATCTCCACTTTAGTTAACTCTGCCATGCCTCTCCTCCATGTGTGATGTATTTTTCTAGGAAAACAGCCTCCTGTCATCTTGGCAGGCTGCATTATGTTAGTTGTACTGTACAACAAAGGAGCTGTGCTGGCATTGTGGATAGTGTGCTTGCCTGGTCTTCTTCTTCTTCTTTGTGTTCACTGGCTGTAAACACCGGTGGAAAGTTCTGGTTGTTTGTCCATCTCTGGACTCTAGAGTCTTGCTCCAGAACCTGAGTGTTGCATGCATATCAGTTTAACAGATGTGACTTTATTGTATGCAGATTGTTGGTTCCTTGCATATCAGGCAGATACACTTTGACTTCAAAAGAAGCTCCCAATTTGTTGACTCTTATAACATGCTTGTTGAGAGGCAGTGGGTCTATTCTTGTTTTCTCTATAATGGGCCCCAGAACCCACATGGGGAAGCCTGATGACATAGTTCCTGATCTAACCCCTAGCAGTCAAAAGATTTTCTTCTGACCACTATGAAACAAGGGTCAACCCAGCCTCTTAAATATGAGTACAGATGTCCTACAGGTTCTAGGAGTTGTCTGGGGAGGAAAGCAATGGAAATGGCCACCTATGTCACATGTTGTAGCCTAGTATATGTCAAGATCTAACATTTCACATCAAAAAGTCAGTATTAAAACGTGGCATGTACTAAAATAAACATATATAGGGCTTATGCCAGGGTATGTGACTGAAAGATTGTTGAAAACTGTCTTCCTCAGTGTATGACTCCTGTCTGTGACTGGAAGCTTGCTGAAAATTGTCTTTTTTTTTTTTTTTTCATTGATCCTTTTCTGCCTTCCAGTGTCAATTTTTGAAGAGACATCTGGTGCCAGCCTTGGTATTCGTTGGTATTCTATCTATCCATCGTTATGTATAGTCCATTTTTATGAAACAATATGTAATTATTCGTTCATTTTATAAAAGAAGATGCAGGTCATCATGACAAAGTTGAAGCAGAAGCTAGATTTTGTGTCAAAGTTCAAGTTCATGTTAGTTCAAAGCTGCTGGTATGTCAAATCTGGTGTTAGCCACAATGGCAAAGCTTACATATGCTACCAGGTCAAAGTTTCCAACCCTCATAACAAAATCGCAGCTGACAAACTCACTTGGCTTTTGATTTTGATGTCTTCAGGAGGTGACGAAAATCTAACTGTTCAGTTTTGTAATGGACACCAACTTTTGTTTTCCTGCCATGCACATGCCACAAACAAAGGAACATCAAGTTTAGTTCATCAACAACAGACATGCTTGTGGGAAAATCTCATCATAGAGAATGTTAGAACAAACAATGGCATCACAGAACATGGGTGTCAGTATATGCAAAACTATTTATTAAAAATCAGTTTTTGCGGTTGGTAACTTTAACTACTCATTGTGTTTTATTTATTACGCTTGTGTGTGTGTGTGTGTGTTATCCCATTTGGCTTAATCTCTCTCTGCAGAACTACAGAACAGCTGATAAAAACTGCTGCGGTGCCACACAAGGCGCAAATTACATTTATATAGTTTATGCCATTTAGACATCAAACAGGACCTGCAGTCGATTCCTTCACACAGTTCTGTCCTGTGCAGACTGTTCAAAATCATGTATGAAATCCAGTTTAGCATTGTTGGTACCTTTCATCAGTATTCGTTTAAGGGCTTCTTTTGGGTATGCTCATTTCTCACGATATATTTTGTCTCCCATGTTCGTACTAGGCTAGTTCACTTCACCTCAGATATGCCCCCATATATGGCCATATTCTTTGCCTCATAATAGTTAATACAAGTGGTTGTTCAGATATTTCCAGAAATTTCTTGAATTTATTCCATTTAATGTTCATCAATTTCATCAGGCTTGTAAAAATATAATGTGTTAATAGCAGCACTTCTTTTAAACTAACAGTTTATCTGATTTCATTTACAACATTGCTTGTTCCACTGCAAAATATCAGTAGACAAATGAAACAACAAGATGCATGACAAAACATTCTAAAACTGTTGTAAGAGTAACTACAAAAGAAAAATGAATACTGTTGAATTTTACAAAATACATAACATTACAAAATAAACAAAAATCTTGTAAGCAGAGCAAGGAAAGATTAATTACATGGAGAACTCTATTAGAATATATGTTAATTAATTCAAATGTTTGCACAGTCTGCTGAGTTGAATGATATAACTAAATTTATGACACTGAAAGAACACAATCTATCACATTAAATCAGACTGGAGAATAAACAAATCTGCTGTCAGAAACAATACAAATAAATTGAAAAAATGAAACTGAGAAATTTAAGAGGAGGATACAATGTCTGAACCGAACTGAAACAAAACAGAACATGTAAAACACATTATAAATGAGAAAAGCAGTTTAAGATATTGTAAAAATGATGTAGAACAGACAACTGCACACATATTAAAGGAAACATAAATAAAACAGATGCAAAGGGACTGACAATAAACAGGGAGTGTAAGTGATAATGAAAACAATATACAACAGCATGCATAAAATACATGCACTTAGCAAGGATGCTTGTAAGCTTCAGACATACACTACAGATAGCGTCCCTAACATCATCCTATAGTGCCATCTGAACACTGATGTTCAGCTGTGATGAGTCCAACACATTTCTTATGAATGTTTTCAGCTGTACTAACTAAAGCATACTTCTTTAAGTCAATCTTTGTGGTGTCCATCTATGTTTGTGATTCTACTTTTGTTTCTCTTCCACCATTTACCTCATTGAGGTGTTGGGCAGAGAGGTAAGGATCATTTGTGTGCTTTTTCCAATGGATTGTACAAGTTGGTGTTCATTTCTGTTAGGTTGCTCCTGATCATGTCACTCAATATCTTGCATGGTCTTCCCGTTGTTTTGTGTTCTTTATATTTCTTCAGCATGGCTTTCTGTGGCAGCTGGTACCAGGGCCAAACCATCTCATTTATTATTCTTGAATAAACTGTATGACTGGTTTCAGTCTTAGTCTTCTTTTAATGTCTTCATTCTTGATTTTATCTCTTCTTGACACACTGGCAGCTCTTCTAAAATATCTCATTTCTGTTCTTACGATCTTCCGCTCATCATGTAGTAAAGGTCCATGTTTAGCACTGGTAGCACAGTGTTGGCCACAAAAAAAAAACATTCTTATGAGATTTGCTTTGGTTGACAGAGGTATCTTTCTATGCGTCAGAAGCGGTGATAATTGTCCCATAACCTGATTTGCTTTCGCACATTGTATGTTTATTTCTCTATCCATTCTTCAATCTGAGGTAAAAACTGTCCCTAGATATTTCAATTCCCTCCTCTGTTTTATTTCTGTATTATTTACTTTAATTGATATGGTTTCTTCCTGTCTAGCTATTACCAATGCCTCTGTCTTATCAATGCTTATCCTTATGTTATATTTCTCACACTTAGTACTGACTTGGTTTATATGGTTCTGTAAACTCTCTTCTGTTTCAGCTATTAATACTTGGTCATCAGCAAATAACAGTTCTTTCATATCATCCTTTTCTTTGCTCTCTGCTTCTTTGCATATATTGTTGATGTACATAAAAAGCAGGCGAGATAGCACAAATCCCTGTCTTACTCCTGAATTTACTTCAAAAGGCTACAATGTACCTGTTTTTGTTTGTATGCAACTTTTACTTGATGTATATAAACTCTTACACACTTCAGTTAGGTGTTTGCTGATTCTATATTTTCTTTAGCAATCCTACAACATATTCCTATCCACTCTGTCAAATGATTTTTTTGGTCTATAAATGTGACTTTGCATGTCTTATCATACCCTACTGCTCTTTCTGTCAACAGTCTTTATATAAATTCTGTGTCTGCGCAGCTTCTGTTATGTCTGAAACCCATCTGAGCTTCTGAAATTTGTTCTTCTACTAATGGTCTTAATCTTCTTTCAATTGATTTGACATACATTTTTCCTGTGTGTCTTAACAGTTATATTCCTCTGTAATTAGTGTACTCTTCCTTACACCCTTTATTTTTCCTATCGGTATAATTATTGCTGTTTGCCAGTCATCTGGTGTTTCTTGTTCTAGCCAGGCAGTTGTTTGTGATTCAAATTGAAATAACTCTGCTGTTACTGGAGTCCATCAAATGACTGTAGATTAGTTTAACTACGCATGCAGCAATAATTAACTACACTCTTTACAAACTGTTCTCACATCAGGAAACCCTCACTGATCACTGGCAAGTGCCAGATAAAATATCCACACATAGATTTACTTACACTTCTGTTTGCAGGACAGTCCTGAAGTCTACTTGTTCCACCTCTTCAGGTTTCTCAGGCTTTTCAGAAGTTTCAAACTCAGTTTTTGACAACTGATCCCTGAAATCTGTCTTCTCTTCAGTGATTTCTGTATAACAGAGATAGATATTATTGAAGTAAATACTAAGTAAATGTCATTCAAGAAATACAGAGTAGATTTTTTTCTATTTTCTTTCTCAAAACGCTATAGATAATCTATTTTAAAAAAAAAAGTCAGTTACAATTCCTTTCATACATAGTGACACTAAATGAAATGTGGCGTTCATGGCTTAGGCGTTGCGAGCCCGGCTCATAATTCCAACGTACCGCGATCGAAACCCCCATGGATTTTTATCATGGTATGGGGTATCGCAGGTTGACTCAGCCTAAAATCAGTACCAGGATGTATGTCCTGGGGAAGTAAAGGCGGCCAGCGTAATGCTGACCACATTTCCCACCTAGTGCCGAATGGTCTGAAAAATATGGGTGCTCTTCCCATATGCCTGATGTGCCTAAAGGCGTAAAAAGGGATCTCTTCACTTTACTTTACTTACTTACTAATAGAAATGTATTATCTATGATATTAATATTATCTATGAAATGTATTATATATGATATTAATACTATCTCTTCACTGTCTTCAAGGTCTGTCTTGTGGTCTACTTGTAAGAAACTCTTGTGTGCACAGTTTTGGTCCCTCTGTTATATGCCATTCTCTCCACATGACCCAACCATCTCAATCTATTTTCTCTCATGATACCAGTAATGAGCTGAACACATTATGAATTTCCTTATTGCATCTCACTCTCCATTCTCCACTTTGTGCATCTTGATGGGTCCAAAGACTCACCATAAGAGTGTTTTCAAAAGTTGATAATAAGACATTGTCTCTTTTACTTGCACTCCATGTTTCAGATCCTGTTGTTATGGTGGGTCTATGCTTTCAATGGGAAATAAAAGATACAAGAAAAAGAAAAGTGGAAACAAACTTACTATTGACAATGAGAGACACTGTGACACTTTCCTCTCCAATTTCATTTGAAGCTGTCACTTTGTAGGTGCCAGCATCCTCTGGGGTGACGTCTGTGATAACCAAACTGGTGTGGTACGTGTCTTCTTCTTTCGTGACGTACGTCTGGTATCTGGGCTCTTCGGGGACAGGACTGGTACCCTTGGCCCATAAGATCTAAGAAAATAGCACAATGTTAATATGTGAGACACTGCAGGTTATCTTGCTTTTTTTTTCTTTCAAATCATTACTATTTGTTTACTAATTTCAATGATAAAAATTGCTATTACTTAGAGGTTTATGCTTGTTAAAAAATAGAGAGAAAAAAAAACACACTAGCATATTGGAACTTCCTTGCTGCAAATTAAACATTACAATTTTCTAGTATAATATGTGATAACATTATCTAGAACCATTTTTCAGCTGCAATACTTGATTTCATTACTTACACTAAAGTTTTCCCAGTTACAATGTATTATAACATTACCTAGACTCCCTATTTACAATACATCTGAACATTACTTGCAATATTATTTTGGCTTAAGTTTGCCGGCTACAAGGTGCTAAAAATTTAGGTAAGACAGAGTGTCCCAAATACAGTGTATTATAACGTTACCTTAACCCAAGCTTCCTTAAACACAATGTTTTATAAAATTATTCTGACTCTTCAGTTTCCCAGCATCAAAGTACTACTATAATATGATGCAGAATTGAGTTTCCCAGCTATAATGAATGATACTGTCACCGAGACTTAAGTTTCCCAGCTATAATGAATGATACTGTCACCCAGACTTGAGTTTCCCAGCCATAATGAATACTGTCACTGAGACTTGAGTTTCCCAGCTATAATGAATGATACTGTCACCGAGACTCAAGTTTCCCAGCTATAATGAATGATAGTCACCTAGACTTGAGTTTCCCAGCTATATTTCCCACAGGCAGGAGATCACCTACCTTAGGCTCAGGGATGGCTTCAACGGTGGCAGTAAAAGTCACTGTATCAGAGTCATTCACTGTCTGAAAGGTTGGTCTGACAGTGAATATAGGAGCAATGCCTGAAGTTTCCTCTTGGGACACATCACTCACCTCAGCTGCTATTAGATCACAAAAGGTATACAGTGTTTCATCACAACTTTACTACAAAAGATAGACATTGTTTTATTACAACTCCAGTTTAGGATACAACATCAAATAAGCTGGCAATATCATATAGTTACACTTAATGCTGGCAATTTAAAAGCTAAACACCATCTTTTCCTGTATCCAAATGACCTGATTTATAACTTATTTGCATAAAACATTGCATCAGGATTTCATCCAATTGTCAATTCTACAGATACTCTTGATAAATCATTCCTCTAGATACACAATGTATACTGCAAGGTTGTCCCAGCCTAAAATGGGTACCAGAAAATGCATTGGGAAGTAAAAGTAGTTGGAGTCATTTTAATTAGATCACCAATTGAGTGCTGACTGGTATCTGCAAATATGTGTCTAGCATCCTGTGACAAAGTGTCACTGGTAGGAAACAGTCCCTTAACTCTTTGAGTCTCAGAGGGTTTAGCATCACAGGCACAAGGGGTAGTCAAGAGAGATGTAAAATCAGCTCATCATGCATTCATTGGGCTTCTAGGCAGTAACCTATGAACGCACGATGCGTTCCTTGGGACTCAAAGAGTTAATGTTGACATGACAGTTTTTCACTCTAGATCAGTGGTCTCCAAACTCAGGGGGGGGGGGGGGGGGGGGGGGGGGGGGGGGGGGGATATAGAAGTTTCAGGGGAGACATCAAGGAATTTTTAAATCAAGAGCATTTGTACTTGTAATAATCAGGATTTTTAGCTTTAACAATCATGAAAACAAAACTGTGGTGGCAGCTTGACATGTAGAGTAATCTCCCTTGTGCCTTGTCCAACTCAGACCACAAATAGCAGATATCATCAAGACAGAACAGTGTCACCATCACGTTGATATTGAACACTAAATTACCAGTTGTTGCAGGTGTAGTCAAGGCCCTTTGGTAATAATCAAGGGAATCATTAGAGACTGAAGATTATTATGGCCTGGAGAGAATGAGGCACCTGGGTGTTACAAAAGGTTCTGGCCAGCTCACTACACTTAGAGGAAAAGCAAGAGGGGCATATAAACAGACTGTGACCGGTACTATCAGTACTAAAACTTTATGCTGGCTGCTGAAGATGAGGATGGAACATGCATGGGAATGCCCCGAGTGCTGTGATGTCAATTCTTGACTCAACTCAACCTACCAGCTGTTGGTATTTGTTTCTTGTGTTATTTGACACTTAGATTTATGTGGATTTTCTTCCCAATTTCTTCTTTACAGTGGTTTTTTTTTTTTTGGTCTATTTGTCCTGTTTTTAATCAAATTTTTCCTGTGTGCGTTCTGGGTCCCCATTGTGGAGAAAACAAGCAAGCATGTGGTAGGAGCCGACTGACTGGGAGCTTCCTCTAAAGTTGGAATGCATAAGCCAGTAAAACAGATGTAGATGCAAAATGCAGGCCTCGGCACAAAGCCACAACTTTATTCTAAAAAGAGGAACAACTGGGAGTTTTCACTTGAGCTTACAGCCAGTAAACAAAGAAAGAATAACAATAACAATTTCTTATGTTAGAAATGGGGGGGCGGGGGGGGGATGTCTTGCAATATTCTCAAGTGGAGGCGCCACCTAAAACGCTTGGAGACCATTGTTTAAGATACACAATGTATAACTGGTTTGAGGTTTTGAACAACGGATGAACATCATGGCACATGGGTGTAACCCATAAGTGCTCCATTCTTCTTCTAACTCAAGTCTGAAGAACTTCAGCACAGTGCACAGGCTGTGTAGCACCAGCGAGGATCCTGAAATATTTTGGGTTGATTTTTAATTCCACATTTTGCCCTGGCAGCACCGTTAGGCTACTCTTTTCGATTTCCAACTGCCAAGGGATTTTTTTACATGCACAACAATGCACACAGGCGTCCGATCTCACTACCCAGAGACCAGGTGGGAGTTACTAGAAGTCCAAGTCTACATGAAAAAATCCCAGCGCTTACTGGGGATTGAACCTGGAGCCTCTAGCACTTGAGGTGGACACCATGCCTCGAGACCACACAGCCCCAATGTATAACTAACAATGTATGATTACCTTCCACAATCAGGGTAGCAGTGGTGGTTACAGTTCCCAATTCATTCTCAGCCACCACAGTATATCTGCCTGCATCCTCTGGTAGCACATCCTGTATGTAGAGTGAGGCAATCCTCTCCTCACTGTATGTGATCTTGAATTCCTCGGAGGAATGAAGGATCTCCTCATCCTTGTACCAGGTGATGGTGGGTGTGGGTAGACCAGCAATCTCTGCCACGAAATGAGCCTCGCCTCCGTCTCTTGTAGTAATGGATTCCAGTGGCTGTTTGATGACTGGAGCAAAGCGCTCATCTTTCACTTCTGTAAACAAAGTAAAAATGTTATTCATGGAACAAAGATTAACAAAGCATCACAAACAACATGTTTTATTATTTGAAGTGTTGCTAAGTGACGAGATGCCAATCTTAGATAAACAGTCTTACACTATGTGAATGAAAAGTTGTAATATTGGCTTCATTCCCATGTAGGTTTTGGGGAAACTTGCCGGGATGGGGGGGGGGGGGGGGGGGGTCACTGCCCTTTAACAGGCAAGGTGACTAATTTAGGTTTTGCTGAAATCAGATCTGTTAGGCCAAAAGGTGCAGATATCACAGCCTAACTGAAGACTACAACACAATTTACCAGCTGAAAGTGAACATAGAGGAATATATTCAACTTCAAATGGAAATAACATAGGATATGGAAAGTCAGACATAAACACAATCAATATTTTCTTTGCTATATAAGCTTTCCCTGCCATGCCTTCTTCTCTTGTGTTGTACTGCTGCTTCTTTTCCTTCTTCATCTGTATTTCCTTTTGGCTTTTAGTTAACAAAATGGCATTTGGAGATTCACTCTATAGTCTATTGCTGACAGATGGTCGTATTCACAGATGACAAGAGATAGTTCATCAATCTATCAACTGTGAGGCACTGTCTCGTGATAATCTTGTTTCATAACCAAATCATTCAATGTTTTCATTATTAATATAGCCTAACAATGATGCTGTCTCTACTTAAAACTTAAACGTTTATATAAGTACTACCAGCATTAAATAATTAACTGACAGCATACATAGATAATGATGTGGTAGTAATTATGAATCCATATTTGTGTTTTAAAGCTGATACACTAAGACTTGTTAACATGTTTATAAAAACCATACTGGAGGAAAAGGTTGAGGATAAGTGGGTAAGAGGTAGATATTGATACAAGTGGTAGGATAACATCAACAGATGGACAAACAGTACTGAGAGAGAGAGTGTACACCCAAAGCTAAAGACAGAGCATGTTGGAAATCCATTGCAGCCAACCTTCACTGTGGAGATGGTACATGATTGTTTGACTGGCTGAACATAGTATATTCTCACCTTCGACCACTGGTTGTTCAATTGGTAGTGGAGAAATTTCTTTGACATCTTTATCAGATTCTTCATCCTTTTCAACTTCTAGATATAAGTGAAACACAAATGTATCTTTTAGTGTGGAGTGTTATGATAGCTGTAACAGTAATAGTGGTCAAGTTACGTCTTAACATAAAATACATATAGCTAACTTCCTCTTCTTCTTCTTTGTTCACCGGCTGTAAGCTCTGGTGGAAAGTCCTGGTAGTACGTCCTTTTGGACTTTGGCTTTGTGCCAGGGCCTCAATTGTGCATGTACATCCATTTTACTGCTTATTTGTATGCTGTTGTTTGTTTCTTGGCACTCAGGCAAATGCACTCCGACTTCAAAGGAAGTTCCCAATTAGTAGACTCTTACCACATACTTACTGGAGTGGCAGTGGGTCTGTCCTTGTTTTCCACATAATGGGGCCCTGGAACTCACTCAGGAAAAATAGCTAACAAAGAGAAATAACTATTTACTAGTAACACAGTTAATATAATTTACTGGCACTATGCCAGAGTCACCTAAGTGTTAAATTCTTGTTTCGAGAAAACAGTGTTTGAACATTATAATAATGAAACTTATATAGCTGCATACAAGTAATACTTTCCTTTGACATATTTTGAGAAAGAATTCACATGTGTGCCTTTGATATTTTGTAAAGTGACAAATAACGGCCCTGAAAATGCACTTTGGTGAAAAAAAGCTAAATTTGCACTTAGGTGACTCTGGTGAAGCACCAACGATATGAAGTTTGGTGTTCTTGGTGCAATGAAGCTGAGACTAGCACCTTTAAACACATCTGAATATCATTATATTATATGAAAACAATATGGTTATCATCTTGACATAAACAAGGGCTCTATAAGGATGAGCCTCATATGACTTACCTTCTGTGACAAGTTTCTCTTTCTCTGACAAAGATTCTTCTACCTCGGCTAAAACTGTTCACAGGGGGGGGGGGGGGGGGGGGGAGAGGAGAAAAACAGAACAATTAGAAGACATAAGCAAGGAGTACTGATAAACAAATACAGCTTGAAGGAGGAATGAACATATTTCTCAACTGCTAAAAATAAAGTAGTATGTAAACATCAACATTATGAATAAGAAAGATGAGAACCAAAGGTGATGGTATTGGCTGATGCTATAAAGATACAGAAATATCAAATTTACATATTTTAATATAATACTTGTTCAATTTATGAATTACAGTAAAGCTGTTATTTTGACTAATCTGAATGATTTTCTACACAAACAAAACAATAATTTCATGGCAGAAGACTAAAGATAACTTAATTTGTTCACAGTTTTGTACGATTAGTTTTTTATGACTTATGGAGGTCTATGGATGCTTTCTTTGCACATGACATTATGTTATGTTAACAAACAACTTAATGAAAGTAGATGAAATCATTAGCTAAAGACTAAACAATAATAGATAAAAAACATGTTTAGATGAAGCTTCAAGTGAACAAATAGATATTAGTTGACAGTAGTCAGTGTGCTCAATCTCACAGACTAGTAATCATTCATAAATACTCCAACCAGTGCATGTGAATGATTACATGACCATATTAGATGTGTGCAGACACACCGACAGTGTAGGATTAGACATGACAGAATGTTTAGCTTCAAAGTTATTTTAGCTTCCGCCAGCACTTTGCTATTGCAGTTTTCACATATGGATGGTACTCTAAGGTTTTGTTGTCTGAGCTACTGAGTTTAGTGCTTAGTACAGCTCTGTGAGCTGTGTTTTTTTCTTGTTGAATCCCTTTTATTTGTGTAGCAGTTAAATTCTGGTATTCAAAATGGTCAGTAGCCAGTTTCAGTGTGGGCTGGTAAAATACCTTATGTAATAATTCTACATGTGTATAGCCACTTTTCATGTCTAACTACTTCCATCAACAACAAACTGCATTTCTGGTGGCAACTGTTGGAGTTGGTGCCTCTAGCAACTCCCTTATACATTTACTGTGTGCACATATTTCTAGATTGTGCCTGGATTAATTGTTTACCACTTTTTCAAATGGGACAGTGAGGGTCATTTCATTTGATTTTTCACTGGCACACGTACGGAGCCAAGTACACATGATGGCAGTAAAGTTGAAACCTCGACTATGACTATGGCTATTAGACTACAGGTGACCAGCTCTCTTCCTTGCTGACTTTTCTTTCCTGAGAAATGGTCTGGTACCCATGTTACCAGGCTAGGGGAAATCCTTCAGCTATACTGAAGGGAGGGGGGAATATGCCACCATGTATCCCTTAATTAAGCATGCAGCTACAAGGTGATGATTATTACTAGGAGAAATACAATTATACAACAATATCAGTACCACAATTACATATAATGGCAATCATACACAGACACACATTCATTAACAGCCCATCATATGCTGATACAATGAAATAACGCACGCACACACAAAATGAAATAACACAAAAGTGACTGAAAGCAAAACAAATTAACATAAGAGATACAATAGTGACCAGGATCAACAATAAAATGGCAAATCATATATCCAAACAGAATTCTGGCATTCCTATCTGAAATGTAGACACATTTTCCCTGAAGTTCCTCCAGTCGTTCCATCTTAAATGGCATTAACAACATCAACACAATCCGTAGGCTTGCAATCTGCAAGTGCCAGTGCCAGGCAATTGTTCTTCAATTTATATCATTGTCTCCAGCTGCAGCTAGGATCTTTCAGACCAGCTGATCATGAAGCTGCAGCTAGGATCTTTCAGACCAGCTGATCATGAAGCTGCAGCTAGGATCTTTCAGACCAGCTGATCATGAAGCTGCAGCTAGGATCTTTCAGACCAGCTGATCATGAAGCTGCAGCTAGGATCTTTCAGACCAGCTGATCATGAAGCTGCAGCTAGGATCTTTCAGACCAGCTGATCATGAAGCTGCAGCTAGGATCTTTCAGACCAGCTGATCATGAAAAGCTCAATGATGGCTGCTCCAGGTGTATGAAGTATGGCAGTGTTTATAGTTTGGTAGACCATGGAACAAAGTTAAGGCTATGTGATATCATGTACAGGAAACCATCCACTTAGAATACAATCTTCTGTTTGACTCTTCTTTGTCTTATTCTTCTTCTTCAGCATTCTGAGCCCTTGAGGTTCATTGCTGCAGATATCACCCGCCTCCATTCATCTCTCTAGTTGGCCTTATCTGTCCAGTTGGTAACAACAAGTGTTTGCAGGTCTGTCTGGATATTATCTCTCCAACATCGTCTTGGTCTCCCTCATGGTCTACAACCATTTATCTCCCTGGTGTTTACAGTATTTACTTCTGTCATCTGACATTCTTTCAATATGCCCCAACCATTTCAGTCTATTGGCTCTCATGATGCCAGTGATCAGTGGTGACTTAAACTGACTCTAGTATGTATAAATTATAAGTTCTTAGTCTGACTATACAAATGATGAGGTCCGTGGCACACCTCAAACATAAGGTGGGTCTGCATGTCTTAGTTAAGTGGGAACCACGGTATTTAAGAATTATCTCTGGTTTCTTTAGTTTGGCTGAATCGATTATAATTACCCTTAAACAAGATAACTGGTTCACCACAACACAACAAGAACAAGTAAAAACATTGATTCACATATATGATAACCACAACTGCAAGTAGTCTTTCATGTTGCTAGTACAAATGTGGCAACTTACTACATGAGATACACCAGAACAAACAAAATGTGAAGTTAGACATCTTCTGTTATCACATGTGATTACTTTGATTAGAAGTCTAACTAGGCACAACTTCCATTAACTGTCTGCACCGAAACAAGAAGTACAGTGTTTAGTATTGATATACTGCTGACAAATACAACAGTGATTCCTGAGTGTGATGGTCTCATGCATTGAGCTCAGACTGCTTTACTGTGTACACAAAACAATAAAGTTAATCTGTCAATGAAAGTTATTGCTGCATATCACATATATATATATATATATATATATATATATATATATATATATATATATATATATATATATATATATATATATATATATATATATATATATATATATATATATATATATATATATATATATATATATATATATATATCAGTAGTGCTTGTATGCAGTACCCTCGGTGATGTCAATTATCACCATGCATGAACAAAACAGTTCAATGACATTTGATCATTTAAATACAAATATTATTGTGCAATCTTTATTAATGGTGTTTATACTGACAAAATACATATATTTATGTGCAATATTAATTAATGGTGTGTATACTGACACAAGTACTTATATTAATGTACAATATTTATTAATGGTGTATATACTGACAAAAATACATATATTAATGTGCAATATTTATTAATGGTGTGTATTTATTGTGTCTGACATTGAACAATCATCAAATCGTTGTCTCTGTATTATTACATGCAGCAGAAGTGCATCATATGCAGCGGATCTTTTCCTTGGAATATACCTGCTTCATCTACATCTTCTGCTGAAGCCTCTGCGACTGATTCTTCTCTCAGAATATCCGGACTGTGTAACAATTCAGAACTGTCTAATATCAGACTGACTTTGTCAGCTTCAGAAATGACAGCTGCACCAGGAGACCCATCTTGTAGCTGCTGAACATCTAGTGTGTCTACTTCTGACTGACTCAAGGTTCTGTCTTTTAATTCAGAAATGCGATGAATTTCTTCTCCTATCTCAGTTTTCTCATCAGGGTAGGTTTCTCTTTCATCGACATTGATGGTTTTCTCTTCAGAAACACCTATTGTATCTTCTGTTGTGTCTGCTCCTGTCAATGGCCACTGCTTGTAATCCTTCTCTAGTTCTTTGGATATTAGCTCAGTAGAGACTACTGCTGTATGTTCTGTAATTTCAAGTTCTCGTATCAGGACTTCTGTCTCAAATGTATCTGATTTTTCTTTCAGTTCAGCTTCTCTTTCATCTCCTGGCTCCAACTTGATAACATCAGCTTCCTCAAGTAGTGGCAGATGTTCACAAATGTCTTTCTCCTCTTTATTTCCCTCCAATGCCCTGCCTATGTCATGTCGAGGTGCTTGTGGTTCCTGTATAGTTTCAGCATCTATGACCTCACCTGTCTCCACATGTGTAAGAACTGGAAGCTGTGAAGGAGATGTGGCTATAGGAGATACATCACCTCCCACCTCTCTGTAGGCAAGGTCAGCTTGATGAAGTTTACGCCGTACTTCATCTCCCTCAGTGGCATCAACTGGCTCCATATGGAAGGTTTCCTCAGTCAAGAAAGGATGCTGTTCTTCTTCAATGCCTGCCTGGTCTAATCTATCACTTTGCTTAAGCTGGTCTGTCACATCTTCTTGTTCCATCTCCTTTCTAGCCACCACAGATGTTAATGTATCTGTTTTCTCAGGCTTGTCAACTCTATCTTTCGCTTCTGTACCTGGAGTTTCCTGCTTATCTTCATCAATAACAATTTCTGGCACTCTCGCACCTCCTGGAAGTTGTAAACCTTTCAGAAATTCAGGAAGGCCCAGGAGAGTTCCAGACCTACCCCAATCTGGACAGATATCTTTGGCAGTAATCTTAATGCTGATATCCGAAATTGTATTTGTGGATTTCTCTGATCTCACAGTTATTGATACCAGGTTGGCCACATCTAACACTGTTTCCTGAATATCATCTACATCTTCATCTGGCTCTGATTCAACTTTTAGCAGTGGGATTTTCATGTCCTCTGCATAGTTCCCACTGTCATCATCATGCTCTGGTATTTCGCTTTGATCAAATGATGATGAAACTGATGGCTGCCTAAAAAAGGGTGATCTTTCTCTAGCGTGCTCATCAAACACTGATGGTACAGAAGAGCGTTTTGAAAATGGTGATTTTTCACGAGCACTGTAATCAAACAGCGAGGACACGGATGCCCGCTTTGAGAATGGTGATCTTTCTCTGAAGCTTAGATCATCATCATCACTTAGCTCAAAGCTTCTGGACACAGATCTTCTTCTCTCTGGAAGTTTAGATATCTTCTCTGAATTCAATCTCTGCCGCAGTCCATCAAAAGAAATATTTATCTGTAGGATTGTATCATCTTCCTCCTCAGTGCCACCTTCCTTGTGCTCAACCGGTTGTGCTAGTTGTTCAGATTTTGGTGTGGTTATCACACTTTCTTTAAAGACTGTCTCAGAATTTCTGCGGATAGAGGAACGTCTGGATCTCTGATATTCTGGAATTGGAGTTGATTCTCTCCAAGGCTGATGATCAACATCCAAGAATTCTTGGCTTGTGTCTAGAACTCCCAGGTTCCAGGCCTCCTCGTCAGACAGCAGGCTGTTTTCTCTCACAGTGGTTGTCACTGTTGTCATTTCTTGATTCAATGACAACCTCTTAAGAATTTTCTCTGCTTTGGCTTCATCAAGTGAAACATTTATATCCACCAGGGAGGTTTTATATGATCTCACCTCCTCTCCTGCAGCCTTCTCAGCATGTGCTGTGTGATCCCCAATATCTGGGGTGTCCTTTCCAACATCTTCTGTTTGCTTTACATCAACAGAAGCTGGTGGCTCTTCATGAATTATTTCTTTAATATCTCCGGTTTCATATTCTTCAACAATTATTGTTACCTTATCCAAATTATTCACTGGCCCCTTCTCTTCAGTGTCTTCTTCTGTAACATGGACAGTTTCCACTTTGTTCTCTGTATCAATATCTGCATCTGTTAGCCTAATATCCTCTATTACAGTTTCTTCAATATCAACTGTCTCTTTTTTATCAACAGTTGTTCCCAGCCCTCTGTCAATTCCTTCAGGACTTAATGTTTCCTCTTCTTCTTCATTATGATGTATGCCCTCAATGTCTGCTGTACCTCTCTGCTGATCGAATGGAGCAGCCTCTCCTAGAATCTCCTCTTCTCTGTCAACTCCTTCAACATCAGCCTGAACATCTGGTTCTGTGATGATGAACTGCTCTTCTTGCTCCTCTTCTACATCATGTGTTGGACTGACACTCTCATCTAACTGCTGGCCAGACAGTTCCCCACTGGTCAAGAGACTTTCATCTTCAACCCCTACCTCAGATATTTCTAACGGAAAATCAGAACTTGGCTGCTCCTGCCATCTGGTGTGTTCTGGTGACTCCATGAGGGAATCCAGAACAGAGACAGGTGAGTAATCCAATGATGTTCTTAATTCACTCAAGATGGTGTCATGACTTTCAAAGCTGACAAAGTCACCTACATTAGCATCTTCATGGACCATATCTGTGTCCATGTGTGAAATGTCTTCATACAAATCTGGATATTCTGAGAGATCAGTGCTCACACTGTCCTCCATAGGTGAGATATCCTCATGAGACTTCAGGTCAGCTGGTCCTCCACCATCAGATTCTACCCCCTTGTCAAAGACGGTGCCTTGGTGAAGGAATATGTGGCATTTCATTTAAAAACAAGTCAACAATGTGGTTAGAATCATAAACTATAAGCACAGGAAAATTACAACAAGTAATCTGTAAGCAGAAAGCTGCACATACTCTTTGAGTTGAAAAAGAAAATTAAAAAGTTGGGGAAAGAAAACCAAAATCAAATAGAAAGAAAGCTGTAGAAAATGCAGGATGTAATTATGGTAAGACAAAGTTTAACACACTTATGGTTTAACTGGCATCAGGACAGAGGAAGCGATAGAGGTCAAAGCTGAAAGAAACAAACACACATCAGAGGAGCTGATTATGCAGGTCCTGTATTTTGTTCTTTTCATGCAGTATTTTCATAATTTTAAACATTTTCTTTAGAAATGGCCTACTTACACAGCTCCACTCTTTTTTATATCTAACTACTAAATCTTCAGGTCATGTCCTTAATCCACTGTGGGTCAGAAACTCCAAGATGATTTTTTTTTTTTTTTAAATTCTCAATATGCTCATGAGTGACAGTTTGTTTTTCTTCAAAAATTCTAATCAGTAAAGGTTAGAAGAAGAAAAAATGCCAATATCAAGGGACGTATACCACATCTTCCTTATATTGCTGCTGACTTGATCAAAGTCCTTACTTTCACAGGGCAAAAGAGGTACAACAGGCTCATACTGGGTGTACCTGTTACAAGTGTTCTCATTATAATTTAACAGGAGGTTGAATGGGGACTTGCACTGCTAGACTGTCATCCAGGATGTGACTCAAAGTCACAGGGTGGTCAAACCTTTAGTTAGCAGCCCAGAGAGGACAAAACCAGACAGACAGATGCTTTAACATGCAGCTAGTTATAAGGATTCAGTTTGCTCAGACAGCAGACACATCACACCAAGCCTAAAAACCTGTATTTGGAATAGACTGGTATTGTTAGTTTTTCCTTTGACATCACTTCATATGGCAAATCAATGGCAGGTAAATGTTTGAGTAGATTCTACATTAGATGTTCTATATCATAAAACACATTTGACCCTAGTGGGTGAGTGAAGCTTAACCCAGGAGGACAACATACTGAGTGATTAGCACCTGGGACCCAAAAAGTCGCTGGATGAGAATATCCCAGGTACAAATCCCTATCGGCATCTGTGGCTTCGGTGTCGAGATCACACTTCGTAATGCCAGAGTGCCGGGTTTGATCCCAGCTGCGCACCGTTTGTCTTGCATTGGTTTCAAAGTGGTACTAAGAGCTGACCCCCTAGAAATCAATGGCAAACTACTGTTTGTAAAAATGTGCCTAGAAAAATCACAACAGACAAAAAAAGCTGGGGTTGGTTCAGCAATGTCCTGTCAAGGATACGCAACTAACTAACAAATCTAGATAAACCCATTGAACAGTAAAGTTATACTGAGGCCCCCAACATTTAAGGTGTATCCTTAAATGCTTAATCCATATCAAAACAAAGCACACATATATTCAAAACATATTAGGGGTATGATAAACTGGATAAAAATGAACATGGAATTTATAAGATAAATTAATGTAGGATTATCTAGCCACAGATCTATTGTTGAGGTTAACTCTTTCAGTCCCAGATGCCACATTAAATCATAAGCATTATAACCTTGTAGCAGGGCTTTTGCAGAAGAAAACTAACATAAGCTCAGTTGACTGATTCAGTTTACTAAGAATTGTACACAATTATAGGTGAATTTCATTCAAAGAGGTTGAACAATAAGTAGATTACTTGTGTAGCCATATTTCTTAAGCATGCTCCACGAGTAAAGATTTAGAGAACACACGACACACTATATGTATAACCTTTGAGAAGGTTCAACAGGATATCGTTTAACAAACTACTGCTCCTACAGAAAAAAAAAAGCTGGGGTTGGTTCAGCGGGTCATGTGTTTCCTGAATCTTTACTATAAGAGCATGCTAAATTAAATATGGCTACACTAGTAATCTACTTATTATTATTCAACCTTTTTTGAATGAAATTCACCCATGATTTTGTACATTTCTTAGTAACACTACCCAATATGGGATTGATGTTTAGGATCCATGAAACATTCCAAGCTGCTTGGGATTGAAAGAGCTAAAGTTAAAGGGTGATACCTCCTACAGCTGATGCAAGACTACAAAATAAAATAATAAACATGTAAAAATGAGAGAAAACAATGATAGCCCAAGAAAAAAGTCAAGCAGAAGATATGTTTTTAGCAAACGTTGAAAAAAACATTGCAATCATTAATTCTGAGACATCTACAAGCTTGCCAGAGAGAGCTTACTATAAGCTTTAGAACTGCAAGAAATAGCTAAAGTAGAAAGCAGAGAGAGCACGCATGGCCTCACCTTGTACAGAGAGATCAGCCTTTGTGGATACTGTCCCATAAATGTTTGTAGCACGGCACTCATACTCTCCTTCATCCTCCGGGAAGGACTCTGGTAGAATGAGAGTGCAGCGTCCTTCAGGTCCTGGTTCAATTCTGTAAACTGGGGAGTCATGGATGATTTCACCATCCAGGAACCAAGAAAGCTCTGGAGCTGGTTCACCAGTGACGACAACTTCGAAAAACACTGGTTTGCCTTCAGGAACTGTGACATTCTCCAAAGCCTTCACAAAAGTGGGCTTCTCCCCAACTTGCTGAATGACTTCGAAAGTCTCTTCGGCAGTTGTTGGCTGTAGCTCATGGTCAACTGTCAGAGAGATTGGAACAGTAGTATCTTCACTGATGGCCTCCTCGATCTCACTGATCAAGCTCTCAAAGACATCCACCTTGGTAGTGGTTTCAGGGGCAGAGGTCAGTAACTCGACCTCTGCGGTCACATCTTCTGTGGGTATTTCTTGTGAAGAAATCTCGACGGGTACAATCTGTACGACCTCCTGCGCTGAGATTTCTGGCTTTGTGGAAACTTCCTCCGTCTCAGTAATGCTGATGGATCGGTCAACAATAGTTTCCGTGGTTATAACCTCAGCTGATGTATACTCTGAGGTAATGAACTCCACGGATGACGTGTCCAAACTCTCCTCTATATGTTCTTCTTGTGTTATTTCTTCCTCTCTGGTAAGCACAACTTCTGCTTCAGGTGCTTCCGGTCCTACTGGTTCTGTAGGTGGGGAAGAGCACGGACAGAGACAAAGCAAGTTAATAAGCAAAATTCTTTTTAAAAAAATAAAAAAGAGAGAGAGAGAGACTATTATGTTCTGCTACAATATGGTTATTAAAGTTAAAAATTATGCTCTGACTATAAGAATTCAAAATCTTATGTCCCTTGTGCAAGAACAAGCAAAATGTAATCAAAATTTTAAGTAAACTGATCCATATGATAATCTATATAATATAAGAACATTATCTCAAATGTTACTACAAATAACTACCAAAAAAATAGGAAAGAAACACAAACAAATAAAAAATGTTTGTTAATTCCCAGGCTGGATGGTATATGATATCTGTAAAGAAAAAATAGGCATTAGTTTGAATCAAAATTGTTAAAGAACTGCCTCTCTGTAACGAAATAGCTCTGGAACAAAACACTGTACATATTTATTATAAATTAGGACATAAATGACCAGGTACACAAATCAATATGACAACAGCAAGGTAGATATGCTAAAAGGCAGCTTTACCATGAAATCAACTCTGTTTTGTGGGCAAGGATGATAAATATTTAGAACAATCAGCATAGACAGTGTATTTATTGTGTGGAGATTTTATGAGGAGTAATGCCCTCGAGAACTTGGTTAACAACTGGTAAGATTGGTGGAAAGTGAGCAAGAGGAAGACAAAGAGATAAATAATTAGATAGCCTGACCAGATGGGTGAGGCCAGGCAAAAACAATGAACTGATTTGTGACTCTGGTGATCGTGTGTGAGATGGTGAAACATGACAGCCTACGCTAACTGGCATGACACGTGATGATGATGATCACTAGGTAGAGAAGAGGAGCTTGTTTTTCTCTTATGTGGGGAAAAAAAATTAATTGAATTCTGTATCTGGTAATGTCCATACTTAATTGATCTTATTCTTTCTTGATTTTATAAGTGAATTAGCTGGAAACATTTGCATACAATGTTAAATATATTTTATTGTTCAAAACTAGTTGAATCTTTTTTTTTTTTTGAGTTACTTGCATGTGTCATTGGACCCTGTATATTTAACACATTTTTTAGGGTTTAACTGATAGTGGTGGCCCTGTTAGAGCAGCAGCTGGTCAAGGAAATAGAACACTAGGCTCTCAAGTGGGAGACCCAGGCTTGAATCCTCTGTAAGGTGATGAAAGTTTTTTTCTTTGTCTGTCAGGGGCAAAAATAAACATCCTAACCTGCAGTGTTTGTTGGCACTGCACTAATCATATGGATTTAAATCCTCAGGCTTAAAGTCTCCCCCTCCACAGATACAAACACTGATCTAACAATGGTAAGGTTCAGACAGTAGAGACAGCCGTTTAAGAGCCCCCATTTGATCTAGCATAAACAATGATTTCTGGCTAAGGATTACTGCCTGTGCACATGGATATCTTCACACATGGCAAAGTAATCAAGCCATTTATCCTGTGATTTGAAGGACATGGGTTCATTTCGCTAATGTGTTGTTTGGTTCATGAGAGCAATTTTGTTTATGGAGATTCCTAGGGACCATCATCACAGCTACAGTGTTTGTGCTTTGAACGGTGCTCTCTGCAAGTGGCTAGCTGTTCTGTGCTTTGAGCGGTGCTCTCTGCAAGTGGCTAGCTGTTCTGCACAGAGAGAAATGAGCCATATAGAATAAAACCTGGTGCAATGAAGGAGATCCCTCTCAACCTTAACTTGACATTAACATGAGGAGAATCTCAGCCCAGTGCATAAACTCTCTAGAGCTGGCAAGGCTTCTGGTGCATATAGTGGAATCACAAAAAATATACAGATTCTTGTGGTGTGTCGCCTCCCTCATTTTGAAATTTAGTCTTAGTGGTCTTATCAACTTGCTCTTCTCAATTTCAAGCCGATTATAGATTTTTTAAATATCTAAACAAGTCCTCCAAAATGTGTGTGCATGTGTGTGCACGCACGTGAGTGTGTCTGCGTCATCATCATCTTCATCAGATTCTACTTCTGTCATGAAGTGTCATGGCAAGGAACAGTTTGCGATCCATTGCTTGATGGGCAGCAAGGGCTATTTCAAGTCATTACAGTGGAGAAATCAACCATGAAAACAAAACTAAGCAAATGTGTGTATTCATGTCCCTGTTGCTGCAAACCACTCCCTGGTATCACGACATTGCAGATATTACCATGACTAGTAATACTGCAGCTGTCGACATTATTAACTCTCAACAATCCCATATAGTTGCTCTCTGCATCCCCTCTCCTCCAGTCAGTAATATCTACTGACTCACTAAGGCATGTATGTGTCTGGCAATGTTGACTACTTCTAGCCCAGGCCAGACATCTGTGACACTGAAGCAGCAACTGCCTCTGTGAGAACAGTGTTCTTCTTCTATGCCTTCTGCCTTTCATCTCTCAGTGGAGACCATAATCATCCTTTATACCTTTATATGTCACACAAGGTTCACAGTGAATTCCACCTTTATACCGTTATATGTCACACAAGGTTCACAGTGAATTCCACCTTTATACTGGATCTTGTGTAATGTTTTTTTTACTTTAATTCCACAGTCCAGTCTGAAAACGCTGGACTCACTCAAAAAAATTCACCCTAGAGTTTCTTTTCAATACCCCAACTTCTCTGGCCCATTTGCTTCTTATTCCAGTGCCTCTTTTGTGATTTGTCTGTTCAGTTCTGTTTCAGAATGTACCCATTATTTTTTCTTCTTTTTTCTTATCATTGCTGATATCAACAGTTGTCCATATATTCCTCAGATTTCTTTAACAATCTTTCATTCATCCCATTTAATGTTTATCAGTCTCTTGAAGCATTTGCTGTTGGATGCATTTAATTTGTATTCTGTGTTTTCAGAGTTCTTCAGTTTTCACACAGACAGTTGTTAGGACTAAAAAAAAAATATTTAGTTTCATATTTTGTTGAGGCTTTTAAAGCTGATGCTGCCTTGTCAATGCATGCCCTAATTTCATTCTCTGCATCTGCTTGGCAATAACTTACCAACATAGTTAATCTGATCTGATTTGTAGAGAGATTTTATATGCTATGTTTGGTGAATCTGTTTGTTTTTTCTGTGGATGTCCTTGCTGTATTAATTTAGCATAAGGAATATTTCCAGGGAGGATACGCCTTGGTAACTACTTCCCAGTTAATCAAATCCTGATGAACATTTCCTGAAAAGTTTCTTTGGACACTAGAAACTCCAAGGTTAGTTGCATATCCTTTAGAGGACATTGCAGAACCAACCCCAACAGCCCCTGGCTGTTGTGTGGTTTTTCTAGGAAAATTTACGTCCAGTAGTTTTCCATTGGTTTCTGGACGATTGGCTTTCTTGATACCACTGTTGAAACCAACGCAAAGCGCATGGCCCGCAGCTGGGATCGAACCCGGTATCCCGGCATTACAAAGCATTCGCATCGACTTAGCTACAGAGCTGACACTAGAAACTCTAGTAAACAGTCTTATCAACTTTAGTGAATTTTTCATAAAATAGAGTAATGCTGCCAGGGTTTGTGGATATGTAAAGTGCAGGTCCTCTAATGTGTGGTGTCAAAAGAATGCCTTGTTCTCCAGTATATTATTTAACAAATCACAATCTTTATTCCAGACATTGCCCAACAACTTAATAAGTCTCAAAACCTCAGTTCAGCCAACGAATTCTGGCAGACGGCACTTATCCAGTACTGCAGCCATTTGCTGGTCCTAAAGCTTTTTGACCATTCCACATGCGTGTCTGCACTGATTGATGAGTATATTTATGATCTATAAATGTTACTAATTGGCCTACCCCTTCAATTCTTACCATGTATGTTACTTTGTAGTATTCTTTTTTATGTTTTGCCACATCTTAGAATGTAACTAGCCAAAGTCATAAGCATTTTTTTTTTAAATTATCATTATCATTTTAGGAAGCCATTTTTTTCATATTTTAAAAACTTGTCAGTTTGTCAAATTTTCAATCCAGTGGTTCATTTCTTCAGTTAGACTAAATCTCAAACATCTTTATAAGTGTTCATCATATTCACCTACTGTCTGATTTTAAAATAAGACAGTGACTGGCTAGATTTACCTACAGTGAAATCAGTTTTGTAGATCAATGCATTTCTTCATGTAAAGAATTTGTATTTGTTATTTTAATGTCATTTTTATCAACATTACTTAAATTATAATATCTCTCTTGCATTAGGTAACTTTACTGAGAGTTTTACCCAGATAGATAAAGGTATTAAAATTTTCTAGATAAATCTGTTTATTCACTCTGTTGCTTTTTCTTTCTCTGAGCTGTGGTTGACAATAGTTAGTTAGTAGTTGACAGATTATCCTCATTGCACATTGAACCATTCAGTCCATAAGTGCTCATATTCCCTCCTTAGTGAATCCCACATGATGTAGCGGCTCACGAAACCGGTTCTGTGTTGGTTTCTTATTCTTCTTTGGCTTCCTGCATAGTGCTAATGTCCGGCCACATCCCTTTTAATGTGTTGTTCTTGCAGCCTTGTCATTGTTGCAGATTCACAGTCATCACTTGGTTCTTGCAAACATCCTGCTTCTCACAGAGCATTCAGAATATTAGTATGGTCCATAGCTTGTCCGGCCTCCACAGTAGCTTCACCTGCAAGACAATCAGCTTGCTCATTTTCTTGCATGCCTGTGTGCCCTGGCAAAAATATGAAACTGGTATGTGTCAGCACTGACCGCTTTAGAGACTCAAGCCACTGTCTTCGGATCCAGCCCTTTTTTTTATCTTCCTGAGCACACGCTTTGAGTCAGTGAGAAAAGGTGGGAAAAGGTATGTGTCTCCAGCCATTTATCTGCTTTAGTCACTGTTATGACCTCCATAGTCAGACTACTTGTGGTCAAGGCAACAGCACCAGAATCTTGCTTCACAATTAGGGTTGACAAGAGTAACAGTGTAAAATGTAGCTGTTTCAGCTGTAGTGGATTCAGCCCAGGTCTTACTCACTGCCTCAACAGAGTAGTTCATATGTCTAAGCTTGGTGTGTCAAGATAGCCAGTCTGTTTCTCCATGCTACTTATGTGACATTACCATACATTGGTAAGAGCACAAGTGCCTTGATCACTGTTGACATCTATAACTTTACCTTGTTTCTGCTGTAACTGAGTTTGAATGAGAAGAGAGGACTGTTTCCACTGACAACTGTGACGGCTCCAGGTATCATGGACAACGCAGTTGCTTGGAGACATAGATAATCATGTCAGACAAGCAGGTCAGTTACCATTTTCTCTAGTGCTGGCTGTTGCAAGAGATCAGCAGGACCTCTATTTCTCTCAATAAGATGTCACTGTTAACATTATCTTTCACTCCATCTCATGATGCAATCCTCCCAGCTAAATAGTATCTTCCTCTTCCACATGTCTTCCACCTTTCCCTCCATTAGGGTATTACATGTACTTGTTTGTCTACAATGGTTTTTTTTTTAAAACAGAATACTTATCTTGCTAAGCTCATCGTTTGTCATGGCTAATTTGTTAAAACTTGTTTGCTATTTTGTTTATCCATGTCATTTTGCCCGTTTCCACACATCCATACTTCAACAATGTGAATTATTTCTCACACTGCTGACTTTAGGCCAGTACAGCCAAGTGGATTCTTTGCCAACACCCAAGATCTCAGGGGAAATCCCAAGCACTGGCAACCCTGCTGAGCTTTGCTGATGTTATATATAATGTGATGATACTGAGTTCAGTGAAAGAACAACATATCCTCATTTATGTTCTGCAGTGTTTATCTTGTGTTAGTGAAGAGATGTGTGCACGCTGCTTGGCCGTTAATTCTTCGGCGGTTGTTTTGGTTGTCCAGACCTGACAACTTGTAAAGGAGGTTCAGCTGTAAAGATTTATTTCTCATCCTTAGTCTCAATTTCTGCCTACTAATAGTCATTATAAAACACCTACTTCCTTAAATCCATCATCATCATCACCTAACCCAGACAGAAATGAAATAAAAGAAACGTGGTAATACCTTTCGATGAAACAATCTTTAGATGCCCTACTACTGGAATGATATAATCATGCACCCAAAAAAAAAAAAGCTGATGTGTGTGTAAATGTGGGTGATGTTAATATCTGTATCACAAAGAAAGCTGATGTGTGTTTGTGTAAATATGTATGAGCTTAATGCTTATAGTCTGGAAAAATGACTAAGTATCAGTATGTAGAGCTGTTTCCCATGTCACTCACTGGTTTGTCAATGAAAGGGAAACTAACTCTAGTGCTGGTTGCTCCATAGATCCACATGCAGAAATAAGAAGTGATAATGATAACAGGCAGTATATAGTCTGCATTAACAAGTATTGCATCAAGTGTTTTCTGGGGATATCTCATAGTTATACAACTCATTCAGCACACACTAACAAAGCTACATTCTAATTTAGCCCCAGCCAATTGTGTTCAATCACTGACAGGTACTGTGGAAACAAATAGACCATGCTTAAATAATGAAAGCAGAAAAGAATAGGACTGTTCTAATTTCATTCTGGACATGCACATCGTTTTCATGCAACAACAAAAACAAAGAATAAAGGTCAGTCAAATGCACTAATGTCAAAAATGAAACAGTCAGGCATATCTTGAGTAAACAACAATTAATAGTGCACTTTGTCAAGTCAAAATAACCACTTTTTATGCAATGGTGTTTTAGATAAAATACCCTCATCAAATTCTGAATGTCTTTAAAAAAAAGTACATATATATTTTTTTTTTTTCAACAAATGGCTGCATGACCAACAGTAGATACAATTTATCTTCAAAAAGAAAAAGAAAATAAATATACTGCATTTATTTTATACATTGTTTCAGATCTCTGTTGAAATTCTGCATTAAATCAAATTGTGCCAACTTTATAGCAGAATACAATATTTAAATCTGATAGTAGTAGCAGTAATTTATACAATGATAACCCGTTCAACCCATCTGGTTTATAACTGGGATAGTATATTCGATTCCCATGAAGTTAAATCTGATAGTAGTAGCAGTAATTTATACAATGATAACCCATTCAACCCATCTGGTTTATAACTGGGATAGTATATTCGATTCCTATGAAGTTAAATCTGATAGTAGTAGCAGTAATTTATACAATGATAACCCATTCAACCCATCTGGTTTATAACTGGGATAGTATATTCCATTCCTATGAAGTATGTTTGCAACTACTTTATAGATGCCAGAGCAGAAAATATCTGGTATAACTCAGTTTACTGTCTGCAGCACTGGGTTAAGTTTTTTTCATGTCTCTACCACAACTCTGATATTTCTATATTATCCAAATGTTATTGTCATTATGTAAATATCATGAAAAAGTTTTCTCATCTTTTTTCCAAGTTCTGTGATGTTCTTATTTAAAGATGTACCCTAAACAATAATGTTATTTCCATAGACATTGCATATATATACATATATATATGTCTGTCTGTCTGTCTGTTGGTGTGCAGGTGTGCACACAAGTGTGCAAGATAATTATATGGCTGAATAATACAGCAAAAATGTAAAGTGCTAAGCATTTACATATACTGGCACAACAAAATGTGATTAAGTGACCATTTTCCCCCCCACCATCCTTCCATTTTGACACAATTATATGCTAACCATGTAATGAGCCTGGGTCCACCACAATCTGAATATATTTCATGAAAACATGTATGAATGACTCCAATTAATACAAGCAAAATTTTCAATGAACATACTCAAAATAAAACATGCACTGTCTGTATTCAAGCACTGTACATAACATTTCTGGCAACTGGTCACACATGCTTTAGTCATACACACAAAAATAATATTGTAAATGCTGGGATACAACAGTGTAGAATAAGTTACATAAACCAATGTATTTAAGAGAATCAAATACATTCATGCAAGCTGTTAGGGAAACACAATAAATTTTAAACAAAATTTTTTTTTTTTAAATCACAGAATCAAATGAATACAGAAAAAAATTACTAACAAATAATTGACTGAATTTTACTACCACACACAATATTCTAGAAACATGTCACTGGTAGAATTCCAGTCGTAGACAATTATCTGCTTTACAAAAATTAAAGTTCAAGGATAATATACTTAGATCTCCAACTAACAATAGGGACTGCTCAACAGAATTCAGAAAGAAACCTAAGGAATGCAAAGGTGAAACTGTACTAACAGACAAATGACATGCAATCAAATTAAATATTTCATGAAAATGCATGCGTCTTTGCTGTGGCAACATGCATGCAAATGAAGAATAAGTTTGCAGTCACTAAAGATGAACTTCTTTCAGTTCAGGGCCTCTTTAAATGCAGATGTGGTTTAGAAAAATATAATAATGGAAACCATGATTTCTGGTCGAAGAGGCAGAGGACAACCAGCAGAAAGGTAGCCACGGGAAACTGAAGACATCTTGGGTGTGAAAAACACATAACTTGTAAAAGACCACATGGCCTTTTTGGCAAATCATGATGGGAGTAACATCCTCCAAAGGACCTGCTACCTGATGGAGATGATGAATCTGATACAATCCAAGTATTGTAAAATAAATGACAGCAGACAAGACAACTGTTAGTATGACTGTGAAATAAAGATAAAGGTAAAATCGGAACCAGCGTCACTGCACATGGTTATAAACTACAAGTGTTCTGCCACCAGTACAGACAGCTGATAAGAGATTGTCAGCCTATGTCGCTGTCCTCACGTAACTTCGTAGCTACAGCGGCTTTACTCCATTTACCCCAGAGTGTTAACTCTGGTACCCATTTCCTAGAGGCTGGGTGAACTGCGGGAACTGCCCGGTTATGAACACCGACTGCGAGCTGCAGCAAGTTGCAGCTGGATTTGAGCAAGTCTTCTATCGACTGCACTAACATGACCCCTAGTGACTGTGAAATGCCCAAACTGATAACGCTAATACAATTCACATGTTAAAAAAGACTTCAGACGACACTACAATCCTATGTGGTTGTGGCATGCCCCAAAAATTTTAGTCAATACAAGCACACACAGAATGACTCATGCTGTACAGAGGTTGACATCAGCACATGAACAGTGATCTTTCTTGTTCACAAAACAACATCCAGGGATAGGTGGGTGAGCAAAGCTGTTTCACAGACTAGTTTATCCCCATGAAAGATAATGTAACAATAATCCCTGGAGCATGACAAGAAAAGCAGGTACTCATTTAAAATACACTATCAGTACTAAGAGGAAATAGATACAGGGAAAACAGTTACATCTTCATGCTACTGAAGGATTGATTACATTATTCTTTATATAAAAAATATTTAAAAAAGATGTGGCATGCATCTGGCCTGGAGCTGACTAACTGGGTAATATTTAGCAATGTTGTTGGTTGATATTTAGCAATGTTGTTGTTTGATATTTAGCAATTCTGTAAATGCCTTTCACTAAACGATTGTGTTGGAATGTACAGTGAAACTGACTTCAACTGACAACAACAAAAAGAAAAACAAAAATGGAAAATAAGGAATAACAATTTTATTTATCTGTAAATAGTAACAAAATTGTAAAAATATGCAGAGTTTCTGTACATTGTGCCAATCAAGAAGTAGAAATGTGAGAATCAGAGAAACAGCATGGTGGGTCCCCATAATAAGGAAGAGGACTTCAAAATATTAGTATGTACAGCGTTTGCTCACCCACACAATGTTTGTGTTTAAACCAGCTCAATCAACACAGCAAAATCATGGACAGAGTGCGATAATATGGCTATAACAAAGGGGGTAAAGTAAACTCCACAACTAAACGCTCCAAATAATAATGATGAGCTTTCCAATCACAAACATATGTCCAAAGATAAACTAGGATCAATCTTTAAGGGAATAAGGAATCTGGAAACAATGATGCCTCTGTTCCTGTTTGTCTAAACATGGGTGATGTCTGTACGCCTACTAAGACCAAAACATGATGGTGGTTCTGTGGGCAAAATCATGGAGCATGGAAGAATATGTCCAAATATATGGAAAATATTTCCACACATAAATATTCTAAATACTGGGATAAACTTTGACATCGTCATTATCATGTGCCCTGCAAACTGGCATAGGTGCTGCCAACTGGCATAGGTGCTGCCAACTGGCATAGGTGGTGCCAACTGGTGTAGGCGCTGCCAACTGGTGTAGGCACTGCCAACTGGTGTAGGCGCTGCCAACTGGTGTAGGCACTGCCAACTGGGGTATGAAATCATACATGTGTTTAAATGAACCACTAGCATCTATAATAGATCAGGAAGGTGGAAGCAATGAGGCCTCAATCCCTATCTGTTTCGAAACAGTTAATGAATCTATATCTATTGAAATTATGATATAACCAAGGTTCTACGGGGATACCAGATTTTTGCAGTGTTGGTTGCTCACATTTGAAAATAGCAACAAAAATGCATTCAGACAGCAATTAGTCAACTTATTATGAACTGGTTAAAAAACAATTCAATTGTACAGAGCATGAACCAAGACAAATATAGCACAAACAAATCAAAGACAATGATGACAGCACATGTCATGAAAGCTTGGTCTCAGTAAGGAGGCAGCTGATTGGAGAACCAGGCTGAATGCCATGAGTAATGTTATCACACACAAAACTCTAATGTCTGCTGCCATGTCAGCCCATAATGCAAAGTTGATTACGTGACTGTTACATTATCTGTGCGTAGAAGACCCTAGTTAGTCACAACAAAATTAACTAGACTGTACAATCCACATAGCAATTTTGATGACTTCATTGTCAGGAAAGAAGTCACCAGTTTAGTGCAAGACAAAAACACTGAAGTAACAAGAAGAAGAAGAATTCTGGCATCATTTGAAATAACTGACACAAGTGGTGAGGAATGAAGTGAGGGCTGCCTTCATTAGTCACATGTCTAAATAGAGAAAGATAGCTACTTCAATACATCTACATCTGTTGGTTCATTAAAAATATTAGAACTGTTTGATGTTTGACATAAACACCGTAGATATTAGAAATGTATCCAGACTAGAGTAGTCTTGTTTGCAATAACAGTCTGCACTAAAGGGTTTCCAGCTCAGTGTGTGCTTAACAACAGTGAGTACTAGTTATGAAAATATTTAGCCAGTACAATAACTTTCAACAGCTGGAAAGATCAACTAACAAAACACAGACCAGGTAAACCATATATGCTTTTCAAAGTGAATTACATACAGCCTGAGCTTCATTCTGAAGAAAAAAGCCTTTAAGATTCAAAAATGGAGACACTAAGTTACCAAAAGTGACCCCCCAAAAAAAGAAGCCTTTCAGAGTCACAGCCAGTAGGCAATTATATTTTTGACACAGTTAAAACATTTTCAAAATTCACAGCCTGCAAAAAAAATAAAATAATAACAATAACAACATTTGTATTACAGTCCCCATTTGAAATCTGTGGCAGTAAAGAACAATGCAGATAAAATTCATGTTAACTCTTATCTGAGCAACAAGACCCAAGGATATAGACGAGGTTACGTTTAGTGATCTGTGGTTAAGTTTGGCAGAGGTGTGTGCTCTAAAGCTTCTGCAGACTTACTTTTCTCTAATGATACTGCAGCTGACTGACAACTATTGTGTGATATATTACTGCCATCTGCTTGATTTTGTTGTAAAGTGTTTTCCAACTGAAAAGTGTTTTGTGAGGTGTTACTATAATAGGCATGGCCTTGCAGTAATGTGTTTTCTAAATGAAGAGTGTTTTGTGAGGCATTACTGTCATAGGTATGGTTTTGTAGTAATGTGTTTTCTAACTTAAAAGTGTTAAGTGAGGCATTATTATCATATGCATTGGCTTGCTGTAATGTGTTTTCTAACTGAAAAGTATTATGTGAGACATCTCTCTCATAGGCATGATCTTGTAGTAATGTGCTTTCTGAAGCTAGGCCAGCTGGTGAACTGATACTGTTTTCTGCCATTGTAAAGTTAGACTTAAGACACTTGGAATGTGCAGAGAGAGGTGAATGTGGTAAACATGCTGCTCCATGAGTAACACTGCAGTCATGTTTTCTGACACTACCTGGAGAGCACACACGTTCTGTGACTACCAAACTCATGGGAATGGGAGGGTTCAAATCTTCATGCATGTCAAAATCTGAGTGGGCGTCTTCATGGTCACAATCGTGGGTTTTTTCTACGGGTCTAGCATTGGGGTCAGGGGCTTGTGGTGGTTTTCTGGTGTGCCAGTGTATCTCAAGCTCTACTTCCATGCGATAGTATTCTTCTCTGATCAGTGTTCTCATAGGATGGCCACGCTCTGTGCACATGCAAAGATAACAAAATAAGGAAAGCATTAGCAAGTGACATGAATCATGATGGCAACAAATGGTCAAGACTGACTATCTAACTACATACACTAGTTTTATTTTTATTTTTAAGTGCAAATAAAAATGTATGTTACTTTACCGAGTACCTAATTGGATTAGAGGTATGGTGTCAACTTCTTCACTATGTGAATATGTACACAATAATGAACCTCAAAATGGTACATTCTTGCTGTAATACATGGCTAGTGGATCAGCCACCCAGCCTTCTCAGACAGGGGCAACCATCTTATATGCATATTAAGAAATCAGCAGTTGGACAATCAAAAGCTACTGTTGCCCCAGATTTGACCACATCAGTATACATCCCTGATGCAGTGGATTTACAGTATCTGCCAGGAGTAATGTTTACAATTCTCAGCTGCTACTTGGCATAGTTAACTTACAAACTACTACAGACAGCAATAGTGTGTTAGCTAGCACACTCACATGCTAGCCTGGTAGTCATAGAGACAGATTTTTCAAACCGATTTTGCCTCTACACCAAAAATGAAAATCAGGAAGTGCCATGAGAAGAAAAATGTGGCTACATAACCTACTTAGTACTGGTCTATACAAATGTCAATATACCACAAAGCATAGACATGGGTCCCTTAACTTTTAAAGATAACTTTCTGATAAAACTGAACAGTACATTACATATTTATGTCACAGATATGTGACTGCACCACAAAGTATGACTACTAATATGTATGTTATAAAGACATTTTGCTAAGATTAATCTATTGTCTTTACTTATACACTTTAGAAAGTACTTGTGTACAAATATCTAATTATGTATGTGGCAAATGCATGATATGGAAGTGTTAAAGTCTTTCAAACCCATTAAAATGATATGTATTAGATAAGAAAAGCAAAGCAAGTCAAGTTAAGGAACACACAGTAAATATGCTTTCGAACTGTGTAGATTAGACTACTGAAAACACCAGTTAAATAACCCAAACTGACATCAGTGTTTTTTGCACTCTCACAAAACATGGACATAAAGAAACAAGGAGAAACTACTCCTGAGCAGATTTGAGGAATGGCTTAATGTATTTTCTATCTGCGTTTGCCATTTTTACGGCAGTCAGGGAAGCCTGAGCATTTGGGGCCAGATGGCTAGTGCAGCTGCCACAACTTTTCAGGTTAGGACATTTAGTTTTGCCCCCAACAGAAAAAACACAACTTCCAATTCCTTAAAATGCATTTGATTCTGGGTCTACCCCCTGACAGTCCAGCATTCTAGCCACTTGACCAGACATTCCTCGGTGTCAAAATAAACACAAAAAATATATACTGTACTATCAAACAAACTATCTTTTTGAGGTGGGTGTTTACAAACAACATTAGCTGGGTTCTCAGCTTGTAATGGGTGCTAGGAAATGTTCGATTTTCTGAACAATAAAATTAACCAGTGGGATACTGGGTGAATCTCTATCAAGTGGTTTACTGGTCTATTAAACAAACATGTCACTAGCAACACATATACCCAAAATACCTCAAGGATGAGGTATGAAAAGGATATTACTTACCCTATGCATGTAAAGCCATAGAAAGGTATTTGTTTATATATATATATATATATATATATATATATATATATATATATATATATATATATATATATATATATATATATATATATATATATATATATATATATATATATATATATATATATATATATATATATATAGTGTATATTCTTCTTCATCTGCCTTCTATGCCCTATGCAGAATACGCCCTCAACCAACTCATGTCAAGTCCTTTTATCCTTCAATATTGTTTGCAGTTCACTCCATGTCCTTCCCATCTTTTTAACTTCATTCTCTAGCTCCCTGCTCCTTGTGTTTTTATGTGTGCTTTTATTTCCTGCTCTGTGGGGTCTGGTGCAAAGACATTCTAGTTATACTGTTTTCAGGTTTTCTTAACAAGTCCTATTCAACGCCAGCAGCTCTTGGTCCACTGTAACCTGTTTAGTTCTCCCTCAAAGCTCAACACTAGTGGCCTTATCATACCATCTAACTTCCACCATTCTGCGTAGGCACTAGTTAATGAATTTCTGTAGTTTATTAGTACTGTGTGCAACACAACACAAATCAATGTGTTAACTAACATATATGTTCCACATACAATGTTAAACATGTGATATATATAGATACAGTTATATGCTAACATGCAGCTCAGGTTAGACAGTTATATTCCACTAGCTCCGCCTGCCTGTCTCCATCTATACATTAAAATAAAGAATCCTTTTCATGCCAGTAGCACATCAGCTATACAGTTCTAGACCCACATTTATATGAACCAATCCTCCCTTGATGAGTGATGTTACAGCAATGCTTTTTTGTTTCGTTTTGTAAACTTGTTTTCTACAAATCTAACCTTTATCTAACTGGGGGTTTCTTTATTCAAACAAATGAAGACTGTCATTACTTTGTGTGTGTGTGTGTGAATAAATAAAGTTTGTCATATCAGTATAATAACATGTGGGTGGGAGGGTGGGGGTACACTGCACGATCATGCAGGGAAATAGAAGTACTGGTTTATGGTGAATTGAAAAGAGTTGGGAAACAATAGAGGGAGATAGTTATATGACTTCAACACTAGATTTCTGTCAGTGACTGACTTCAATAATGAAGGAATGAATATCATCACAGGCATAAACAATCATGCAACTACTGGGAGAATGCCCATATCAATCTACCTGTAAACACAGACAACAGAAACAATAAGCCAAATTTGATTTAACATCAGGAGAAAGCTCTCTTGAAGATTCTATAGCACATAGGATAGTTGTAAGACATGTAACAAGTAAAAACACACAAATTCCAACTTTATAAAGTTACCGAAAAGAGACATGATAATAAATAGATAATGAACAATATGGAATCGCTGCTGGGGTGATTATAAAACTGAACACACATCTGAACTCAGATTATGTCAGGAGTTAATAATATCTGAAATACAAATTCAATAAATATGTATATAATATATGTAACTTTATATATGTAAAGCTTCTGCACCTTAGAGAAAAACATGTGGAGGTAAATCTGAAAACAAGGACATGCATTAATGCAGAAATATATCTGGTTCCAGCAAAAAACAAAATGTACTAAACATCAAATTTTGCCCCATCCCAATGCAGCTAAAGTATATAATTACCAAAAAAAAACCACATTATACATCTGATCATGATAATTAAACAAAAATGAAATCACATTAATTGCAACACTAATTACTGACAACATTTAATATATAACCAGAGTGTAAGACAAGAAAATGATGGTGAAGTCTAAAGGAAGGTAGCCTTTATAATTTACTAGTTTGTTTCCCACACCTGTGTAATCAAATAAATAACCATTACTGATTAACATTTTGACTGATAAACCTGTTTTGTTCTATTGTTTGAAAACTTCATTCTAATCAACTATTTGTTATGGTGTATGTGAATGTCTTTTAATTGGTGCTGTGTGTGTCTGTGTTTTTACTTGGCTGTGTATATGTTTATGAACATGTGGCTCTGTGAATGCATGTGAATGCTGCATGTGTCTCTGCATGTGCCTGTTTGCATGTGCCTATGTACGCTGTGTGTCCTGTCTGCAAAAGAATTAATTGAATTTGGTGGCAATATAATATTATATGTTAATATGTTGTGCTTAAAAATAAATAAGTAATAATTTTTCATAGCTCTGTAATTGTGTGGAAACAATATATCCAGTAAAAAAAAACATTACTAGAACATGCACAAATTCCAGTCTAATGTATCAACTAATATATCTGGCTTGGTTACTGTCAGCTGTGTACAATGGAAAGCTACAGGTGGAGATAAGGAAGGTAGGATATCATCAAGCAGTTATCTTACTTTGTACGAAAATGTCCACGTATGTGGTGGCCACGCCAGCTTCGTTGGTGGCTGTGCAGATGAACTCTGCTTCCTCTTCAAACGTTACATTGTTGATGGTCAGCGTGCACCTGCCGTTCTCATATGTTGATATGTAACGTGTACTCTGTGTAATCTCTATTTCTTCCTGTTGGGACAAAAGCACACTGGGATTGTCTTTGTTCTGTAACTTATATGCCTTTAAAAAAATACAAATAAGACATTTTGTTCATTAAAAAATGTGGCAGGGAAGAGAACTAGCCACTTAATGTCTTGACGTTATGATCAAATATATGTGAATGTCTAACAGTTCATACTTAACCAGTTGGAAACTGAAAATAGCAGAGTAAACAGGCCATTACCTATGCTTAAGTGATAAAATATTTATACAAATTATCCAAAAATGTGTATTTATAGCATGCACGATTCTGGTATAGGCAAAACTGAACCCTTGCCAGTGCTAGTGTGTGTGCACTGGGCTGAGATTCTACATGATCTTTTTGGTGCAAAGAAAAGCAAATATTTTGTGAAAGACGACATCAACGAACACAGGAACTACATCTAAGGAGATTTAAGCCTTTAACCTTGGCAAACAAAAACCAAACCATAATTATAACCAAAAGCTCCTAATGAGCTGGTTGACCTTGGTCTAATTTTTAATTTCTTCAGTGAATTAATGTGTGATCTGCAGAAGGTAACTGAAAAACAAGAGAATATCTGTGCACAATGAACATGATCCTTAACAGCAAACACCAAAACCTTTAAAAAAAAACCACTGACTTCAATTTCAATATCAAAGTCGACATTTTGTAACATAAGGTTTGGCATTTCAATGACATTATGGCACATAACGGTATGCTTACTATTAACCTGAGCCGCCGACCCACTGGATTTCACAACTAAAGTTTTGTTGGAGAAGAAATAGCCAGTCTTATACCAACCGTACTTAGTTGTCTCTTATGTCATCATACATGGGTGGTAAGTTAGTGAGTAGCATTACACTCTGCTTCCCTTATAAGGGAAGCAAGGTTTGTTGAGCTCTGTTCATAACTGGTTAGATTTTACACCTAAAGTTCTTTTTTGCTTGGGGGCGGGGGAAAGGATAGCCAGTCTCATTCCACTCGTCTCTTCGTGTGAGTTCCAGAGACCCATTGTGGGAAAAAACAGAATAGACTCAATGCCCCCTAACAAGCATACCATAAGAGTAAACTAATTAGGGATGTTTCCTTCTAACCTTGAGCGGCTAAGCAACCAGAACTTTATCCCGAGTTTACAGACAGCCAGCACAAAGAAGTATATTCCAACCTTCCTTAGTTGTCTCAGTTGTCATACATGGTAAGTTGGCGGGTGAAACTATACTTTTTTTTTCCCTTATAAGGACCAGTAACACAAATCTGAGTCCTCACAGAAACTAAAGGGCAGAACAAAAAAAAAAAGAGAGGATAAGAACAACCAGACTCACTTTAAACCAGGTAACGGTGGGCGTGGGCTTGCCAACTACAAAACACACAAGTGTAATGTTGGAGCCCTCCAATACAACAAGTTCTTTCTGGAGAGTTTGCGTGAAACGGGGAGCTTCTGGTGCTGCAAATGTTGCCTCCACTTCTGTAGGGCTTTCTTTGGGTTTCTCCTCTAAGAAGATTTCTGCAGTGACTGTGATAAAGAATTTACTGCTGTGAGTAAAATTGTCAGCATTTCTTTCACAAATCGAGTGTAAAGAAATTTGTTGGTATTACACATTATGTAATGCTAATATAGCTTAACTAATTTTGAACAGAAACATCTTCATCCTGTTATGCAGTTTATATATTATGTAGGGCTGGCATTCCATTGTGCGTATGTGTGTGCATAAGTGTACACGTAGAGGTGTGAGCATGTATGTGTGTGCATAAGTGTACACGTAGAGGTGTGAGCATGTATGTGTGTGTATCTCAGAGTGATAACAATATATGCTTTTTATGTATGTATTAGAACGGGGTTTAGGAAGGGGGGGGGGAGGGGGGATAGCAGTCACTGTTACCTAAGAGATCTTAAAACATTATTTTAATTTAGCTTAAAACATGATTGTAAAGTTCTCATTTTTTAAATTATTATTATTTCTAGGTACCCAAATAACTATCTTTTTAAGTCCTAATAATACAATTTAAACCACCACTAATATAAAGACACTCATATATTGTGTGTTCTAGAGTCAGCAAATCAGACTATCTACATATCTGCACAGACACCGATTGTGATATTACCCATATTAGATGTGAGCGCATTCTATTTTCTTTCTTTTCCATTTTGAAAGACTGAGCCACAGCAACGGGTGGCAGATACAGCTATTCCCCAATAAAGGTTATCCACAATGGATCTCCAACATGCTCTGTATCTTGTCCTGATTGAACACTCTCTCTGAGACTGCTGTTCATCCATGTCATGATGTTATACTCCCAGCAGTATCGCTGTCTACCTCTTGCTTTCAACTTTCCTTCCAGTTTGGTTTTTAAAAGTGTGTTGTTTTCTAACATGCACATATAGATGATGTAAAACTGGAATTTGTAATTACAGAAGTTAGTTGCCTATCCTTCACACTTTGTTGCAGGCAAGCCTAATCATTTGTTCGCTGTCAGTATTTTTATTAGGCAATTTTATGTTTGTCAATGATTGCTTGGAGGCTCCTATACCAGTATCATAATCAACACAAAAGTGGTCTTCTACCAAAAGGCTTGCAGCTGCATCAAACCGGGTATGTCAGAATGATGTGGCCAAAACCATGGCGGTCAACATGCAATTATTAACACAGTAAAGAACAACACTCATGTCCTTACCTTCTTCTTCTTCTTCCTGCCTGATGTCGACCTCAAAGTCAAGGCTAGTAGTTTCTTCCACAACCTTCTCTGTGGTGACAGTGGATACTGTCACTTCCTCTGTGGTCACCTCTGCACGTTGTTCTGTTGTTTTGACTTTAGCTAAGGTTGAGGAAAGCATTTAACAGAATCAATATCATGTCTGACTAAATGGCAATATGTTCACCAATAATCAGTAAAATTCTGAGGTTGGTAGTAGTAATCTTTCAAAAATATCCTGATAAACCCTCAGGGTTATATTTAGGAAATACAGTGTTCATTGTGTTGTCAGAGTATATTTACATATATATATATGTTATTTTATATGTACGTATCATGTAATTATTTATCTAAGACAGATTTGTAATTTGCATTATCTGTATTTATATTTGGGTTGTGTTAGAAATTGTACTATGGGTAACTAACATTGTTTCACTAACATGTTTGATTTACTATTCCATTAGTGTAATAACAGATTGTTCTCCTCAATTTTTTCATTATGGAAAACTTCTTCAAAGATGGCATAGGTATTCCTGACACTTCTATATATGGATTTTAGTTCTACTAATAAATTGCTTGGCCTTGTCATGCAGGTCTCTGGGGCTGTTTACGTGCAACAAGTTTTTTATCATCATAGATAGTTTAAAGAGATTTGTATAGCCTGGGACTAGTTTGCAACATCCCATAAAGGATGCAACAAACTTTTTTTTAAAACTCATTAGTATGAAGAGTTCCTCTACACTGAATTTTTTTTTTCTACCAGTGTAGGGTGGGCAAATCCTAGTCAGAACATGATATTTTCTAGTGTTTGATCATATTTCCACAGTGCATTTCACAGGTTTGAAAGTACTGTACTCATGATCTGTCATTGTGGCCGTTCCCAAAAGAGTCAAAGTATGTAAAAGACTCCTCATGCCTCTTGTCTCTTTCATTAGCTGCTTTGAGGGACTTTTAAAAAATCAGCATACTGATGTTTTTAATATATATATATATATATATATATATATATATATATATATATATATATATATATATATATGCGTGCGTGTGTTCGTGAGTGTGTGTGAGAGTGTGTGCGTTTATACATTTAAAATATATATATACATATATATATATATATATAAAAGTGTGTGTGTGTTTATACATTAAATATATAATCAGCCTGCAAGTAATATTGACTGGTATTACTACTCTGTGCTTCTGCTGCTGCCGCAGATGGGGACAAAGTGCCTATGGGGGATGTCCTGATTGTTGTGATATTATTTTTCAACACAGGGAATATTTATACACAAGAGCAGAAAAATACACAATAAACATGTACATATAGTACGCTGGTAGCCTATTCGGTAAAAGAAAATATTTATATAAGCTAATATTTCAGAAAAATACTTATTTATATTGTTCATCAAAACATCATATTACTCATTTCAGTTCATCCATATGAATTACAAATTAGGCAATATGAATTCAACAGATCGTGATGAACAAAAGATAACATGTTCAGACTAAGCCGTTTCACAACTTTGTTTCCCAATGACACAAGCTCATGTCTGAAGAAAGCCCTGCACACATAACTACAGCACATTTCCAGCTTGTCAGCAGGATCTGACACTGAAAGGCACTAATTAAGTGCTTGATGAGTGACAATAATCGGTAGGCACTTGACAGGCACTATGTACAAATACTTGAGAAGCCTACTCTGTACATGACAGACATTTAGCTGTAAGTACATGAAAAGAGGCCCTGATCTGTAAGTATCTGAAGGAGAATGATCTGTAGTAAGTACTTCAGAGATACTAATCTGTAAGTACATGAAGAGAGACACTAATCTGTATGTATCTGAGAGACAATAATCTTAAGTACTTGAAAAGAGATGCCAATCTGTATGTACCTGAGAGGGACTTATCTACATCAAAATTACAAACAATGAATATTGACAGAGAAAGAATATAGTCTAGGAAAAAAACTGAAAACAATATAATCCTTGCTGGCTTCAGTTTTACAGTTGCAATGACATCAGTGTTTGCTTTTCATATAAAAAACAAAACGCCCATTATTTAACATTCCTTTTAACAACTGAAACTGTTTATGATATTATACATGGAAAAACATTTTACATTCAGAGTTACACACACTGCTATCATCAAGCAAAAAAACAAAAAAAAGCACAGCACATGTTCAACAGTGCTAAAGCATCCCCCAGAGCAACAACAGCTGGGAAAACAACCATGGCTTGGAAATAGTTTAGTTTGATGACTACTAGGGATCAAATCTGGAGTTTCCTGTAGGAATTTCAGGGCCACATTTAGGGAGAAATAAATAAACCCAACATCCCTTAACAAGCATGTCATAAAAGGTAAACAAAATTAAAGGTTTTCTTAAAGCGGTTGTGTTCGGCCGAAATGCACAGATATTGAGGCATATCACCCATTATAAAAAGTGTGTAAAGTACAGACATTGAAGTATAAGGATAAGGAGGAGGGGGAGAAGAAGAAGAATAAAGGGTAGGAGGAAGGATGAGGGAAAAAAACATGGAGCAATATGATGGCAAGCAAGTATGCCACCCATTCTACTTCCATGACATTGTCCACTTATATCTACAAAAGGTTAACTTACACTCTACTGTAACAGTGGCCTCAGATTCAACTCGGCCAACTTCATTTTCAAGTACAACTTTATAAATGCCCTCATCTTCAGGGTATATTTCAGAAATAACCATGACACTCTTTGTCTCAGTGGTGGTAATGTGGAAATCTGCAGTTGACTTGACTGGCTTGTTGTCAATGTACCATGTCACTGTTGGTGCAGGTTTGGCAAAGAAGGAAACCTCCAGTTCAACCCTTGACAGTTCTGTAACAACAACATCCCTCAATGTTTTGTGGAATTCAGGTTTCTGTCTGTCATCCACTGCCTCTTTGAGTTCAACTTCTGTTACTTGAGGTGTCTGTTCAAAAGTTTTGGGCTGCACCTCAGCTATTGTTTCTTCCGCAGGTAGAGCTACCACCTCCTCCACTTGGAGCTCTGTTGGTTGGGCCTTCTCTTCTATATCCACAAAACTTGGCTGGATATCTTTGGGAGTGACAGAGATAAGAGTTTCTTCTGTTGTAACCACAGCAGCAGTCTGTGCTTCTTGAGGTATTTCACCCAGTAATTCAGTGCTGACATCTTTCTCTGGAGCAACCTCAGCAGGTTTTTCAGGAATGATCTCAGCGACCTGCAGGACCTCAGATACCACTTCCGGCTGACTGACCTCGAGAGCTTCAGAAATTTCTTCTGCCTGTACCAGAGGAACTTCCTCTACAATCTCTTCTGTCTCCAGTGGTGCTTCACCAACAATGACAAATTCCTCTGACTCTTCAGACACACCTTCAACATTAACAAATTCTTCCTTGTATTCATCCACAAATTCTTCAGTTCTGACCTCCTCAACAATTGATTCAAACTCTTCAACCTCAAATGATGTCTCCTCAGTTGATACAATGGTTTCTTTTTCCTTTTCAACAATTTCTTCAATGGGTTGCTCAAATGCTTGTTCACTCACCTCTTCTATCTTTTCTGAGATCTCCTCTTCAGCAGTTTCTCTAATTTCAAATGGAACGTCTTCAGCAATTTCAGTTGTGCCCACTGTCTCAGCAATCACTTCTGGTGTTGTTTCGAAGACCTCCGTCTCTACAGAAATTATTTCTTCTTTCTGAGTATCAATCATTTCAAAAGATTCCTCTGTTTCATATGGTGTTTCTCCCACAGGCTGGGCAACTTCTCTGCTGGTTTCAATGATACCCTCTTTGGGAACTTCCTTCTCAACCTCTGACAGATCTTCAGCTTCCAGAATTTCAATTTCCTCAGAAAACTCATCAGCTGCTTGTGACTCTTCTTTACCAACAAAAACAAAATCAGACACTTCTTCAACCGTTGCTTCCTCTGGATGCTCAAGCTCTATTACTACTGTTTCTTCAGTCTTCTGAGCCTCAATAATTTCACCTATTTCTTTAACTTCTTGTGGCTTTGTCTCAACAGTAACAGATTCAATTTTCTCTGCTTCTACCACAGACTCCTTCAAAAGCTGACTTTCAACATTTTCTGTTTCATCAACTTCAATTATCTCAAATTCTTCAGTCACGGATTCCACTTCTTGTGGTTTCTCTACTTCAACAACTATTGTTTCTTTAGTTTCCTCAATAGTTTCTTCCTTTGTTTGTTCTGTCTCAACTTCAGTTGTCTCTTCTGTTGTGATAAACTCAGTGACTTCAGTCAAGGTTTCCACTTCTTGTGGTTTCTCCACTTCAATAACTATTGTTTCTTTAGTTTCCTCAATTGTTTCTTCCTTCGGCTGTTCTGTCTCAACTTCAGTTGTCTCCTCAGTTGTTATAAACTCAGTAACTTCAGTCACAGTTTCCACTTCTTGTGGTTTCTCTACTTCAACAACAAATGTTTGTTTAGTTTCCTCAATTGTTTCTTCCTTTAGTTGTTCTGCCTCAACTTCTGTTGTATCTTCAGTTGTGATAAACTCAATGACTTCAGTCACAGTTTCCACTTCTTGTGGTTTCTCTACTTCAACAACAATTGTTTCTTTGGTTTCCTCAATTGTTTCTTCCTTGGGCTGTTCTGTCACAACTTCAGTTGTCTCTTCAGTTGTGATAAACTCAGTGACTTCAGTCACAGTTTCCACTTCTTGTGGTTTCTCTAATTCAACAACTATTGTTTCTTTAGTTTCCTCAATTGTTTCTGCCTTAGGCTGTTCTGTCTCAACTTCAGTTGTCTCCTCAGTTGTGATAAACTCAGTGACTTCAGTCACAGTTTCCACTTCTTGTGGTTTCTCTACTTCAACAACTATTGTTTCTTTAGTTTCCTCAATTGTTTCTTCCTTCGGCTGTTCTGTCTCAACTTCAGTTGTCTCCTCAGTTGTTAAAAACTCAGTGACCTCAGTCACAGTTTCCACTTCTTGTGGTTTCTCTACTTCAACAACAATTGTTTCTTTGGTTTCTTCAATTGTTTCCTCCTTTGGTTGTTCTGTCTCAACTTCTGTTGTCTCCTCAGTTGTGATAAACTCAATCACTTCAGTCACAGTTTCCACTTCTTGCGGTTTCTCTACTTCAACAACTATTGTTTCTTTGGTTTCCCCAATTGTTTCTTCCTTCGGCTGTTCTGTCTCAACTTCAGTTGTCTCCTCAGTTGTTTCAATGACAATTCAGTGACAATTATCAGTCACAGTTTCCACTTTCGGTCTCAACTTCAGTTGTCCTCTTCAGGTGTTATAAAACTCAGTGACTTCAGTCACAGTTGTGGTTTTCTCTACTTCAACAACAATTGTTTCTTTTGGTTCCTTCAATTGTTTCTTCCTTCGGCTGTTCTGTCTCAACTTCAGTTGTCTCTTCAGTTGTGATAAACTCAGTGACTTCTTGTCACTTCAGCAGATTGTTTTCTTTTGGTTTCCTCAATTTGTCCTCTTCCTGTTGTTTCCACATGTTTGTGGTTTCCTCAATTTTTTCCTCCTTGGGTTCTCTACTTCAACAACAATTGTTTCTTTGGTTTCTTCAGTTGTTTCCTCTTTAGGCTGTTCTCTCACAACTTCAGTTGTCTCTTCAGTTGTGATAAGCTCAGTGACTTCAGTCACAGTTTCCACTTCTTGTGGTTTCTCTACTTCAACAACTATTGTTTCTTTGGTTTCCTCAATTGTTTCCTCCTTTGGTTGTTCTGTCTCAACTTCTGTTGTCTCTTCAGTTGTGATAAACTCAATGACTTCAGTCACAGTTTCCACTTCTTGTGGTTTCTCTACTTCAACAACTATTGTTTCTTTAGTTTCCTCAATTGTTTCTTCCTTCGGCTGTTCTGTCTCAACTTCAGTTGTCTCCTCAGTTGTTATAAACTTAGTGACTTCAGTCACAGTTTCCACTTCTTGTGGTTCCTCTACTTCAACAACTATTGTTTCTTTGGATTCTTCAGTTGTTTCCTCTTTGGGCTGTTCTCTCACAACTTCAGTTGTCTCTTCAGTTGTGATAAGCTCAGTGACTTCAGTCACAGTTTCCACTTCTTGTGGTTTCTCAAATTCAACAACAATTGTTTCTTTAGTTTCCTCAATTGTTTCTTCCTTCTCAATGCTGTTTCCACTTCTGTCTCAACTTCAGTTGTCTCCTTCAGTTGTTATAAACTCAGTGACTTCAGTCACAGTTTTCCACTTCTTGGGTTTCTCTACTTCAACAAACTATTGTTCTTTGGTTTCTTTAGTTGTTTCCTCTTTGGGCTGTTCTCTCACAACTTCAGTTGTCTCTTCAGTTGTGATAAGCTCAGTGACTTCAGTCACAGTTTCCACTTCTTGTGGTTTCTCTACTTCAACAACAATTGTTTGTTTGGTTTCTTCAGTTGTTTCCTCTTTGGGCTGTTCTCTCACAACTTCAGTTGTCTCTTCAGTTGTGAAAAGCTCAGTGACTTCAGTCACAGTTTCCACTTTTTGTGGTTTCTCTACTTCAACAACAATTGTTTCTTTGGTTTCCTCAATTGTTTCCTCCTTTGGTTGTTCTGTCTCAACTTCAGTTGTCTCTTCAGTTGTGATAAACTCAATGACTTCAGTCACAGTTTCCACTTCTTGTGGTTTCTCAAATTCAACAACTATTGTTTCTTTAGTTTCCTCAATTGTTTCTTCCTTCGGCTGTTCTGTCTCAACTTCAGTTGTCTCCTCATTTGTGATAAACTCAGTGACTTCAGTCACAGTTTCCACTTCTTGTGGTTTCTCTACTTCAACAACAATTGTTTGTTTGGTTTCTTCAGTTGTTTCCTCTTTGGGCTGTTCTCTCACAACTTCAGTTGTCTCTTCAGTTGTGATAAGCTCAGTGACTTCAGTCACAGTTTCCACTTCTTGTGGTTTCTCTAGTTCAACAACAATTGTTTCTTTAGTTTCCTCAGTTGTTTCCTCTTTTGGTTGTTCTGTCTCAACTTCTGTTGTCTCTTCAGTTGTGATAAACTCAGTTACTTCAGTCACAGTTTCCACTTCTTGTGGTTTCTCTACTTCAACAACAATTGTTTCTTTGGTTTCCTCAATTGTTTCCTCCTTTGGTTGTTCTGTCTCAACTTCAGTTGTCTCTTCAGTTGTGATAAACTCAGTGACTTCAGTCACAGTTTCCACTTCTTGTGGTTTCTCTACTTCAACAACTATTGTTTCCTTTGTCAGTTCAACTGTTTTCTCCTTGGGCTGTTCTTCCACAACTATTGTCTCTTCAGTTTTCTGAAACTCAATTACTTCAGTCAAAGTTTCCACTTCTTGTGGTTTTTGGAATTCTACAATGATGGTCTCTTTGTGAGTCTCTGTTTCCTCCACAGTGGGCTTTTTATGTTCTATTTCAATAGTTTCTATGTACCTGGAAGTATCAACCTCTTCAACAACTTCCTCAACTTCCTGAGCTGTTTCTTTCTCTAAATCAATGGTATCTCTGTATTCTTCAATGGTTTCCTCCTGAGGCTGTTCTGTCTCAACTCTTTCAGTTTCCTCTATTGAGGGTCCTTCAAGCTCTTCTGTAATCTCTTCAACCAGTTGTGGCTTCCTAATGTCAACAACAATGACCTCTCTGTCTTCCTCTATTGTCTCTTCTTGAGGATGTTCTAACTGAATCTCTTTCATCATATCAGTGGTGGGAACTTCAATGACCTCTGTAACAGCAGCTATCTCCTGAGGTTTCTTGAACTCAACAGTTATAGTCTCCTTGTGTGTCTCAACCTCCTCTAACTTTGTTTCTCTAATGCCCACTTCTATGGTCTCCTTAACTGTGGTGGTTTCAATCTCTTCGGTGACCTCTTCAACTTCTTGTGGCTTCTCTTTCTCGACTACAAAAGTATCTTTGAACTCTTCAATTACTTCATGCCTTGGCTGATCAATAGCCACTTCTCTTGTTTCCTCAACTTCTACAGTCTCAAATGTTTCACCAACTTCCTCTACTGTCTGCGGAATTTCATAATCCACAGCAATGACTCCTCTCTCTTCTACTATCGTTTCTTCTCGAGGTTTCTCCGTCTCAACCTCAGTTACTTCTGTCACTTCTTCTCTGACAACCTCAGATATCTCTTCAACTTCTGTGGGCTTACCTACATCCACAGTGATGACCTCCCTGGAGACATCAACAACCTCTTCAGTTGTAGACTCTGTTTCTGCTACCTCAATTTTCTCCGTTTCCTCGATGATTTCAACATCAATCTGTTTTTCTTCTGTGGGTTTTACAGGGGTGAAAGATATTTCCTCCTGGTATAATTTCTGTGTAGAGATATCAATCTCTATATCTTCAGTCCTCTGAAGATCTATCTGTTCCTTGACAGTAACATCTTGCTGCTGCAAGTCAAATTCCAGAGTCACTTCTGACAGTTTTGGTTGTTCTCTAGATACATCCAAAGCAATTTGTTCCTTAAACATCTGTAGCTCTTTATCTTCTCTGGTAATTTCCCGCTCAATATCTAGTGTTTCTCTGTACATTTCTATCTCATCCTGCTTCTTTGCTGTTTCACGGGTCTGTGCATCAATATGCAGTACGACCTCACCAAATTCTTGCTGCTTCTTCTGAATATCAAATGAAATTGCTTCTTTGAATCTCTCAGCCTCTGTCACCTCAAACACATCCTCCCGGGCCACATCTACAATCTCCTGCACAGTTTCCTGAGACGTCAAATCAAACTGAACTTCTGAGATCTGGGGTTTGGGCCCGACAACAATTTCCTCTTTAAACCTCTCTTCTAGTGCTGCTTTCTGCACTTGTGGTTTGAACTCTATCTCTGTCACTTCCCGTGGAGCTGGCACTTGGCTCTCAGGCTGTGGTACCTCATGCTCGCGGATCACTGTTATAGTTTCTGTGATTGTTGTTTCTGTGACATCCTGTGGAGCAGCAACCTCTTGCTCACTGACAGGCTGTGGTTCTTGTGTAATTATCTCTTTGACAATTGTTTCCTCTTCTGAAGTTGGCAAGCTTGCAGCTGGAAATAGAACAAAAACACCAGCATGTGAGAGGCGGAAACACAGACATTTAAACATAAACATGCCTCACTAGTAAACTATGTGTACTGCCTGTAGTAGCATTGGTAGGGTGGTGCCGGACAGATGGTGGGGAATGGGGTGCCCTTGAGTCTCAGGATTTAGGACTACATGGCTAGTGCAATCAATATGAAGAGCTGTGCAAATTAGGATGTTTACTTCTGCCCTCGACAGAACAAACTTCCATGACGCTACCAAGGATTTGAACCTGGGTCTTCCACTTGAGAGCCCAGCATTTCTAACCAATAGGCCAGCAACTGAACATTAGTTCCATGATTTTAGAGAACTCTAAGTATTCAGAACGTGATGTAGTCAATACTCTAAAAGCCATCTTTACCTCTCCGAACATTCATGGTCTATATTTTAAAGGCTACAACAATCTGGGAGTCTGGTCAATCTACTTCAATGGGGATTTGACCCTCTGGCCACTAGGATGGTTGGCTAATGTGCTAGCAGCTGCACCATCATTGATTCCAGCAATATTTACATTTCAATATTAAACCTGATTCTTAAACCAGATGCACTGTATGTAGTACATATGGCACATAAACATTATAATGTGACTAATAAAGCCATACAAGAAGGCTCACTATCAAATTAGCTAGGCATACAGCTAAAGATCATGCCAGAGAAATATGCAAACAACAAACAGTCTTAGGTTAACTCTTTGAGTCTCAGAGGGCTTAGCATCATAGACCCAAGGGGTAGTCAAAAGAGACATAAAATCAGCTCATCATGCGTTCATTGGGCTTCTAGGCAGTAACCTATGAACATATGATGTGTTCCTTGGGACTCAAAGAGTTAAATAACTCTGCAGAAGCAATAATAATATTCACAAAAACACTGCCCTATAATAAATATTACAGAGATAGATTTAAAATGGTCAATACTATCTCTCTAGTTGATTGACAAGATTAGTTCCAGTGACTAGTTTTCAACTGTTGTTGTAGGGTTATTGATAGTGGTAATTTAAACCTGTATTTTATTGCTATACAAGAAATGAACAGAAAAATGAATATTTCATATAGAGGTGGATAAATGTGCTCATGGATTTGGATTATGAGATAGTAACATTTCTGGATTCAGATTATGAGAAATGATTAATTAAAATTTATATCATTAATATTTTGGAATTCAGATTTATGTGACAATACTAATTGGGCTGACATTACTAGTGATGTCTGTTTGTCATTTCTCTCTTTCATGAGTAATGTAAACCAAATGTTTAGCACTGTTCATTCTTTTATGAGTAATGTCATCCATCTGTTTGTTATTTCTCACTCTTTTATGAGTAAAGTTATCCATCTATTTAGCACTGTTCATTCTTTTATGAATAACATCATCCATCTGTTTGTCATTTCTCACTCTTTTATGAGTAACATTATCCATCTGTTTAGCACTGTTCATTCTGTTATGAGTAACATCATCCATCTGTTTGTCGTTTCTCACTCTTTTATGAGTAAGGTTATCCATCTGTTTATCACTGTTCATTCTGTTATGAGTAACATCATCCATCTGTTTGTACTTTCTCACTCCTATATGAGTAACGTTATCCATCTGTTTAGCACTGTTCATTCTGTTATGAGTAACATCATCCATTTGTTTGTCATTTCTCACTCTTTTATGAGTAACGTTATCCATTTGTTTAGCACTGTTCATTCTTTTATGAGTTATGTCATCCATCCGTTTGTCATTTCTCACTCTTTTATGAGTAACATTATACATCTATTTAGCACTGTTAACTCTTTTATGAGTTAGTTAGTTAGTTAGTTAGTTAGTTAGTTAGTTAGTTAGTTAGTTAGTTAGTTAGTTAGTTAGTTAGTTAGTTAGTTAGTTAGTTAGTTAGTTAGTTAGTTAGTTAGTTAGTTAGTTAGTTAGTTAGTTAGTTGGGTTATCCTCATTGCACTCCGGACATGTCCATAGGTGCTCAGATCCTCCCCTCAGTATGAACCCCAACGTCCGATGGCTAATAGTACCAGTTCTATGTTGATTAACAAGTCTTCTGGGGTGTCTGGTGTGCATCTCGTTTTTTGCTGTGCCGATCTTAATTCCCAAGTCTGCCATTATGGCGAGTGATGTGGATTCACTGCCACCAAAGTCCTCTATCCTTCCCATTTCTCTGAGGGCATTGATAATATCAGCATGATCCATAGGCTGACCGTCGGTAGTGATAGCGGATCCAGCCAACCTGTCAGCTCTTTCATTTCCATCGACGCCTGCGTATCCCGGAACAAAAATAAAGGTGACTCCACGCACAGTGGACTTCTGTAATGATTCAAGCCATTGTCTTCGCACTGAACCTGCCTGAACCCTCCGGATCATACTCATTGAATCACTGAGTATACACACGAGGGTGTATTTTATGAGTAATGTCATCCATCTGTTTGTCATTTCTCACTCTTTTATGAGTAACATTATCCATCTGTTTAGCACTGTTCACTCTTTTATGAGTAATGTCATCCATCTGTTTGTCATTTCTCACTCCTTTATAAGTAATTTCTCCATCTGCTTGACAGAATGTTCAGCTCTTTTACAAGTAAGCTTATCTGTTTGATGCCATCTGTCACTGTTTTATGAGTAATTACATCTGTTTGGTGATATTCTTTATTCAGTATTTATAATTCTGATAGCCTCAGTGGCTGTACACATATAGATTATTTGAACCACTAAATAATTAAGTCTCCTATCATACTGTTATCTCTGTATAATAAACTGGAAATGAGCAGGCAGATACACTGGCCGGTTCTGCACCACTTGGTGGTGAACTGATGTATGACAAGCCAGATGTTGTAAGTGCCCTCTAGGAGTGAGTGAACAGTGCGAAAGCGCAAATTGATAATTATGGTCTGAGGAGAATGGTGCTGCGAGGAGTTGCCAGGAGATCTGGCTGATGCTCAACACTCAAAGGAAAGGTGAGACAGATATACAATCAGACAGTTACTGGTGCCATCAGAATCGGATCTCTTTCTTTGCTGTTGAAGATGGGGATGGAGCGCTTATAGGAGTGTCACGAGTGATATGATGTCAATTCTTCATTCAACATAATAAACTTGATACACAAATGATCTGTCAGATGTGGTGAACATGCACAAGAATAATATTATCTTCTGATCAGGTTAGAGCAGATGGTTTGGTTACAGAAAATGATCAGGGGAGGTTGGGACATTAGTTTTTACTGGCTGTAAACTCTGGTTAAGAGTTCTGACTGCTGTCCACTTCTGGACCATGGTCTTGTTTCAGAACCTGAGTTTTGTGTGCACATCCATTTTACAAATCTGCTTCAACTTCGAGGGAAAACCCCCTACTTTTATTGCCTTTTACAACATTATTGCTAGGGCACAAGGGAGACAAATGAGGCCCTGGAACCAACACAGCAAATTCAATGTCCAATTGAATGGTAACTGTGGAATGTTACCAGTTAATACATGAGTAGAATAACATTATGGAAGTGAATCATGGACAGTCAATTATTAACTAAGAAATTATTGAAACAAATGGAGAGGTTTTGTTAAGTAGAAGAATGCTGAAACCCTAAGAGATAGATCTTATTTGTAAAAATGTTCTGAAAGGAACCACTGTGACCAGATCCATATAGTTGACATAATTGTTGGACATACCTTGAGAACAGGTACATTTTAATGCAAGTATTTGACCAGGGAAGTTAGAGAAAGTGGCAGGAGAAGGTACATACAAAAGATGATCAGTAAAATGGAACAGATCAGGGCGTTTCAATTGGTGGCCTGCAGGCTGAGTCCGGCCCGTATAGGTCTAACAAGTGTCCCGTGAATCACTGACAACTGTATTGTACTAGTGATCCTTCTATGTCACTGGCCCATGATGATACCCAATTGTCAACATTTGGTCTCTGATTAAATTTAGCTGAATAGCCCTGGCATAGATGAATATCTGTACCAGAAACTACTAGGGAACATCAGGTATCACAGTGACATAAGACACTGGCTATAATGGTGACCAAAGATATAAAAGCATGGATTAGTTAGAGGAGAATAATGCATGGCCTGAAGAAACATGCACATTATAAAGTGGGTTAGTAGACTTGTATTGGTTTCAAAAGTAATGACAAAAATAGAGATGACTGCACAGAGCTGATATCAAGAAGTAACTAAACACAGCACAAACTGTGACTAGAAAAATATAACCTGTGAACAACTTTCTGTCCATATTTCCTAATATGGCTCCATTGTGACCTTTTTATTTCTGCATGAGTTGTTTAGTCTGTTGATAAAGACTTTGGTCAAAATGTCCAGTTTTCTTCCCCCCCCCCCCACCCCCAATTTACCCTGCACCAATTATGTAATTGTGCAGTGCCCATTTACAGCATGGATGTGATGTTTATACCTTTCAGCTGACAAATCTAATTTATTTAGGCATCTACTGCCTGGGTTAACCTTCCCAGAAATGTTCATTTGTATCTGGGCACTTCATTATTTTCCCCTCCAATGAGCGTTCTTTCCATAGTTTGTGCAATTTCTTAGTAATGTTTTCATCTAGCCTCTGTGATTGTTCCCCGGTCAAGCATTAATTAACATATACCAGATACGGTCAATCAGATGCTGCTTTACTGTATGTTCTTTCACTGTTAAGCTGGTTAAGTAAGTGCTGCATATAAGGCAGGTTATAACTGGCGAGGGTTAATGAGACATGTCTTTTGCATCAAGATACAAAAAGAATTTTTTAAGCCATCTTTGTAATCATTTTGTTGCTGCTGTTGTATCTTCTCCCATCTATCCCATGTGTCTAAAAGTGGATGCAGTCCCAACTGTGTTCTTACTCTTCTAATATTTTATACTCTTCTGTTTGTTTAAGAATTTTGTTTGCCAGCTTGACCCTGTGTCATAGCTCTTGTGTGTGCTGCCCATTTTGTTCTTGTTATATTATCTCTTTGTTTGCTGAGCTTCCTGCTGCGGTCTCTGTGTTTTAATGCTTCATTCACTTTTCCTGGTTTGACTTTTGGCTCCTCCTCATTATATTCGTCATTTCTTCATTTGTTATATTGTTTTTCTTGTATAGTTTTTAACAGGTTAAGCATTTAACAGGTTAAGCAAGCAAGTAATATTCAAAGTATTAAAGTTGTGAGCCACTGAAAGAAAGATCAACTGTCTTGGATGATCATTATCTAGTAAAGTGTGGTACATGCTAAAGGAAACAGTGGTATCTTTCATGCTTTATGCTTACAATGGCAGATTTGCAGTATTCTCATGCTATGAATATAATTATGGATTATGATAGATACATTAGAAAAACATGCTCAGTGTCTTGGTCCAGTACCAATTAGCTAAATATGGGACAGGCTGTAGGAAACAACTGACAACAGTTATACTGAAAATGAGAGAGTGGACATGACTCTTCTAAGCCATAACCATGGGGATATGCAATGACTGTCTTGTGGCATCCATTGAAAATACATGTATAGTGTCCTGAATGTATAATCTTTGTAAACATTGTGAACCCTTCCTCTCATCTGCATTTTTTTGCCAGTTCCACACTTAATTCCAAATCCACACAACCTTAGACATGTTGTTTCATTTAACATTGTAACTTCCATTAGCATATATGGTCTTCAGAATGTTTGTCTAAGCCATTAAGAGTATCCATGACATTATATTTTTACTAGTCAGAAAATCCACTTGTTCATTCTCTCTCACTGATAAATGTACCAGGAAGTTTATCCACATAAGTCCCTGTAATGTTGATGTGCCGATGCTATGAATCCAGTCATGCCATGTATGTTTACTTTGAACCTTTTACAATCCTGACTGAGAATACTGACTTTAAAGTAATTTTTCTTCCTTTGTTCTCCTCCAAAGATGTACTTGCATTGTGCCGGTTTGCAGCATGGCTGCAATATTTGTGCCCTCTGGCAGACACAGCTGACTTTTGCAGTTATTTGTTGACCAGTACTGGATAGGCTAAAGAAAGTACTGTTATCTTGTACAACATGATTTGATTCAATTTGATTCAAGAACTGACATCACGGCACTCAGGGCATTCCCATAAGTACTCCGTCCCCAATCATCAGCAGCCAGCGAAGAGGTCCGATACTAATGGTGCCAGTAGCATTCTGATTAAATGTCCGTCTTGCTTTTCCTCTGAGCCTTGAGCATCTGCCAGAATCTCTTGCCACCCCCAACTGCATCAATCTCACCAGACTGTGGTGATCCATCTGCTCCTCCGAATTGTACACGCACTCCCACAGGGACTAACCACATCTGCATGTAGCAGTATTCCACCAAGTTGTGCAGAGCCAGCCAGTCTGTCCACCTGTTCATTTCCCAACACACCAGCGTACCCCGGTGAAAAAATTGAGACAATACTCCTCACCTGTCCTCCGTTTGTACAACAATAATGAGAAAATGGCTATATACATCTAATCATTAACCAGGGGAAATAGACATATCATACAGGGATAGTGTTGTGTCATCCAGTCTAAAGCAGGTATAGTGTCTTGAATTATTACAAATTAGTTAAATATGGGACAGGCTAAAAGGGAGCACCTTCACCGGTTAAGTGGGAAATCTTGGAAGGAAATAAGGAGTGGAACAAAAGCTACTAATAAAAACTGAAGATATTCACCTGTTATAGTTCTACATTTGCAGTTTTACAAAAATTCAGTGTGAGACAAAATGGTGCAGCTGCGCAAGAATTTCTGCAAATTACTCAAACTCATGATATGAGCATTCATCTATAGAATCAAACCAGCAGCCTAAATACAATGAATGCAAATTACTGAAAACAAATACCAATTCAAATAGAAAACTATATGTTAAAAAATAAAAATCTATGCAAGCAAAAGATCAGGAAACCAAAAAAAAAATACAGAGAAATGAGCATATTTTACAAACATTTGAAAAAAAACAGCCAGATCTAAAAGCAAAAAAAAAAAAAAAAAAAAGGCATTCACAGCATCTAGCTCGCTTTTCACTCAGCAGCATCTTAAAAAATAATACATCAGCATATGTTTACATTGTTCAGATAACACCAGGTAATGCAAGAAATGCTTAGTCAAGCCTTGTGTATTTAATGCCAACAAACATAACTGTGACAAGGTTTCTACTGTTATTTTACATAAATTGCATTCTTAACCCTTTAATTTCCAAACAACATACAATGTTTGGGTAACTCTTCCCTGTGAAATACCAACCATGACATCAAATGTTCTGAATTTTTACATTTGACCTGAGCATATACAAGAAATCTGCACAGAAGCCACTTCCAATGTGAATGAAGCCTGATTAAAATCAATGTTTTCAGATTATTTTCATAATGCATAGTCTCCCCCCCCCCCCTCTCCTCATTTGAGAATCTGCTGGGAAAGCACTTGATTCTGACAGAGTTAACTAGCACTGCTAGCTCATGTCATTCTGTTGTAGATCATGACCATCGTATATATGCAGTCTAATACCATAAGGTAAATGAAAGTGTACGGTCATATCATTCTGAGTTAACACCATGACGGCAAATACCATCATGTCATTGTCATGTTAAATTAAATATTATCATATCACCATATTACTGTAATATCATGATATGAATTCAGAAAAAACACATCAGATCATGTTCCTGCAGGCCTAGGCTGTTTAGCAGGCAAACGCCACCAACCAGCTGAAAGCTTACAAACATTGTCACTATAAGCTGACTGCCAGCATAGCTGAAGTCAATCATCTGGACTTGGCTTTTTGGTCAGCATCACTACTGTAGCTGTCTTACCTGGCACATTTTGAATTCAACATTGTTTGTTACAGTGACAAAACATTCATTCCAAGCAATGATAAACACATGCTTTACCTTTTTGTCAATATGTCACTAAGTGTGATAGTGACACAAACAACCTGACACTCTAATTCAAGACAAACACGAGAGATATTGTGTAAATATTTCAATAATGAAGAAAATAGTAGTTTTCAACAGACCTATAGTATTTTCTGTGTGCAAGGTCATCTGTTTTCCCAAATATTTCAACTTTAAAACTTGGGGTTGTTTTATATACAGAGTGTGATTAAAATAGGTATTTCTTTATTCTAGGTTTAAAAAAAAAAAGGGGGGGGGGGGAATTATCTTATACACTGAAAATAAAGTAAGCTACTAACTTTCCAATTCTTCAGGTACTGATCAATGTTTGTCCAATTATTAATCCATACTTATTCAGTACATTTTTGTTCTGATTTGACCCAAAAAAATATTATCTCCCCAACAATCCCTAATCTCAGAAGGGAATGTTCTAATGAAACAGTCAAGCCACTCTGATACTTACGCAAAATGGTGATGTAAGCTGAGCTCACACATCTGCCAACTTCATTTGTCAGTTCCACTTTATATTCTCCCTCATCGTCTGAGTAGACTTCTGAGATGGTCAGCACAGATCGATTGGACTCAGTGACAATCTCCAGATCATCCGCTGGCACTAGCTCCTCGTCATCTACGAACCAGACAACAGTGGGAGCCGGACGGCCAGTGAAGACCACTTCAAGAACCAGCCTGCTGTTCTCCATAACGGTGATCTCTCGCAGCGTTGTAATGAATCTTGGAGCTTCAGGCTGTTCTATCCTTTCTTCCAGTGTCTCCGAGATGATCTCTGTCTCCTTTACAGTGACAGTCTGTAAAAGACAGGTAATGCTTACTGTAATTTATGAAGACCTGCAAATGTTACATTCAACTATTAGTATAATGTGCATTTGTTTTTGTTTTTATAAAAGCAATATTTATACCAAGTTGTTCTTTATGTTTAGGCTCCATACAGCAGTACTGATTTGACAGAATTAAAACCCTGTTTATTTATCATCAGCATCATCATCATCTAGCCGGGCCTTTGAAGAACATGGCTTTCATCACGGCCTGCCTAAAAGAAACTCAGTCTCTTGCCAGTCACTTATATCCTGTGCCCATCTTCATGTTAATCAGCCCCTGCCCCTCCTTCCTGGTACCATGCCTTCTGCTATGATTTTTATCCAATCCACCGTGGTGCTTGATATGGCCAAAATATTTCAGCTTCAAACAAGTTTCACTTTTCTTTGACTTCCACAAATCTCTAGAGATATGTTTTATAATAAGAGACAATCTGTAGCTAAAATGTTCGGTACTAATCCCTGAATTCACCCCATTTTGCTCACACGTGAGATTTTGTGGCCCATCCCATGGGCTATCCTATGTTCTAGGGGGGATATTAAATGCCTTCCTTCCCCATGTAGACATACCATGACGAAAACTGACTCACGTTCGTTCGACACGGTCAACACACTGTCTCCCAGATGAAACTTTGCAGTTTTCTTGTCTCAACTGTCTTATCTGTGAATGACTGTTGGTTCTCAAATGTGTTGTTGTTGTGAATAGCTTAAGCCCGCAGGCACCTGTATACAAGGAAGAAGTGCTGCAGGGGGTAGAACAAACGCATGACAGTTTGTGAGTATCGAACCACTGATGTTGTTATATTTCTACGCTTGTTGATGGTGGCTGTCAACAGTGGTGGATGTGCTTAACATGTTTAAAACAAGCAACACCTGACAACCCAAGAACATAGGACAGTCAATGGGAATGAATACAAAATCATGCAGCCAAGTGAGATGGGGGTGAGATTCGTGAGTTGTCCTAGATTTTCTGAGGAAGAACTGGCCTCATGCTCTTCCCACACCTCTTATATCATACTTGCTAAGTGTATACTTTAGTTCCCTTTGAGAAAAAAAAAGGTCTGAGCTGCATCAGAGATCAAGGATACAACAATTAAATCAACAGGAAAGTGGAGCTGGTCAGTTTTGCAAAAGCTAAATCACAACTGATAGAATGGAAATTATAGCTAAAATTGTTTCCTCCACATAGAAAAACAAAGAACTTGAAATAACTACCAACACAAAATATACAAATGGTCCCTTAGCTGTAAAGTATGTGTCCTTGAGATGTGTTAATCACTGGACATGAAAAGTAAGTTTGATTTTTATAAGCCTGTTCATGTGTCATGTCGGCTCTGTGGCTAAGTCGATGCGAACGCTTCGTAATGCCAGGGTGCTGTGTTCAATCCCAGCTGTGGGCCATGTGCCTTGCATTGGTTTCGACAGTGGTATCAGGGGGCCGACTGTCCAGAAAGCAAAAGCAAACTACTGGACGTAAATTTGCCTTGAGAAACCACACAACAGCCAGGGGCTGCTGGGGTTGGTTCTGCAACGTCCTGTAAAGGATACACAACTAACCGTCATGTGTCATGATTAGAGATATGGATATGGCTTATACATCACAACTATATATCTGACGAGATCAGGCTGACCACCAGGGTTGTATATGTAAGGAAAGGGAAAGGTAGGAGAACATTGACTTTACAATGTTAATTTAAAATTCCCATATTTGTTTTCTAAGAAACACAGCTGTTATACTAACCTCATCAAGTGGTTTTTCCTCTACAGTGATGTCAATCTGAGATCTCTCACTGACTGCCCTGGTTTCAACAGTGACACTTGAAATGATGGTAGCTTCCGTCTCTTTGACAATATCACGAGAGAATTCAGAGACAAACAGTTTAGGCTTCTCTTCAGGCACTTCTGGTTGTGCCTCTTCTAAAGCTGGAACTTCTTCGTGGGTAACTGGTTCCTCTTGAGGCTGAAGTTCTCTAACATCTGCAATGATTTTTTTAACAAACTCTTCAGCGAACACCTCAAAGATTTCTGTGACCACTCGACTGTCTACTTGATCTATCTCAGAAACGTCAGGATGCTCCAGTACCTCTTCAACTACTTCTGTAACTGTTTCTTTAGGTCTGGCTTCTTCAGTTTTCTCACGCTCAGTAGGGATTTCTTGTTCTTCAATGGTTTCAGTTATTTCAGCTCCAATAGCAGAAATTGTAATCTCTTTACCCACCTCCTCCACCACATCAGTCTTAAATGTTACAGGTTTTTCTTCTGAAGGTTTCTCAAATTCCACAACAATTTCTGATGGTTGAAACTCTTCTTGTGGAGCTTCTGTAACTTCACTGACTTCAGGTTGTATTACAAGCTCTTCAGTGATTTCTGTTTTGTATGTTTCAGTTACTTCTTCTGAAGGTTTTTCAAACTCAACAACAATTTCTGATGGTTGGACCTTTTCTTGTGGAGCTTCTGTAACGTCACTGACTTCAGGTTGTATTACAAGCTCTTCAAAGATTTCTGTCTTGTATGTTTCAGTTACTTCTTCTGAAGGTTTTTCAAACTCAACAACAATTTCTGATGGTTGGACCTTTTCTTGTGGAGCTTCTGTAACGTCACTGACTTCAGGTTGTGTTACAAGCTCTTCAAAGATTTCTGTCTTGTATGTTTCAGTTACTTCTTCTGAAGGTTTTTCAAACTCAACAACTATTTCTAATGGTTGGACATCCTCCTGTGGAGTTTCTGTAACGTCACTGACTTCAGGTTGTGTTACAAGCTCTTCAATGATTTCTGTCTTGTATGTTTCAGTTACTTCTTCTGAAGGTTTTTCAAACTCCACAATGATTTCTGATGGTTGGACCTCCTCTTGCGGAGTTTCTGTAACTTCACTGACTTCAGGTTGTGTTACAACCTCCTCAGTGACCTCAGTCTTGTATGTTTCTGTTACTTCTTCTGAAGGTTTCTCAAACTCCACAACAATTTCTAATGGTTGGACATCCTCCTGTGGAGTTTCTGTAACGTCACTGACTTCAGGTTGTGTTACAAGCTCTTCAGTGATTTCTGTTTTGTATGTTTCAGTTACTTCTTCTGAAGGTTTTTCAAACTCCACAACAATTTCTGATGGTTGGACCTCTTCTTGTGGAGTTTCTGTAACTTCACTGACTTCTGGTTGTGTTACAAGCTCTTCAAAGATTTCTGTCTTGTATGTTTTATTTACTTCTTCTGAAGGTTTTTCAAACTCCACAATGATTTCTGATGGTTGGACCTCCTCTTGCGGAGTTTCTGTAACTTCACTGACTTCAGGTTGTGTTACAACCTCCTCAGTGACCTCAGTCTTGTATGTTTCAGTTACTTCTTCTGAAGGTTTCTCAAACTCCACAACAATTTCTAATGGTTGGACATCCTCCTGTGGAGTTTCTGTAAATTCACTGACTTCAGGTTGTGTTACAAGCTCTTCAAAGATTTCTGTCTTGTATGTTTCAGTTACTTCTTCTGAAGGTTTTTCAAACTCAACAACTATTTCTAATGGTTGGACATCCTCCTGTGGAGTTTCTGTAACGTCACTGACTTCAGGTTGTGTTACAAGCTCTTCAATGATTTCTGTCTTGTATGTTTTATTTACTTCTTCTGAAGGTTTTTCAAACTCCACAATGATTTCTGATGGTTGGACCTCCTCTTGCGGAGTTTCTGTAACTTCACTGACTTCAGGTTGTGTTACAACCTCCTCAGTGACCTCAGTCTTGTATGTTTCAGTTACTTCTTCTGAAGGTTTCTCAAACTCCACAACAATTTCTAATGGTTGGACATCCTCCTGTGGAGTTTCTGTAACGTCACTGACTTCAGGTTGTGTTACAAGCTCTTCAGTGATTTCTGTTTTGTATGTTTCAGTTACTTCTTCTGAAGGTTTCTCAAACTCAACAACAATTACTGATGGTTGGACCTCTTCTTGTGGAGCTTCTGTGACCTCAGTGACTTCAGGTTGTGTTACAATCTCCTCAATTATTTCAGTCTGATATGTTTCAGTTACTTTTTCTGAAGGCTTCTCAAACTCAACAACAATTTCTGATGGTTGGACCTCTTCTTGTAGAGCTTCTGTAACTTCACTGACTTCAGGTTGTGTTACAACTTCCTCAGTGACTTCAGTCTTGTATGTTTCAGTTACTTCTTCTGAAGGTTTCTCAAACTCCACAACTATTTCTATTTGTTGGACATCCTCCTGTGGAGTTTCTGTAACTTTACTGACTTCAGGTTGTGTTACAACCTCTTCAATGATTTCTGTCTTATATGTTTCAGTCACTTCCTCTGAAGGCTTCTCAAACTCCATAATGATCTCTGACGGTTGGACCTCTTCTTGTAGAGCTTCTGTAACTTCACTGACTTCAGGTTGTGTTACAACCTCCTCAGTGATTTCTGTCTTGTATGTTTCAGTTACTTCCTCTAAAGGCTTCTCAAACTCTAAAATGATTTCTGATGGTTGGACCTCTTCTTGTAGAGCTTCTGTAACTTCACTGACTTCAGGTTGTGTTACAACCTCCTCAGTGATTTCTGTCTTGTATGTTTCAGTTACTTCCTCTAAAGGTTTCTCAAACTCCACAACAATTTCTAATGGTTGGACATCCTCCTGTGGAGTTTCTGTAACCTCAGTGACTTCAGGTTGTGTTACAAGCTCTTCAGTGATTTCTGTTTTGTATGTTTCAGTTACTTCTTCTGAAGGCTTCTCAAACTCCACAACAATTTCTGATGGTTGGACCTCTTCTTGTGGAGCTTCTGTAACTTCACTGACTTCTGGTTGTGTTACAACCTCCTCAGTGATTTCTGTCTTGTATGTTTCAGTGACTTCCTCTGAAGGCTTCTCAAACTCCACAACAATTTCTGATGGTTGGACATCCTCCTGTGGAGTTTCTGTAACCTCAGTGACTTCAGGTTGTGTTACAACCTCCTCAGTGATTTCTGTTTTGTATGTTTCAGTTACTTCTTCTGAAGGCTTCTCAAACTCCACAACGATTTCTGACGGTTGGACCTCTTCTTGTGGAGCTTCTGTAACTTCACTGACTTCTGGTTGTGTTACAAGCTCCTCAGTGATTTCTGTCTTGTATGTTTCAGTGACTTCCTCTGAAGGCTTCTCAAACTCCACAATGATTTCTGACGGTTGGACCTCTTCTTGTGGAGCTTCTGTAACTTCACTGACTTCAGGCTGTGAGACAACTTCCTCAATTACTTCTGTCTTATAAATATCTTGCAACTCTTCTGATGGTGTTTCCAGCTGTTGTGGGATCACCTGCTCATGAATTTCATGAAACTTAACACTGACTTCAGTTTCATCTGTGGTTTCTTCATGCGGTGCTTCTTCCACAGCTTCAGCCTGAAACTCAGTGCCCTCAATGATGGCCTCTTCAGGAAAAGCACTTTCTGGGGCCACTTCTATGGCAGAATCACTGGTTTCCTCAATAAATTCGGTGACCTGCTCAAGATCTGGCTGCTGCTCTACTTCGGCTTCTACCACAGGGTGAGTCTCTACCAGCTCAAGTTTAGGGGCCTCCTCATCAGTTTCTGTCAGCTCGGCAAATTTCTCCTGAAGTTTCTGAACTTCTTCAACAAACTCTTTAGAATGCGAAATGGCTTCAGTGTCAGAGTCTGCGGTTGTTGGTTTGGGTGAGGAAGGTTCCAGTGATGACATCATGGAATCTGATGCTTCCTCTGTGTCTGCCATGTACTCATAGGCTGAAACAGATTAAATCCAATGTTATAGAATAAACGTTTAAAAAAATCAATAATTTTATTATTATAGTTCAATAAATGTTATATTTATTTTCAGGATCCTCGTCGGTGCTACCGAGTTCGTGCACTGTGCTGAGAATCTTTGTACTCAGGCTTGAGTCAGAAGTAAAACGGAGCCCTTATGGGTTACTACCCTTGTGCCATGATGTTGATCCATTGTCTAAACCAAACCAGACTTTATTTATTTACAGTGGGAAATATATATATTAAACTAACAATCTATGTACCTGCACTATTTTACAGTTAACACATAATAATCTATGCAAGATTAAATAACCACTTTTACAAAGGTTACTAATTTGTGTGGTAGTTTCATTTATCTACCTTTCTTATTTTTTTTTTTAATGGAGATACAGGAGCGGGGGGAGAGAACATATAAAGATATACAAATAAAGTGATCAACTGACTGAACAGAGTCAAGCATTAAATGGAATACACTGCTTGTAGTCTAACAAACAAATTTGAAAATTATGTGTTGGGTGACTAGTGCTGTGACTCCCATTTGTATTCTCCAGCATCCTGGGGGAAGACTTCAGCAATCAGCAGCGTACAGGAGCCAGACTGAATGTCATATGTCAAATTGAAATCCTGGTTCTCTGTGATAATCTTGTCATCATGAAACCATGAGATCTCTGGCATGGGTGATCCTGTCACCTGGAAGGAAATTATATAATTTGATGAGAATGTTAATACGAGAGGCCTGATATGCTGGAGTGGATCTCACTCATGATACTGAAAGAATAAAATGGAGGAAGTGATTGTGAGCCTTACATGATGTTTACATGGCACAACGTAAATGGCACAGTGACAAAACAGCATCAAAATGACATATTATTTTGACTCAGTGATCTTCTTCTTCTTCATGCACCCTCAGATGTTAGGCTGAGTATGTTTACAGTAAGCACCAGCAAGGCTTGACATATCCAGAGAGTTTGTCCTCAACTACAGTGAATGCAGACCCTGTCAGTGTTGCAAATATTTTATACTTGCAGCAAAATCCCTCATGTTACCAAATCTGTAGTTTCAGTCTTCTCTTTTTGTACATGCTTCTTGACAAACCAGGTCAAAATTTATTGATGTTAATTTCTAGTCAGCTTCAAGAGACCATTGTATTAGCACATAAATTAGCTTATTATAAATATATTGATAAATGGTTTGTCAGAGAAAGGCTACAGAAGATAGAAAAATCAGGAATTAAGTCACAAGAGAAAATGCAGGCACAGAACCAGTATTAAATTATATGCAAAGAGCAAATAAAATGGTATGCCCACTTAGAGAGAATGCCTTGTAATGCTGCATCAGACAAGGCATGTAGCAAAGAAATACAGGCATGTAAAGAATAAAACAGATAAAGAAAAAGAAAGAAAGATATTAAAGAAACTCTACAACAGTACGATGTGTATGGCTGAGGCAGGGAAAAGCACAAACCTTACATCTTCTTTTACATATACAGTGATAAAAGAGAAAGTGAAGAAAGAGAAGAAAAAGATGCATGGTTTGTACTAACTTTTAAAACAGTATGATTGCCATCCCCTTTATTCTTTCAGGCCTGAGCAGCACTGTGTGTGTCGATTTAGAAGTTCTGATTTGACCAAGCTACACAGTTTGTGTTGCTTGTATGTCCCCATACGTACTAATTCAAATACTGCTCCATATTAGCTTTTAATGTTCAGATCTACTATTAAAAGATTCAGGGAAGGTTACTCTAATGTTTTTGTTTGTTTACAAGCCTTTGTGTGTACATTTAGATGCACAATTGTCAAATTTACTGTGAGCATTTGAGTGATAAACTAACCCAGTAACTTATAACTTTTGAATTTGTATACAAACTGAACAAACTTTAAAGTTTCATTCTCAAATTTGGATATTCACTGCACTTGTGGTTGCAAAACCAAGGTAAGTAAAGAATTGGGGGGGGGGGGGGGGGGGGGGGGGGTTTAAATGTTTTTTTAATGTAACACTTGCTGAATTCCATTTTTTTTTTACTTTTTCTACTAACTATTACAGCATTAAACAAAAACATCATCATATTCAAAATGTACATTCATTCATCATTAAAAAATATAAAAACTTTTTATAGGGAATAGAAATAAATTATATTCTCAAATGCATTACGTTTTTTTTTTATACCAAGCCTTCTGCAATTTTTGAAAAATTGAAATTAATTTGAGCCAAATCTATGAAAATTCATGGGCCTGAAAGAGTTAAGATAGCAGTAGCAAATGCATCCCTTGTTCCTTGACTCCTTCAAGTGATAATGAATGACAGCGTGTGTAAATCTGTGTGTGTTTTCATGTTAAAAAACATGTTGACTTACCTCACACCTAAACTTCACCTCTTCACCATCCATCACCTTCAATGACATCAAGCCCCAGGTAAACTCAGGTGCTTTACCCTGGGATTCTTCAACTGCTGGCAAAAACTGAAATAGAAACAAATTTCAAATCAGCTTGTAAAATTATACACAGAGGTGATATAGCAACACTTAATGTATACAAGAAGAAGGATTTGCCACTGCTTTGTTGTTGTTGTTGTTGTTGCTGTGACTACACTGGTGGAATGATTATAACCACTGCCACTATAGTGTGATCCTCTGCCCATCATCTGGCAACCTGAGACCAAGACCAACAGCTATTGGTGGTACTTCTCAAGCTTCACCCACTACCTGCTCACAAGATTCCACATTACCTTTATAATGTGAGAGGTCTGATAGTGATAGTGGGAGAGATGTTAAACAGGTATTTCATGTAGCCAAGGATGTCTTATAGGTTTTAGGGATCCCAAAGGAAAAAAAAATACAGCAGGATAATATAAATGTCAAGTCAACATTGAAAATGTAGACGGATGTGTTAGATGAAATTAGCATAAAGTTTGTTTCATTTCCTTTACACGATATTGCAAACCAACCCCAACATGATTTTGTTGTTTGTTGTTTTATTCTAGACAATTTAAGGTTCCGTAGTTTGCCATGGCTTTCTAAATGGTCAGAGCTCCATACCATTGTCAATATCAACGCAAAGCAGTCTGGAGTTGCAAATAAAGTTTGCAACACTTAAGCCACAAACACTAACCTTATCCATAACAGCATTCTAATAAGAGAACACAACAAAGAAACAAGCACTGCCAGTAATGCTTACCCGCTCTGTGGTTTCTGTCTCAACCACAGTTACTTCCTCCTCCTGAGGCTTTTTCTCGCCCACTTGTAGGGTCAAAGTTACCTCGCCAAGTTTCTGGGGCTTGCCCTGGATCTGGAAGCTAAGCTCTTCTCTATGGATCTGTTCCACTTCCACAGTCTCCTCCTTGGTGGTATCCACTTCAGAGACAAATGTTTCAACTTGCATAGCCTCTTCCTGGGCCACTGTAATCTCTTCAATGTATTTTGGTTGCTCTGGTTGCAGCTGGACAGAGAGTTGAACTTCTTCAAACTGCTTGGGTTGCCTTGAAATCTGAAGTTCAATTTCTTCACGGTGGGTCTCCAAAACTTGTTCTGTTTCTGTTGTAACTTGTTCAGTTTCTGTTGGAATTTCTTCAGGCTTGATGCCTTCCTCTTCAACCATCTGTACTTCAATTGTGATGTCTTCTCTGGTCTCTTCAGTCGTCTCTGTCACTTCAGCCTCAGTTACTTCCATGGTCAATGTGGATTCCTCTGTGATGGCTTCCTCCAGTGGTTGAATCTGGGATTCTTCCTCGAGTGTTGGGGCTTGTGTTTCAAAAGTAACTACAGTTATACCTTCAGAAACTGTTGTCTGTTCATCAGAAAGTCTAGCTTCAACAGCTTCCTCCTTCTCTTCTTCTTTAAGGATTTCTACTTCTGTAGGTAACTCAGGTACTTTTTCAGCTTCTATATCCAATGGAGATACCACAATGATTTCACCTGTTTCATGTGTCTCTTCCTCTAAAGGTCTGCCCAGTTCTTGTGGTTTTTCTTCTACAACTTCAACCACTTCTGAGGGAACCTGGATCAACATTTCCACTTCTTCAGTATCTACCCTAGAAATTGTTTCTGCTGGCTGTTCAACAGGGATCACTGGTTCAGCATGTTCAATTTCTTCTGGTTTCTCCTTAGTTGCAGTTACTTCTACTTTTGTGGTTGTAACTGTGGTCTTTGTGACTTCAGTAATTCTTTCTGCAACAGACTCAGAAGGAGCCTCTGGTTTTTCTATACCAATGTAAATTTCAGCAATTTCGGTTTTGTCCTCTGATAGCTCCTCCGCCTCTGTGGTGGTAACTGTCATCTCCACAGTCTCTCTTTGAGTCTCTATGACTTCCTCAACTGGAGCTTTCACCTCTACCTCTTTCATCTCAACTTCAACTTCAGTGGGTTCAGCAGTCTCTACTGGTGCCTCCTCAACTTCTGAAGGGATGATAGTTTTTTCTATGGTTTCCTTTTCTGGTTGGATGACTTCCTCTACAGGAGCTTTCACTTCAGTTTCTTCAATGCTCTTCACTTCCTCAGGCAGTGGTCCAGAAACCGGAAATATCACCTGAATCTCCTCTCTCTGAGGCTTCTGTGTAATCTCAATCACCTTAGTCTCTTTGGTGATTGTGCTGCGAGTTTCCTCAATTTTTTCCTCAGTAGGTCTCAACGATTCAGTCAACTTTTCCCTCTCGTTGATTTCGATGTCAACTCGACTAACTTTACCAATAGGAATTTGTAGTTCTTGTGCTTGTGGCTGTCTCTGCAGTGTTGTCTCATGAATTTCCACTTCAATTCTCTGAGCTGTCGTTCTAGAAGCCTCCACTGTTTGAGTTACCTCAGTTGTGGCGGTGGAAGATATTGTAATAGGGATTTTCTCCGGAACCTTCTGAGTGATCTCAATGGTCTCTGTGTGAGTTTCACAGGGCAATGAAGTGTCAGTGATGGGGACAGACTTGACTTCCTGTGTGACTGTACGAGTGGCCTCGGTGAGACTGTCCACAAATTCTTCAGTCTGCTGGACTGGGATTTGAACTCGCAGCTCAACAGGAGCCAATTGTTCTCCTTTACTCATGCTAACAGTGGTTATCTGAGTTGTGGTTCCCTCAGTGACGGTGGGTAAGTCTTCCATGAATTCCTTGGTAACCTGGGTGTAGGTGGTGGTTTCCTGGATGACTGTTGTAGAGGTTGTGGTGGGTTGGTTCACCCCAATCTGGATCTGAAAGGTCTGGGGTTGAGGCTGAGGCTGTAGCTTGGCCAAAGTTTCTATATCAATGACCTCCCTAACTTTAGTCTTTTCTGGGCCTTCCAAAACCTGATCCCGGGTGTGATCAATTTCAATTGTCTCTGTGTGAATCTCATCAGTGATGATTGTCTCCTCAGCTGCAGAGATAGAAATGCCATTATCAGGATAATATACCACACATTATAAAACATTTGCAAAGTCTGAATGTAAACATGTTTACATACATTTCTGAAGGAGAATTGTTTCAGAATGAACAATAAATCAAAAATTCTCTGTTATCCATGTGATGTAATTTTAACATCAACAAAAAACAATGAGGTGCCATCTCCAATAAGATGGTTGGCTGCATTGGATCCATTTTCGGGTAATTTCCTAATCTGCCGCTAACCTGCTGTACCTAATTGTCGGTACTTTGCGTACTATGTACAAAAATGCGTCACAAACTAAAAATAATCAACCAATCACTGTCAAACCTCATGATTAGTCATAATAAATGGCTGCCCCTATGTGTTTGGATTTACTTTGTGTGGTTAAATGTTAAAAAAAAAATTCTGAAAATTCACAATGAAACGAGTGGGTGATAAACCAAGCACTTCGACAGGAAAGTAAAGTAGGTCTAGGCTTTCACAGTCCAGTAGGTGATCGATACTTTGGTTGATTCAGACGCTGAGGAGGTCTGTATTTCATCAAGAATATGTTCCCAGTTCAAGTGACAAAGACAGTAAGAGCTCGAGTGATGAGGAGAATCTAGAAACTTATACGTCTAGAACTAGATTGATGGTAAGAGAAGGGGTCACGTCCCTCAAACAGAAACAACTGGTGCTCACTTTGTGAAACAAAGCTTATCCTGCTGGGTGGATTGGCAGAAAAAGGCGGAACACTGATGCTAGATGAAAGGTTAACCTATTTTCTACATTGTCTCCAAGTTTCATTCTGACTATTTGTTTGCATGTAAATAATGTTTATGTATATCATGCTGGTTTTTCGCATTAATGCCCAGGAGCTCAGGTATAGTGGACAGTTAGGTTCAGGGCCTCAGGTCTAGTAGGTTAAGATTCATATTAATCAACATATTAGATAATGCTGATATACAAGACAGCACTTACTAATGACAGTCAGACGACAGGTTGTGATGGACTCTCCGAATGGGTTGACAGCAATACAGGTGTATTCACCCTCATCTTCTGGAAATACCTCTACAATAATCAAAGTACTCTCCCCTCTCTCCACATCAATGGTAATCTGGAAGTCTGAACTGGGCAAGATAGGGCTGCCATCGAAGTACCAGGTGATGGTAGGAGATGGGACACCAGTGTATCGAACTGTGAGTTCAACTCGCTGTGTATCTCTGACGGTCAGAGGCTGCAGAAGCTGGGTGAATCGTGGTGGTTGTCCCTCCAGACCTTCTTCTGGGGCTACAGTCTCTTGGGGCACTTGCTTGGGTGCTTCCTCTGTGGGCTTGGGTTCTTCAGGTGCAATCTCACGTTTGGGTTCAGTTGCTGGTTGCTCTCTTGGCATTTCTTCAGGCTGAATTTCAATCTCCATACGCTGAAGAGCTGAAAATGCAGTATTATATATAAATTATTTTTGTGGGTATACTGTGCAGCTTCAAGTAAAGTGAAATCCCCTTTACACACCAGTGGCCTATCAGGCATATGAGGCAAGACCCAGATTTAGATCAATTCGCCAACGATGGCTGATGTGGTCAACATCATACCAGCCACCTTTGTTTCCCAGGACTTTATCTGGTACCCATTCAAGGCTGGGTCAGCGTGGAAGCCAAGATCATGTTTGAAAAACAAAATCTGACCTTAGGATCTGCAGGCAAGCATGTAGCTGCTACACCACAGCAGCTTCCATGCAGCTTAAAAGCAGTGCTCAGTTATTATGAATCTTGTCCTTAAATTGAGTTGAGTTGAGTCGAGAATTGACATCACAGCACTCGGGGCATTCCCATGCATGCTCCGTCCTTATCTTCAGAAGCCAGTGCAGAGTTCCAATACTGATGGTACCGGTCACAATCTGGTTAAAAGTCCCACTTGCCTTTCATCTGAGTGTAGTGAGCTGGCCAGACCCTTTGGTTACACCCAGGTGCCTCATTCTCCCCAGGCCATAACAATCTTCTTTCTCTACTGATTCCGCTGCTTGTTCCCAAAGGGCCTTGACTACATCTGCTGTCGTGTATCAATTCACCATCAAGTGGTGTGGATCCAGCCAATCTGTCTGCCTGTTCATTACCCATCATGCCGGTATAGCCTGGATAAAAGATCCAAAGTATGCTCACCATCTGTGACCTTTCCAGTGAAGCTTGCCACTCTGCTCGAAGCATCCCTGCCTTCACCTTTTTCAGCATGCTTTCAGAGTCTGTTACAATTATGACAGGTGTATGCATCTTGTTCTCTAGCCACTGGAGAGCTGCAGTTACCGCCTCCACCTCCATTCTCATGCTAGATGTGGTGGTGTCATATGCTAGGCTGTCTTGCACTAAAGATGTTCCATTGGCTTCTGCTACAAACCCCCAGGCACTTCTCTTTCCTCTCGACACTGAACTGTCTGTATAGATAATCAGATCACCTGGGCGTGAATTGTCGTGAATCAACTATTAGACTTCAACCTCCGTAGCACCAGCTGACCACTCTCTGCACACCCGGCCCAATGTTATAAGTGTGACAGTAAATCTTGAATGTGAATAATCAAATATATTTCAGCTTGCAGACAGTGAAAATACAGTTTCTAAGGTAACTTGTGTGTATTCTTTAGACAGCCAGTTTAACACGATAGCCTGAAATAAGCTAACACAAATAGAAATGTGTATATAACTATGAGAAAGATCATGTAAAGAAAGGAAAGCTTTTAAAGAACATGATGATGGCTGGGAAGACAAAAAAACTGAAGACAGAGGGTCAAGAGGAATATGCTGGGTAGTCTAAGATCCATAATAACCATGTCGTAAAAAGCAAATTTGCCAAAATAAAATATTTTGGTCAAAATATGCAGATATTGCAGTCTAGCTGTAAACCACAACATGCCAACAACTTGTCAAGGGTGAACATAAGAAAAAGGAAGGAGGAGGAGAAGAATTGATCTAGAATACCAAAAACCAAGATTTATGGCAAGACCTAAAATTTGATACCACCTGGTAAGGCACATAGTGATGGTGATATATTTATCATCGACAAACTCAACATTCACCAGTAATTTACTCTTTCAAACAGTTGTTTCTTTGACTCCTTATATTCCAAGTAGTTGAGCTTAAAAGTAATAAACACTCAAGTTTGAAGAAGGTAAACAGAATTACTAAGGAACAGTAGCATTAATCTAAACACTCAGAAAAAAAATATAACAATGTCTGTAATAAAAGAGAGCAAGAACATCTTATTATCTTTAGACACACTATAAAAACACACTGCATGTTGCCTGGTTCTGAAAGAGTTGAAGAAATCACAAAGAAATTGACACTTACGATTAACTGTGAGTGTGGTTTTACACACTGTTCTGCCCACAATATTCTCAGCCTCACATATGTAGTCCCCAGAGTCCTCTGGTCGTACATCTGTGATGAGCAGGATGTGAACATTCTTCTCGCGGATCACCTCAACCCGTGGTGAATGGAAAATCTGAACTTCGTTCTTGTACCACTTCACTGTGGCTTCTGGTTCAGCCTCCACAATGACCTCAAATCTGAAAGAACAATGGTAGGTGAAACATAAATGTAATACTAATGGAATGTACTATGTAAGTTAACTGCAGAAATGTCCCCTGATAAACTATTATTTGCAGGAGTATTCAGATAGATTAAAATTTTTAAATGCTGAATTAAAGATTTGACTTCACAAACTCAGGACATTCTCTTAAGCAATCTATCCCCACCTTCAGCAGCAAGCACAGATTTCCAGTGTTGATGGTGTCAGTAACAGTCTGATTGTCCAAATAAACTAATGATGAGAAAGCATGTCTGAATCAACAAACTCTTTGATAACATAATGTAAATCTTATTCTGACTATTTTATTTCTATGTACACTGCTAACTTCACAATGGAGATCTGTTGCAGTGCACACGCTGATGTCTTTGGGAATATTAGTGGTGAGGTCCTAACCTATTCCATGGTGAACCTCTGGTATCAATGCCATGACAGCTATGAGAACACTCTTTTCAAAAGCAATATACTGCACACTTTATTGCCTGGCATATTTTGCTACATCTTGCCAGGTGCATTATTACAGAGTCAAACTAACATATGATAAAGCACCCCAAAAAAATAAACATTTTTTGCTGAAATACATAAATCCCATTGTCAAGTTAGGCTATACACGTCTCCACTGGCAATTCAAGGTCAGCCATGTGATTACTATGGTAACTTCAAATGTATCACATGCTATTTTTACTTACATAAAACAGGATATTTTCGTTTTATTGATTCAGCCTCTGCCAGTTTTAGCAAATGTATATTCAATGTGTGGTAAGTAATTCTAAAGGCACCGTCAACAATATTTATAGTACTAACTTTAGGATGTTGGATCTTCTTCAGATTTGAACTGGTCAAACAAAATAACACTGAAGTTAAAATGAACCCAGTCCAGTGTTTTAGCAGACAAGCTCACTAACTACCATATGAATCATATCTTTCATTGCATTTCTACATGCAGTACAAAAGCAGATGTGTTAACCAGAACACACAAAAAGACAGATTAACTTGTTAGATTTGGAAGCAAATCCCCAAGAATTATAAAATTCGGTACCCAAACTGAACACTGTGGGGTGGCTACTTAAGTAGCCAGATTTATAGAGTATGGTTTGACCAAAAGTAAGGCATAAGTAAAACACACACTATTCGTTGGTCATGACTCACGAGGAGTATAACATCACACTATGCATTGCCTGAAAGTGAAAGAGCCACCCATTAAAGGAAATTATTTTAAAAAGCCTTTTATAAGGGAACACATTAGCCATTATATAAGAGAACAGATTTACCAGCATAGAAAAAGAGACTTTACCAGAACAGAAGCTGATAGTTAACCAGTACAAAAGAGAATGGAAAATGGATGCAGACTACAAATGACAAAGTTGGTAGCCTACCTGACAGTTCCTCCTTCATCCACCTGTGTGTAAGGTTGCAGAGGTTTGCTGAAGTTGGGAGAGACTTCCAGTGTGGTTACATGCTTCTCCTCAATGACTTTGACCTCAGTCTCCTCTTCTATGCCTTCCTCCACTTGAAAACTGGTGGTGATGGTTTCCTCAGTGGTTGTCACCTCCGTCTCCTCAGTTTCTGGGAGCAGGAAGAAGATAAACATTCAGTCACAGAGAGTTTAATTTCTTTTTCATTCCTCATACTTGTAAATAAGTATACATTAGTAGTAATTTAAACAACAGTATTCTGTTCAACCCATCCAGGAATATACAGAGATTGTATTTCTAATATTGGATATTTATGCTTGTCAATTATTTAATGTATTTTTTAAACAACTAAGATCCACGTGTGGGTTTCAGGGCTCCATTGTGGGGGAAACAAGAATAGACCCACTGCCTGACCCAAAGCATGCCATAAGAGTCGACTAGCTGGTAGCTTCCTTCAAAATCAGAGTGCATATACCTGAGAGGCAAGGAACCAACAGTCTGCATGCAAATGAGTCAGACCTGTGAAACGGATGTGCACGCAACAGTTTCTGGAACAGGACTAGAGTTCAGAAGTGGACGGAAAACCAGAACTTTCTGCTGGAGTTTACAGCTGATGAATGCTAAGAAGAAGAAGAAGAAGAATTAACTAAAACAATCACATTGTGTAATCTATCATGAATGAATATTATACTTGGCTGAGTAACCTACCTTGTACAATTAAGGTTGCAGTTGTCATGGCCTCCCCAAACTGGTTCTGAGCTCGGCAGGTGATCTCTCCTGCATCATCAGGGAACACTTCAGTGACCTCTAGCACACACAGACCAGTCTCTGGCTCATAGTAAAGCCTGATGTCTGGCCCTGTGTTGATCTCTGTGGTATTCTTGTACCAGGTCACCACAGGTGTTGGCGAGCCAATCAGGCGGCAGGTCATTCTTAAACTGTCTCCATCACCGACCACCTGTAATGATACAAATCAATACCTTTCTTAACAGTTTTACTTGTTGTCTGTATTGACATCTTGGCACATCATACAACCCACTCATGCTCCATCCTCCAATGCAGCAGCCATCACAGTGTCTCCATCTTCAACATACCCAGTAGGAGGTGACTGACATATCTTCTTTCTATGCATGCTTGTCCTCATTCAGTACCCATTTCCAATAGGCGGTTCATTGTCTCTGACTCCTTTGTCTGAAGTGCTCTAGAATGCAGCACATTCAGTATAATAAGCAGGCAGACTGCGCAGTTACTAATCAAATCACTGCTTCATTTCAGAACATCACATCAGAAGGTATTATCTGTTTATATATTAATTATTCCTATAAAGAAATGAATGTCACTCCCCACTTGCTTTCAAGTGTAGAAGTCTTAGGAGTTTGTGACACTTATTATTTGCTTTATGAAATTATGGGAAGCACCATATGCCTGATGCCCAACTGACATGACAAGAGCCTTTTTTTTTTTATTTTTTTCATTAAACTGACTCAGTTTTAAATGATGATTTTCCCATGTGGGTTCTAGTGCCCCATTGTGTAAGTCCTAAGAGTCAACTAACTGGAGGCTTCCTTCGAAGTAGAAATGCATCTGCCGGAGAGGCAAGGGGCTGAGAGTCTACATACAAAAAAAGTCAATCTGTAAAACTGATGTGCATGTAACACTTAGGTTCTGAAACAATACTAAAGTCCAGCTGTGGATGAACAACCAGGACTTTCCACCGAAGTTTACAACTAGTGAATGCAAAAAAAAAAAAGGAGAATGATAATTATTGTGCAAGCAGGAGGAAATTACTCTTGAAAGGCTTAAAAAGAAGATTAAAGCCCTAATCCTAACTATAAAGATGTATGTGCCTAGCAAACAAATGGCTAAAAAGAAATACATTTTTGTAAAGGCAACACTTCAGCAAGGCTTCTTTTCTCATAAGAAATTTAATAAAGCAACATGAACACAGAGCTAAGAACCATCTGTACCTGAGGCTGCAGCATCTCTACAAACTCTGGTGCCACTTCATCAGGTGCCTGTTCTGGTATGATCTGCTGTGGAGGCTGTTCAAAGTCCTGCACCTCACCAATCACAGTCTGGATACTGGTCTCCTCTTCAAGAGGGCCAGCATCAGGTGGTGTGGGAATCCCTGAGTCGGTTACATCAATTTCCATCTTGGAAACCTGACAAATATAAATGCAGTAAAGAAGGAGTTTTTACAATGATTTCAAAGAGATGCAAGTTGGCTCATATTTGATGAGAGTAATGCAGCAAGTATCATATCTGACTTGGGGTTTTCCTAAAGAAATTACTGCCCTCATTTCTAAAGCCTACTTGTTCCCAGAGTATTAACTATTTGAGGCCCAAACAACGGTGTGAGCATTGTTTGAGTAGGTTCCGTTCTGCCCAAACAACGGTGTCATTGTCAATCGTGTGTCACTTACATTTTGCTTCGCACGCGGCTTCGTACTAGTTTCTAGTGTTAGGAGGTACGATTAAACTATTCAGGGAAAGTCACTCTGCCGAAATCCTTTTAGTTTCATTTCCTGGACTAAACAACAAGTGGATAATTTAGAGAAAAAACAGTGAAATTTTGTTTAGCAGTTCATTTTCTAAGTTCGTTTTTGAGTGCCATGAATACCAATTTTCCAACTACAAGTACAGGTCGCAGAATGCGTCTTTCTGCGGCTGAAGCTCTGAAATTGTTTCAGTCAGATTTTCTTAATTGTGATAATGATAATAAAAATTTAGATTTTTCGGAAAGTGATTCGGACTGTGAATTTTCACCAGTGAAGCTGAGCGATCAGCTGTTCGGAATCTAGCGATTCTGATCAGTTTATTACACAGACAATGTCCCATACTACCGTATTTATGGCGTAAGAGAAGGAAAGTGCTCTAAACAAAGAGACAGTACTATACTATGGCTAAGCTACACTAAAATCATTGCAGCTACAGTCTGTAAATAACTACAAAGTAAATAGTAAACAGTGTGTGTGTGTTATGGCTTATTTTTCTGCCATTTTTTCTCTGAAATTTTGCTCAGCACTCTGTGAGAACAAAGAGCTCCTTAGTGCTAAACTAACCCAGAAAGTTATTATAACTTTGGAATATGTTAGGAAATTAAACAAACTTTAAAGTGTTGTTCTCAAATTTGGATATTTACTGCTATTGTGACTGCAAAACTATGGTAAGTGAAGAATTTTTGTGTGAAATGTTGTCCTTGTGAAATTAACACCTGCTGAATTCTTCTTTTCCACTAACTATAAAAGAATTGAACAAACACTTATCATCAGATTCCAAATGTACATTCATTTGTCTTTTTAAAAATATATACTTTTATAGGGATTAGAAGTATATTACAATCTCTATAGCCTTTCTTGTGCACCCACCCCTCTGCCATTTTTGTAAAGGGAAATTAATTTGGGCCAAGTCTGTCAAAATAATGGGCCTGAAAGAGTTAAATATTAAGACAGTTCCTCTACTAGAGGGAAGTTAGCCTGAAGGGTTGGTAAGATGAAGTAGGTAAAAGTAAAGAACTCTTTTCAACGTCTTTCAGGTGTTTTTAGTATATAGAGCTAGACCTAAATTTTATAGACCAAACGGCACTTGGTCGGTGATGTGGTCATCATCACGCCGGCCGCCTTTACTTTCCAGCTCTTTACCTGGTACTCTCTCAATGTTGGGAGCCAAAGTCATTTTTGACAAATTCAGGAACGAAACCCACGACCTTCTGATCCGCAGGCAAGCATCTAGCCGCTAGACCACATAGGCTCCTGGTAAGATAAAGTGCTAACTAAAAAATATAGCTCTGCAGCCACAGCCGAAGTGCCATTTGAAGAAAATAGTGAGAGCTGACGTGAAGCAGCTGGCTGAATGGCTGAAAACAATGGGTTCTCATGTGGGATGCCCAGGGTCGAATCCTCTGTAAGACTATGGGTTTTTCTTTTGTAGATAAAAATAAGAACTAAAACCTGCAGTCCATGCCAACTGCATTAGCTATGCAGCTCCATATCCTCAGGCTCAAAAGACACTCCATCCCCCACCCCCTTTCCCCCCAACCCTTTTGCACTGCAAAAGTGTCAATGCAGAGAGTAACAGCATTTTTTTTATGGTGGGAGGGGGGGGGGGAACTTGAGAGTTAAGAGACACACTGGGTCCAGCACACCTACTGGATTCAAATTTTAACAGTGACACTTTGATTCAATGACTGCCAATCTTGTAGGCTGTACCCCAGAGGTGGGGGGGGGGGGGAATATCTATCACTAAAGAAGTTTAAGAAACAACTAGGAGTACAAGAGTGTCACAAGAAGTATAACAAATCCTCCAATACCTCTAGCGGTTCTTCTGGTAGAACTTGGATCTGCTCTGATGAGCCCTGCTCAATGATCAAAGTCACTTCCTCTTTCTCAACAGTTGGTACCTCAGCTGCAGGTTCTACTGGGAACGTGATCTCTGATATCTCAGGCTGTGGCACCACAGGGACAGTGATTTCTTTCACCTGTGTCACCTTCTCCAAGAATGCTTCCACAACCTGGATAAGACCAACATTCAGCATATGGTAAATATGAAGTACACATGAACCATATGGTAAGAAGACATCACATGGGCAAAAAAGTAGTAGATCTGATTCAGAATGGAATAGAGAAGGAAAAAACAAAGTCCATGCCAAGTTTGACACAAATGTTATACATACTAATTGTCTTCTATGCTGCCATTCCTTTTTAAAGAAATCTGTGGTCCCATTTTATGAGGCTGGACTGTCTGAGATTTTACTGGTATAGAAATTCAAGTGATTAGAAAAATATTCAACTGATCCACACAGCTTTTCTTTTTGGTATAAACAAATGCTCAGGCACCAAATGCAAGGGTTTTCCCCACACCAGGGAAGCATTTATTTGCAAATCTTGCAACAAAATTTATGCCACCATTTGCAAAATATGCAATGTCTATGTTGGGGAAAGTGATAAGGGATTAGCAGATCATTTCTTATCAGCTCATTCTGTGAATATCTTATGGATATTCACAATGAGGAACCTAAACCAGTCTCTTTCTAAATTTAATAGTTCTGATAACCAAGGCAAAACTGGCATATCTATTTCTGTTATAAAATCTTGTTCCAAGGATCAAAACCCACCTCTGCTGGGAAAACCATATAATTTACATAGGCATGAAAAGACAACATCAAGAAATGGAGAGGACTAAATTATCATACACTTATTCATCAAGCGGAATATAGAGAAAGATAGCAGATTTTATGTGCTAGTGCTTCCATCATTACACCTCCATGACCCTAAGGGTCAAGGGTTATGTTACATTATAGAAATATTCAGTCTTTCAGGGACCAATATCCAACAAATAAGCTCTCAACCACATTTTTCTCCACTGTTTATTCATAGCTTAATATTTTCCCAATTCTTCTTTCATGTTTCATACTCGGTAGCTTTTCCTGTCCTTTGTTTCCGTTTTATATAACATCTTTCTGTTCATTTGTTGTCACTTTACAGCTCCTGATGTTTTATTCACTGATAAATATTTTGGATGAAGCAGTCTGTTGTACTTGTGAGAGTTTTTCATCTCTTCCTTTTTTTCTCTGCATGTCAGGTGCAGGTCCGTCGTGATTTCCTATAGGTTGCTCTACACACTTTGCTCTAAGGGCCAGGTTTCTCTTCATAGCTGTAAGTATAGTAGGCAGGCCTGTAAAATGTCCTCATGTGTTTATGGTCCCATCTGACATACACACTGTGGGGATTGTACAGTCTTTATTTTATGCATGTGGTAGTTGAGTCTGCAGTGTCTTGTCCTTAGACTGAAAAAATATTGAATATTGTTTTCGGTTAAGTCTATTGATGGGTGTGAAGACTGATAGATGTTTACTTCAGAGGCGTTAGTATATAATCTTTCTGATGGCTTGGATGCTCTAGTTCCCACTTTATTCTACATGTGTTACTTATGAACCTTTTCATCAGAAACACATACTTCAGAAACAGCTTGAAAAAAGTCAGATGTGTCAGGTGAAGAGTAAAAATACTGCACCCATCCTGTCAATGGGCACAACACTGCTATGTCCTTAGGCTAAGAGAAAACAAGAACACTCTTCACTGGTTATCTCTGTAGCAGGTTGAAGTAGTCACCAACCTTCAATCTCAATTGGTGATTCTAATACAACAATCGGATTGCATGCTTCAAAACCAGGAAAGGAACTACAAATCTACTGGTCCACAACAGGGAGGCAAGCCAAAACTCAACCCCTCACCTCCTCTCTTGGTTCTTCTGGCTGTGGAGTTCGTTCCTCTTCAAAAAATTCATCAATTGTTATCTCCCTCTCTGGTGAAAATGAAATCTCTTCAGGAACAAGAGGCGTAAGTTTTGGTCTATCAATTGTTTTAGCCAGGAAGGAAGGTTCAATAATTTCCTCCTCAATTTCTTCTTGAGCTGTGTAGTAGGTGTCTGAAGAAGCTACAGAGGTGACCGAGTCAGGAATGGGAGAAAAGATAGGAGACTCTTGCATGGGCTCCTATCAGTGCAGGAGTTAAAGCAATAAATAATATATCTGAGTGCATCTGAGTCACAAATGACCACAAACATGCTGAAACCAGATTAAATCCCGCTGCTCAAAAAGGCTTACAAAAAAGAAAAGACAAATATACCTTGGGTCTGTCAATGACATCTGCCATGACGACATCCTCTGTCACCTCTGATGGTTGGGGTTTGGTTCTCAAGGGAGCTTCCTCTTGTGGTTTAATGATGAACTCAATTTTCTGTGGAACTGTTGTATCTATAGTGATGGTCTCCTCCTGAAAACAACACATACAGCCTTTCATTCAGCTACTGTCTAGCGGCATTTAAAAAAAACAACAGATCACTGTGAATAAAAACTACTGAACACAAGAACTTTGAGAAGAGAGAGAGAGAGAGAGAGAGAGAGAGAGAGAGAGAGAGAGAGAGAGAGAAAGAGAAGAGAGAGAGAGAGAGAGAGAGAGAGAGAGAGAGAGAGAGAGAGAGAGAGAGAGAGAGAAGTAGCACTACCAAATTTAGCTGTTTCTTAGAAAGAAAAAAATACACACAAATAAAAAACCACACACACAAACCCAGGCAACCCCCCCCCCCCCCCTTCTTCCCCCCCCCCCCCCCATTTAGGGGTGAACTGCAACCACACAGGGCAGAAGTGATCTCAAACCTGTGGGTAGTAAGGAGTGGATGTGGGCTCAGGGTACAACTCGAGACTCAGAGAGAAGTCAAGATGAGTAGTTAACCAGCTGACACACAGCCATCATTATGGAAACTGATTGCTGTCTGTTGAGAAGAGAGACTGGGTTAATATGGGCTCATCCTGAATGCTGTGATGCTGAATCTTCACCTAGATGAACCCACATAACATGTTCCAGTTTCCTTTTTCTTATAATATCACCCCCAAAAAAAGGATGATTGTCTCTTTCTGATGTTTGTGATAAGTTGCCTTTGAGGCCCCACCTCTTTCAAATCACCTCCATTGTTTTTTTTTTGTTGTTTTTTTCTGTTCACTATTACTGCTAAATAAAAAAAAAACTAGTATGTTGTTCTACCTGAGGTTGCTCAGCTTCCAGCTCCATGGTGATCTCCTTGGTTTCTTGAACTGACAGGTAGGCCGATGTTGTAGCCTGTCCTGCTGGGTTCCTGGCCACACAGATGTACTGACCCTGGTCTTCAGGGAACACCTCCACAATGATGAGACATACCTGTGTAACAGAAATACCACAAGTTAAGCATAATCTTTGACTGGCAATATGCAATAATAAATTAACCTAAATAATTTCTAACTGATTTAACATACAACATTAAGGAGTCAGCCACAAGCATAACAGTTATTTTTATTGACTCTAATTTTTATTTAAATGATTAAAGATTGATCAGAAACATTCTTCTACGTCTTCTTCTGGATTCACCTATAAATGGGTGATAAGCACATTGTGTTGTTTACAGCTAGACTTCAATTTCAGCAAACCTCAAATAAGTAACCTTGTTATTACATTCCTGTTATTGGGGCATTGGGTCTATCCCCATCACCCCCCCCCCCCCAATTATGGGACACCAGAAACCACATAGGGAGTTTTTCCATTATAAAAGATATACTCCAATCAGATAAACAAAGTAATAAATGCAGATAGTGTCAACTGCACATGATTCTACGATTAAGTGGTTCAGCTTAGAACTGAAATCACAACACCCATCATCCTCCTTTGTGTGCCGGATGTCACACAGGGCTTGTATTTGATTTCTCCACTCAGGCTATCAAGATAGCAACAGAGAAACTGCTAAATACCAATCTTGGCTCGCAGTATGTGGTAATGCTGACAAATGCAAAATCAGTACTTGAAGCACTCCAGTCTAGGAAACTACCAGAATTGCAAACACTGTTGACACAACTTAGCCTTCAGCAAAGAGTTGTAATGCAGTGGATACCATCACATTGTGGAGTGCCTGGCAATGAGAAAGCTGATCAACTGGCAGGAGAAGGTGCGACAAAAGTGCAGCTGAATGTACCAGTCACATACCACCAAAAGAAAAGAATCATTAAATCCATCAGGAAAACCACCAGCCCCAGCATAAGACGACTATTTTATTATGGACAGATCAGAACAAGTCATTATCCTCCACCTCAAAACAGGGCACAACTGATTACGTAACCACACATGTACACAAAATTCAAGATAGGCGTATCAGCCATGTGCACCTGTGGAAAAGTGCCCCAGACAGCAGAGCATGTATCCAGGACTCCACCGAATTTGACATATTAAGGCAAACCTTTTGGCCAGAAAGAACAACAGTGGAACGTAAACTCTATGGACCACTGAACGAATTAACAACAACAGTGAAATTTATACAAGAGACAAAATTGCTGATATAGACAACTTATTTCAGGTGAACGAAAGAAGAAGAAGATTTCTCCACTCCACTCTATTGCATCCAACTTTCTTTATTTCTGACATGGAGTTCAGCCATAATTTTTTGCCTCTCGCTCTCGTAATAATTTTCTTCTTAATGTTTCCCTTCGATGTCCTCTTTTTCTCAAATGTTTGTTTCCCATTTCAGTGCCTGTTTTGGAATTGTTTGCTTATTTCATCTCAGAGTGTGCCCAGTACATGCCCACCTTCTGTGTCTTATTGCAGTCGATACAGTATCTGTCCAGACATTTCTCATATTTCCTCACTCTTTTTGAATTCATCACAACATTTAGAACATTCCTAAACAACGCTCTGGCCCCCTATTCAGCAGCCAGTGGATACTAGCATTATTAATGGTGCCAGCTGTAGTCTCAATTATTGTCTGCTTAAAGTGTCTGTCTTGCTTGTTCTGTATTTTATGTGTCAGTCAGATCGACTGGTTACTCCCTCCTATAGAATTCTCTCCAGATTTGCTTTTCTGCAATGTTCATTTGTTTCCCCAAAGGAAGTAATTGAAGCACTTTCTTTGCCATACCATGAGATGGATTTGGTTATGTCACTAGGCCTACTTTATAGATGAATCTGCAAAATATAAAGGATCATGTGCCACAATATTACACTGGCTGCTTTTACTTCCCAGAATGTTTCTACTTTCTACAGGATGGGATGAAGGTCTTGGGTTCAAATCTGCATAGAGGCAGATTTGTTAATCTCCTAAACAGACCTTCAATCCCAGATGCTATCACTTAACTATGGGTACCAAGTAATGTCCTGGGAAGTAAAAGGTGACCAATGTGATGCAAATCTAATCCCCCATCGAGTGCTTATTAGTCCATAAACACAATATGAACCAGATTGTAACCAGTACCATCAGTATTGGAACTCTGCGCTGGCTGCTGAAAATGAGGACAGAGCAGGCATGTGAATGCCCTGAGTGCTGTGATGTCAACTCTTGACTCAACTCAAGTAAAAACAATATGAGTCTAGCACCATATGACCTATGTGCCACTAGCATACAAATCATCCTTTACCTTACTTTACCAAATAGGGTAGCCAAACTCAACCCTCCTTAGTTGCCTCTGATGACATGCTTGGAAGGTTGCAGTATTACTCCTCTCTGCTTCCCCCAAGGGCAATGGTACAAACTACAGATTATGATTCAACTCTTTGCTGCTTTCAAAATTCTGAATGCAGTGACAAAAATACGAGTATGAAGATGCTACACCAGTGCTATTCAACTGGTAGCCTGCAGAGGCCTAGTAAGCTGCTGTTTATAACTACCAGTTGCATTGTATTACCAATGATCTTTTGATGCTGGAGTTCAAGTACTGGCCCATGACAATCCCTATTTAAAACATGTTGGCCCCTGAGTGAACTTAGTTGGAAAGATCTGTCTTACACTACTGTACCCCCTGTGAAGTGTACCCAGCAACTACATACCTCTCCTGTCTCTGGATTGTAAGAAATGACAAACTCTTCATCGTCATCAATGTTCTTGCTGTCATGGAAGAATGAGATTGTCGGCATGGGTGTGCCACTGACACGACACTTCAAGTGTAACTCCTGTCCATCAACAGCAACAACATCCTTCATGGACTCCAAGAAGACAGGGGGCGACAGGGTCTGGGCAGGAGACGGTAACAAAGTAGATGTATCCTCAGGTCTGTGGGCATCTGTCTGCACAGGTTCTGTTGAAGGTAAGTTACAATATTAACTCTTTTGAGTCCACACAATGCATTATGTACGAGTCAGCCTATCTATAAAATCCGCTCCTTAGCTTAATATGCTCTCTTATTTTTGTTAAAAAATCAAGAAATCTGGCTTGTCCAAATGTCACTACTTCTATTATCAACATGATGAATTTTAATCAAAGATGTTTCTTCATTGATATCTCCCACAACATCTTCTTCTAGTAGTGAAAGCGCTAACAAAATTATTGCTCTTTAGGTGTCACATTGAGTAAAGACCCGTTATTCTTTTAGGCCAAGCTTCCTTACAACTAAAAATGTTTTGGTCTAAGATTATGTGTTTCCTTGCTTAATGTATTTATGTTCTTTTGAATGTACATTGATGTAGACTGATAACAAGAAAACTACTAACATACAGCTGAATTGTTAACTAGAAATAAGTAGTTAAGCTGCCAACAACACACACCGCTGAACTATACATATACAGCCAAGCTAAGTGAGTGAACAGTAAGGAGACACAAAGGGATCATTACTTTCTGTAGGCAATGGTGCAGTGGGGAGTGACCGGGGGATCTAGCTGAAACTCAACACTTAGGCGAAGGGCAAGATGGACATACTATCAGGCTGCTACTGGTACCAGCAGAACTGGAATTCTGGATTGGCTGCTAAAGATTGGGGAAAAAAAGGGGGGGGGGGGGGGGGGGGGAGTGCTCATGGGAATGTCCTGAAACCTATGATGTCAGTTCTTAACCTAACTCAACTTAACTGATACAGTTAAGTGACAACTACAAATATCCAACTGAGCTAAACTACAAATTTACCTTGCACATAGAGAGTGGTGGAGCTGACAGCCTCACCCAGCTCAGAGGTAGCTGTGCAGGTGTACTCTCCTGTGTCCTGTGGTCCAACTTCAATAATGAGGAGAATGCTCTTGCCATCCTCATAACGTATCTCATAATGAGGCGAGGGTTTAATCTCCATGCCATTCACAAACCATGTAATAATGGGAGCTGGTGCTGCGTCCACACGACACTCCAGCCTTTTGGAAAGATTACAAGGACAGCATTCATTGCTTTGTTTGTAAATAATGAAAAGGTTTTCCCAGTTTCATCATTATACATGCGGTGTTAGATCAATGTTCTTTGTGTATTCATTTGTACTTTTGTGTGTATGTGTGTGCACTTTTGGTTAAGTGGATAAGAGAATGTATAAAAAGTGCAGGACAAAGACAGGCAGGAATATTTTGTTGTTGAAAAGAGAGAGAAATAGAGGAGAAGAGTGAATTAGACAGATAACAGCAAGAGGAAGGGAGGAGAGAAAAGAAAAAAGAAGTAAAACAGAAACAATGAATAGATAAAGGATGTAAAATGTAACAGAAGGCTTGAAGAGAATATGTACTTAATTTTTTTTTTTTTTAAGTTAGCTTTTCAAAAGTGAAAATATAATAAATTTAACAGCACAAACAATGCCATGTAAGGTTTAAAAAAAATTATTTAAAAAAATAATAAAAAAATTAGGGACCATTTCTGTGCCACTGCACATCAAGCCTATGGTGCTAAACCTATATTTGTGTAGACCAATCAGCTTTTAATGAGTCAACATGGTGCTGACCTCCTGTTCTTCCCAGGATATTTGATGGTCCTCATCTTTGGCTAGGGTACTGGGAAACCCATGGCATGCAGAATGCTATAAATGAAATGTTTCCTCTAATCAGCCTCACCTGGCAATTCCTCTCTCCCTCACGTAGATCTCTGGCTCCAGTGGGGCCACAAACACAGGCCTGACCTGCTGGGAGACAACCTGCTCCTCTCGCTGGACAGTGGTCACTGTTTTGGTAATGGTCAGTACAGATTCGGCCTCCAAACCAGGTATTTCAACTTCTTTTTCACGGCCTGCATGATCAAATAATGATGTTGAATAATTTACTTGTATAAAGGTTGGAAATCAGAAGTTAGAAATGAATAGGAAGATTATTATTGCAGAAAAAAGATCAAACTCAGGAAAAATAATTTGGCCACAAACAGAGACAGCTCTCTGTTAACTCTTTCAGCCCCAAACAATGCATGATGTGTCACTGACTCTGCTGAATCCACTCCTTAGTTTAATATGTTTATTTACTTTCTGTTTTTGGCCAGAACACACTCAAGAAATCTGGTGTGTCCAATAGTCACTTTTAATGTTCTATTGCTGTTATTAGAGTAATGAATTTTAGTCAAATATGTCTTCTTTATGATCTCCTACGCAACCTTCTTCTAGTACTAAAAGAGTTGAAAGATGTTCTGTAGGCAGTAGTAAATAAAGAGGAATCAGGCAAGAAGACAATGCAGCATGTCGATGGACATTATCAACAGATGAACTAGTAGAAGACTTCATTCATGCACTGTGAAGAGACAAAACAAGAGGTTTTATAGACATAACAGTCAAACTTCAATGCAGAGATTGTACATCTCCATCATGTTCACCACCTGTAAATCCTGATGGAAAGTTCTGCTTGTCCATCCATTTATGGACATTTCTGGTTCCAGAACTTGAGTTTTGAATGCCATATCATTTTACAGATCTGGCTTATTTGTATGCAGACTGTTGGTCTCTCATCTCGCAGACAAATGCACACTGTGGGTCTATTATCTTTTAACCCAGAATAGTGTACTGGAGCCTACAAAGGGACAGAGATGCTACTTAAAATTAATGATGATTTTTACTTGCCAGTAAGCACTTCTTCTATTCTTTATTTCCCTATCAGAAAAAACCATTAGCCAATTCAGGCCAAGCTGGCTGGTCTATCTGTTGTCTTATCATACAATTCCCTTCAGGTCTTTCTTATAATAATCACCACTGTCTTTAATTCTTGTCTGACTGACTGACTTTCGACCCCACCAAGACATCACACAAGCGATAAACACCCGATGACACAAAGTGCCACCATGTGGATGAGGATCACTGTGGAGAGGTCCCAGAAACCGCGTTCAGACAGTTGGCCATATTGATGGCCTGCCTATATTGCGGCCCCTGGCAAAAGCCAGAGTGGGGCTTCAAATAACAAAAAATTACGTCCTAAAAAGGACGTAAGGAATATCTAATTCTTGTCTGTTTGTTTTTGAAAACCTCTACTTAAATTCAGAATACAAAACCTGACAGCATTATTGAATACTAGACATTCTATTACAACTTTAAAATTTCTATATGTGTGTGTGTGTGGATCAAATTATCCAAACAGACAGCAGTACTGAATGCCAGACTAATCTATAAGTACTTTGGAATTTCTACGAGCGTGTGGCAGTTAATAACCAGTCTGGTGCTGGTAGTGTTCTTTCAGGTCTCACTGTCTTTAAGTATACCAGCGTTATTGAAATGAGCAGCTGCACAGAGACATGTAATGACACTCATGATGTCCACTCATCACAGCCTAATTTCTTTAATACTTTTTCCTCCCTTTATTGTTTTGATGAGGAACTACAACCATAAAGTCATACCTGCTCCCCTCAACCTATGCCAAGAAACTCAGCAACCTCTACAATAAAATAATGCTGAAAGCATACCTTTGATGACAAGAGTTGTTCTACAGGTGACCTCTCCAAGTTCATTCTCCACCTTGAGAACATATTCTCCAGCATCCTGGTGGCTAACATCAATGATGATCAGAATGGCTCTGCGATCATCTCGTATTGTCTTTGTCCGTTCTGTGGTGTGAATCTCAATGCCGTCCTTGTACCATGTGATTTGAGGCAGTGGCTCACCAATAATTTCTGCCTCCAGTCTACAAGAAACAAGTAATATTTATGTTTAATGCTATCTTTCAAAAAACAGCAGAAAAAAGACATGTCCTAACTGATATCTGAGTCCATAACTAATGAAAATACTGAGGCTCTTCTGTAAGTGAGAAAAGTAAAGGATCTCTTTTTATGCCAGTGGCCCACCAGACCATTTGATAGAACATTCAAGAAAGATTCATGATTAGGAGCAAGCAAGATATCAATCACACTACTATCATGTCAAAATTACACAAAAAACCATTCTCCTACCAGTGGCACACTCAGCATATGGTGCTAGATTATATTTCTATAGAACTCGATGGCTAAGGGGACAACAACATACTGGCAAGCTTTACTCTCCATATTTTCAGATACTCATTTTTAGGAAGGCTCAGTCTGACAGCTCGCACGACAACACAGAAAATGATATAACTGAAATCCTTAGACTGTATATCCTCAGACATGACCCAAATAGCATCATCAGAAAAACCATACAGTGTTTTTAATACCAGGATTAGGCTAAAATAAAAGTGCCACAGACTCATGGGCAAAAGTAAAAGATTGTTTCCATCCTTGAAACATACTGGGAATATGCAGATAACCATATATTTTTATAGACCAAAACAAGGCTTTTTTTTTTTTTTGGTAGCTTGCAGCAGTGTGCAGTGCGGGCACCTTTTTATTGAAGCATAATTTTTCAGTGCTACTTTAATAGGTACTTTCTGGTAAATACTGTTGCCTTTTTTGATACTTTGTGGTAAACACTTGTACCTTTTTTTTCTAGGGAAAAAAGTTCTGGATCAATCAGACGTGATAAGTCATGTGACCAATGCCATGCCTTTTACTGCCCAGAATAATTCTTCACAACATGATTCAGATGGGTTGATCAAAGAGCTCTGGTTAACTTTAAAAAAAAGTCTCAAAAATGACTTGACAATATGAACACTAGACTAGCAGGCAAGAGCAAAGAATCATGTGGGTCACTTTAAAGAAGATGAGCCTAGTCAACATTATTTAACTGCTGATCACATGACATGGAAACTGAAGCACTTACCTGACCACTTCTCCAACAGTAAACTCCTGATATGGGCTCAAGGGTTTCACAAATTCTGGAGGTTTCTGTGCAATGGTCACATTCAGCTGTTGAGCCAGTCGCCGGGTCTCTTCTTCGACTGTTGTAAAGTCAATATTGATTTATTAATTCTGGCTTCACTTAATATTTTGTAATGTTACCTCTTAATAAATATAGAGGGAGAGTGGGCAATATCGATGGGCTGCTATGTCTAAAGCCTCATGTCTGCTTGTGTTCATTAAGTCCAGACTACAACGCTTTAGTATATCCTTGATAACCAGAGATACAATCAGCACAGGTGATCAGCAACACTGAAAATAACTGTCCTATAAACTTGACCAGTACAAAAACATTTTTTTTTTTAAAAGAGTACACCTCTGGTAGTAAAAATGGGGCAGGCCCCATCCCATGTCAGTGAATCAGTCGAGCAAATACATAAGGGGACAGGAATTTAATGACGGAAACTCATACAATTGTGTTTCCCCCAAAGTCATCATTAGGAAAACAAGTGGTGTGATGGTATAGCAGAATTTATAGATGACAAGGCCAGGATAGATGATGCAGTAAGTGTACACCAAGGCTTCTGTTCAAAAAGGCAAAACGAATCTGCATGTGCTTTCTCATTTTAAATTTACAACTTCAATGTTCATAAATATTGCGTAGTCGATTGTAGTAATTTATACTGGTCTCATTTGTAACAATACATAAAATATGAACAGGTGGAAGAGGGAGCGAGTCCCTCAGTAACTGACAACCTATACTAACAGTGACAATATCTATCTGTGAGTTCATGTGACTGAAATAAATAGAATAAAGAAGACCTTAACACTGGACATCTGTGAGCAATAAAAAAAAGAATATAGAACAATTTACAAGACAATCTCATGAAAGTCTTGCCACAAAAATTTGCAGTGATGGACCTTCACATGGACCAGGCTTAACTCTTTGAGTCCCAGGGGGTTTAGCATCACAGGCCCAGGGGGTAGTAAAGAAAGTAATGAAATCGGCGCATCATGCGTTCATTGGGCTTCTAGGTAGGAACCTATGAACGCATGATGCGTTCCTTGGGACTCAAAGAGTTAAGTGGGTGGATCAGATCACAATATCAAGGATTTTGTTTTTTCCCCAGGGGATCTGTTCAAGCTGTTTACAAGACTGAGATATCTCTAGAACTGTATATGACTGGTGACACTTGATACATGAGCTAGGACTAGCCAGCAGAAATTAGGAATGTGAAGATTTCTTTGACATCAAGGTGACACTGATCTTGCTCTTTTAAATTATATAATACTGCTCCTAGAAATTAAATTGTGTGCATTTAAGGTCGTATCAAAAAGGTCAGTGGTGAACTTTCATAATTTCCTGTATTTTTTAATTGTTTACTTTGCTGGTACTTTTTCTCTTTTTCATAACCCTTATGTCATCAATTATATCTCAATATTTTAACTATATCCATACAAATGGTCCTCTGTCTCCTTGTGGCTTTCTGTTATTTATGACTTCTTCTTATAAACCATGTCAGGTGGCATTGGTCATCTTGTGGTCCACAGCCTGTGTATTGTGTGCTGTCCACCGATACACATATTCTTCTACACCATGATGCAAAACTGTCTTGTCCAACATCTTCTCTCTTGGTCTTCCTCTGGCTCTCTCCCACTGTTCCAGACAGTTTTCCCATCTCAAGATGTGCAAAAAGATTCTGAATCGTCTTTTTCAGATGCTGTTCTCTTTGTGAATTAACCGATTTCAAGATGTTTTTGTAGTTTGTTGTTTTTTTTAATTTGTCCATCAACATTATCAAATGCCTTGCCCACTAGCGTGGATGATAATGCCTCTCCACAATTTTTGATTCGCAGTGGCGAGTATCAGTTTGTATGTTGACACAGCTCCATGCCATGACAAAAGGCTGTCTAGAATCTTCTTGCACTGTCTTCCTCTGTCTCTCCTTCCACAGATCTTTCCAGTGGTCACATCATGTTCCATTTTCCCTCTTCTCATAACATGACCAAAACATGATGACTGTCTCTTTCTGATATTTGTGATAAGTTGTCTCCAAGCACTCACTTCTTTCAAAACATCTTGGTTGGCTTTTCTTAGCTGTCCAGGAATTGTAAGGATTCTTCTGTAAAACCACAACTGTTTGGTTTGTCCAGGCTTCACAGCTGTATGTTAAAATTGGCTCAATATAGCATGAGATAATCTTTTTCCTAACCTCCAAAGACACTATTTATTGCATAAAATGTTCTTCATTTGATAAAATGCAGTTCTGGCTTGTCCTATTTTGTTCTTTGTCTCTGTGATACATCTGCCATCGGATGTTATCCATGTGCCTTGATACTTTAATTTCTGTACTTGTCCCAAAATAACCTCTTTGACGTTTATTATACATTTAGGCATTATTCTTTTCTTGGAAATCACCATTACTTCTGTCTTCCCATTATTCTGTCCATACTTATATAAAATAACTAACAATGTATATATACAACAGGTGACTGCAAAAGAACTAGTAGTAAATGGAAATGGATGATTAGATATGATTTGTACTACTGTATGTGACAGTGGATATATATTAATATATTTGTTAAATAATTTAGGAACATGTTCCTTATCTATGGCAGCAAGCTGTGTGTGAACTAAAACAACTATGCGATATGTATTCAAGATTAATTCATGAGATGGTTGTTTAGAAACGCTTGAATAATTATAAAACTTCTACCCACTCATACTGTCATGCTATTCCAATCTCTCACTCTGTCTCACACTCTCTCTCTCTCCCTTTTTCTCTCTGTCTCTCTCTCTTTCTCTCTTGCCTGCGAGCACATGTGAAACATTGAAAGATGTTTGCCAGCTGACAATTTGTGTTTTTTTGTATCACTGTCCTACTTTCAGACTTCATGCCAAACAAGTAACAACACAGGGCTAGAAGTTATTACATCATCATACCATGCAAATAAGAAGCTTTAATATTGTGTAATTACTTAACTTTACGAACAGTTATCTGATCACTATTTGCAATTTATGCTTCAAAAGCATACCTAAATTATATATATCCTAACTTTAACTTAGCAGGGCAAACAGGGATATCTGATTCAATTTCTACTACTACCATTTATCCTAATTTGATAATTCTTTAATAACAGTTTATTTAATTTAATTTTCCTGTTTGTGCTCAATCCTAGCAAATATGCATCTACTTTTGTTATCTGATTTGTTAGCTATATTTATCTTAATCTGGTTGAATCCTAGCACAATTGTATCAATATTTGTACCTGATGTTGCTAATGCTTGAATCAATAATTTTAGTTGAAAATGTTAATTACAGTGCACATGAATTATATTTGTAATTTAACAGGTTAATATTACCACAAAGGTACCAATATATGTATTTAATCTGCTAATCCTAGCATATATCTATGCAATCTGCTAATCCTAGCATGTATCTATGCAGTTGTGTGCTATCTTGTTTTCCCGTGATTTGCATTGTTTCTCTAACTGTAAATTCTTCAGAATTAAAAAGAACAATCCTGAATATTAACCAATCAAGTGCCACCTTTAGGGTTTAGATCAGCAGTAATTATCCAACAATCAAGGGCATGTATCTTTATAGTGGACTAATATTAGCTTCTTCCAGTCAATCCATTGAGTCTGTCCACTGACATGTAACAATTTCTTCATCTTGCACATTTTCCATCCCTTTTTCTTCTAATCCATGTTTTAACAAGGAGCTGTGATATTTATGAGCCAAAATGTCTTAACTGTCCAAACATGGTTTCATTCACTATTTTTCTTAAATTCCACAGTTAGTAATACTTGCTTTTTATTTATTCAATTTGTGTATCTTCCTAAAATTTTGTCTATTCATCTATTTAATCACAGAATGAGAACACTTTTGCCTACATCCCCACCCTCCACTGTTCATAGTGACTGCACTAGTTATGCAGCCCTAAATTCTAAGGCCCTACAGTTACTGTACTTTTCATTAATACTGCTTGAGAAATGTATGGGCAAGTGAACTTGAATCATTGACTTCAACAAACCATCCTGGCTGACTTCAGCAAAGGTACAACATAACAGGTAAAGATATGATGTTTTGTTTTTAGTTAGCAGACCCTGGTGAGCAGTGGTTAGTTCTGACAGTGATAATTCATGCAACAAATATGGGTCCTAGGCTGATAAACACAACAAATAGTATCCCATGATGAGCACTGTTCGACTGGATTCTTGTGACTAGAAATATATCAAGGGCAAAGTGAGATGCAGTGACTAATTCCCTCCCACACAGCCTTGCCATCCCAAAGGATACATCTTCTATTCTTTACACCAAGCCTGGTCAATTTCTGGGCTATATTTAGCTACCCACCTATGTATCTATCTGTCCATCCATCCATGCATCTATCTAAACAGGTAACCGAACACCTGTCTGTTTATTTATCAATCTGCCTATCTATGTGTGTTTTCATTGATTCATTCATTTTCCCTACCCATCAATTTGCCTGCCTGTCCATCAATGATCTAATATCTGTTCATCAGCCCATCCATTCATCTAAGTGCTCATACATTTGCATATCCACCTATCTGTCCACCTATCTAATTTCATATCCATCCATCTATCTATCCTCAAATGGATAATGAACTCTGAGGCAAATTTATTACTGAATCACTGAACCTCCTCTGTCAAAGAAAAAGGCATCCCAATTTGGAAACCCCTGATCGAAAGCCCTCACTAAACATGAAAGTGATCAAGAAACAAGTCATTAAAAATGAAACACTGTACATAAATAAATAAGCATTACTCACTATCTTGAATATAGTAGCACATACAGGCAGCAGATGTCAACGTGCAGGTGAGGGATCAACATGCAGGGAAGCTAAGGAGTGGCAGATATACTGGTGGGAGAGCATGCTCTCTTGTCTGGATGACAATCAGCTGGAGTGAAGATCTGTTGCCATCTCAGTGCTTCAGGAGGTACTGTCTAGGTCAGAATCGTCTTAGCTGGTGGAGGCTGTTGCTACTTCGGCTCAAAGCAGGATCTGCTCAGGGGACGGTCTCAGCTGGGAAAGCTCTCTTGATATTGCAGTGTAACAGCAGGTACTGTACAGGCTAGAATCATTTCAGCTAGCGAAAGCTCTGTTGGCAGTACAATTGCAGTGCAACAGAGCTGTCTAAGGAACACTCCATCTTATGTTACCATTTCAGTTCCACAGCTGGTACTGTCCAGATGTCTGTGTATCACCTGCAGCTGCTTTCATTTAACACTACATGCATCAAGCAATGGCATACAGCTTTCTATTTGACAGCTGTCATATAAACATCAGGTGTGTGTATTAGTATAGGATGCATGATCATTAACGAATATGCATATTAGATGTTAATAAACAAGTCTGGAATAAACAACACAACACCTGTATACAGTTATTCTAGAAAGAACAGACATAAACTCACACAGTTGTACCACAAGTTTAAAAACATGTTTTTGGTCATGCAGCCATTTTTAGGGGGTGATTTAAAAAAAAACTGTGATATTATGTCAGTCTAAATGCAATGCAAGATAAAAAATCAATGCGAAGATGTCAGTTATGTTTCAATGCTAATGAGAATGTGCAGTCAAAGTCGGTTGTAAAAAAAAAAATCTTTTAAGAAATCATGTCCATTTAATTCAGTAATGATCTCTGCATGCAATCACTCGCTACACATAAAGCACATATATGATTAGGAATTTCTTTCTTTCTTTCTTTCTTTCTTTCTTTCTTTCTTTCTTTCTTTCTTTCTTTCTTTCTTTCTTTCTTTCTTTCTTTCTTTCTTTCTTTCTTTCTTTCTTTCTTTCTTTCTTTCTTTCTTTCTTTCTTTCTTTCTTTCTTTCTTTCTTTCTTTCTTTCTTTCTTTCTTTCTTTCTTTCTTTCTTTCTTTCTTTCTTTCTTTCCTTCTTTTCCTGTCATAATGACACCCTTACCAGAATAAGATCACGCATCAATGAAAGCAACCAATAAGATTGATGTTACATAGCTACTAAAAAAATGAGTTTCTTAATAGCTAGGTTAATAAGTGTCAAAATAAAATGAGTGTGGTGATGAATGTGAAATAAATTATTATAATAATGAAGCCTGAAAATAAACTGTAAAAATGAAACATGGAATAACAACCTGTAATAATGAAATCTAAAATCACAAATTTTAATAATAAAATGGGAAATTACAAACTAAAATGTTTAAGAAAATTATAATAACAGAACCTAAAATAGCAAACTAATAATAAAAGACAAAAATATAAACTGCAATAATAACACCTATAATATTAAAGTTTTTTAGTGGAACTAGATTACTTTATCTCCATCTTATTCATATTCCTACAAGAATATACAGAACAGATTAATTAGCTCCATCAATAAAGGGTGATAATTAATTTCAGTAACTCAACATTATCTCTTTACAGTATCCCTTCTGAACTCAAAGATACAGCAAATTCTGAAGTACGGGAAAATACTAATATCCTTCAAGGGTAAACAAATCCCAAGCTAACAATGTAAAAAGATCAACTGGAGAATGTATACATAAATAAATGAAGCAGTGACAGAGGACATGTTGCAGCAGACATACAATGCTAACAGAAGACTTACCTTGCACATACAGCTCGGCTGAGCACTCGGCTGTGCCTGCGATGTTCTTGGCTCGGCAAGTGATCATACCGGTGTCTTCTGGGTGAGCTTTGTAGATGGTCAGATTGGTCAGACGGTCAATAGTCTCAATCTACAAATGTGAATACAAATGTTAGTTTAAACAATACATATTTTGGAATGTGCTTCAAAACAAAATGATCACCTTTTTATAAAGTTCAGCAAGGTTTCTTTAGATGTACTTATTAAAAACAATTATGGCCTTATACAAGGTGGACAGATTATATGGAATATGTTCCTGTTGGCCTAACATTCTAAATCATGTCACTATGGTTACAGGCACACAATGGCAGACCCGGAAATACCAAAACCGAACATATACCATAGCATCTTGTTCAGGGATCAAAGGAATACAGCATGCAGGTTTTGCAGGTAAATTTGAAAGTAAAATATAATTTCAAAACTACACAGTAAACACCTTAAATTATGGTTACAAGTACCTCATATACTGAGGATGAAGTCCGAACATCACAATACAACTGGTTATGCCCCATGTATTTAACAATGCGCACACCCTATCAGTCTGTACGTGTTTATAAACAAGTAATGCTTTCTTCTTTAATAACAATACATAAAAGTGAACAGTAAGAAGCAACTGACAAGTTTTAACAAATGTTATGGTATTTTTGTGTGGAATCAGCCTCACTATTGTCAGAAGGTGTAAAAGTATGTAACGGTTATACATTATTGCTACTTGTATTTACTACATGTTTATATGGGGGGAAAAAAGAGGAGGGGAGGTGGCCTAAGGAGGTCGGGTCACATGTCTAATGCAGTTGCCACGAATGTACAAGTCTAGATTTTTATGTTTGCATGTAATGGTAAAGGTTTCCATTTATTGTATTAGGGTCTTTTTTTTACCTGGCAAATCAAGAAAACTATGCCATTACTTATTCACAGACAACGATCAATGATGTAACAGCACCTTGTACTCTCTGGAGTCATGGAGCGTCTGAATGCCATTCCTGATCCAAGTAATCTCTGGGGTGGGCACACCTGAGAAGACAGCTTCAAACTTAGCAGGTGTGCCTTCTGTCACCATTGTGTTGCTGATTGGTCGAATGAAGCTGGGTGGTTGAGCAAAGGCTTCAAGTTGGCTAGGTTCAGGCTCACTCTCAACGCCTGCCGAAGATTAAAAATATGTCAAACAGTTTTAAAAAAACAGTTCACTGCAAAGAAAATGTTCACAGCCTTATAAAATAACAAAGTAAAGAGTGTAGTCAATAATGGAGAATGTCACAAACTGAATGCACTGGCTCCAAATTTGACAAAAATGAGGGCTGTTCTTTTTTTTTTTTTTTAAAGAAGAGGGGGGTGGGGGGTGATGTCACATCACTTTAAAAAAAAAAATTGTCTTTAATTTCTCCATCCTCACAGTGCTGACATTTTAACTCTTGAGACCCAACAAGTTTATTACTTAATTATCATTTCTTAGAACAGAATAAGTTAAAATTGCACTTGCTTGGTTTTTTTAAAATATTAACACTCTCCTCTGTCCAATATCACCATAACACCTTTACAGTGTGGCTAAGAAGAGTTTTATACACTGAAGTGCCTAAGATATCAACTAATGTTTTAAAAGGCAACCTATGGAATGCAATTAATAAGTTCAGCGGAAAAGAAAAGAAACAAACCATGAACTTTAAGGTAGGTCACAACTGAGACTTCTCCAGCTTTGTTTCTGGCCACACATTTGTAGGTGCCAGTGTCTTCTGGGAAGGCCTCCATGATGGTTAAAGTGTGAACACCTTCTGTGGTGGAGTCCATGCGGAAGTACTTGGATGGTTTCACCAGCTGGTTGTTGCGATACCAGGTCACTACTGGATCTGGAGATGGGGAAATCAAAGTCTCCATATAAAAAAAAAATGATCAAAGATGTAGGTCTCTGATAAAAAAAACAATGACATAACAATTTAAAAAAATCTCTTAAAATATGTCTTGGCTGTAAAGGTAAGTGGCAAAATTATTGCCAGAGTAAAAGTTAGCGTTAAATGTTTTGTAAGAAGAAAAACGTATAAGATTTAAAAGAAAAATAATCATTTAAAAAAGGACATGAGAATTTTCCTTATACAAGCCAAACATACGTGGTTTTCCTTTGATGGTGCAGGTAAAGTGTACCGGTTCCCCTTCTTCAACATCAACCATCTGAGGCTCCTCCACTACATAAGGTGGCTCTATGGCTGCCTCTTGAGGTCGGTCTGGTGTTGATGGCTGAATAGGTTTCTCAGGTTCTAGAGTAGAGGAAAGCATAATATCATTCCATATTTCAGAGCTGAACAAACAACATTCTCTTGTTAATGACAATAAAGGTGTATATTCATGATTAGCATTCGACATAGTCGGATACTTCCACTGAAGACCATTTATGAATGAATGAATGCTGATAAAAGACATGAGATTAGATGAAATCAACTGTAAGAATGTGTGAATGAGAAATTAGGTTTGGAGCCACCAAGGAAGGTAAATTGGAAACATTCTTTCCAACAACTGTTATATGCCTCTGCCTCTGGTCTCTTTGTTACTTTTCTTAAATGTGAAGTTGTGCCACTTATAATAATGTTTAAACTTCTACTAAGAAATATAATAAGAAAACAAGAAGGAAAAATGATATGAAAATACGTGAGAGACAGTAATAATGTATGAATGGAAAGAAACAGAACATAATCTAAACACTGAAAGACTTTGGATTTACAAATTACTTCAAATTTGGTGTGACTTGATGAAAAGTGTGGAAGATACTAAAACTTATATAAGGAGTTGCAGAATTGAAAAAAGAGAAAAAAAATTTTAAGCAAGTACAGTAATTAAAATAAGACATAAATTGGACAATTATGAAAAGATAAAGCAAAACATAAAATAGATGTGATATGTCTCAGATTTGTTTCTCTCTACACCAATATATTAATGAGAGAATTTGTTGTTCATTTAAAGATCACTTTCATCGCACATCAGACATGGCCATAAGTGCTCCATCTCCTCCTGAGAATGTATTTTTAGACTAACAACTTCCATTCTGTTCTGGCTGATGTAATGAAGGGGATCTCAAACATGGTTTTCCTGTCTTGCTGCCCCAACTGATACAACCAGGGTATGCAGTCTATTCAGTGAAGAATTATTTTCTATGAAACTGAAAAGCCTCACAATGTTTACTGTCTCTTATGGCACTGGTGATGTCTCTTCTGTCCACAGATAATCAATTCTTTGTGTGCCAGCCAGGGCGTCTACTCTCTCAACACCTCTCACACCAGCATGACAAAAATGAAGATGCATGCTGTATCAGATGGATCAATCAACTTTCCCAGATATTTCCCATCTTGATCTTTTGTAGCATGCTCATCGAGTTGGTGAGCAAGCATGCAGTCATGAATTCCTAAGTTTTCAGCCGTTCTAGGGCCTTTTTCATAGCTACAACCTTCATAGCATGCTACTGGTGGTAGAAGCAAATGCTCCACTGTTGTCTCTGATGACGTTTCCTTTGGTCCTTGCCATAAAATCCCATGCACTTTGCTTTTAAATAATCTGCATATATATATATATATATATATATATATATATATATATATATATATATATATATATATATATATATATATATATATATATATATATATATATATATATATAATATAGAGAGAGAGAGAGAGAGAGAGAGAGAGAGAGAGAGAGAGAGAGAGAGAGAGAGAGAGAGAGAGAGAGAGAGAGAGAGAGAGAGAGAGAGAGAGAGAGAGAGAGAGAGAGATACTCACTCTCCACTGTAAGTCTAGCTGTACATGTGGCCTTGCCCACAGTGTTAACAGCAACACAGGCATACACTCCAGCATCCAATGGTTGTGCTTCGTAGATCACTAGTGTGTAGTTATTGCCTTCTGTGATGAACTTCCATCTTGGGGAGTCTGGCAGAGGGTGTCCCTCCTGAGTGGATAGATTATGTGTGATTATTATCTGAATATACTGGATAGCTTTGAGCTAAATGCAGAGAACTGAATATTTCTAGTTTATCCCATAACATGAATTCTTGATATTGCATTCATCTGCATATTTGTACATGTGTTTCTAATCAAACTATATATGTGTATGTGTGTGTTATGTTTTAAGTCTACCTGCAAACATAGGTGTAAATGTATGTGCTGTTAATAACAGTGAGACGTAAAATATTAATAATTACTGTTAATAACAGTGAGACGTAAAATATTAATAATTATAACACATCTGCTAGTAGGTTGTGTATCCTTTACAGGACATTGCAGAACCAACCCAAACAGCCCCTGGCTGTTGTGTGGTTTTTCTAGGCAAATTTACATCCAGTAGTTTGCCATTGATTTCTGGACGGTCGGCTTTCTTGATACCACTGTCGAAACCAACACAAGGTGCATGGCCTGCAGCTGGGATCGAACTCGGCATCCCGGTATTACGAAGCGTTCACATCGACTAAGCCACAGAGCCGACATCTGCTAGTATGAAGTGGCAATTTTTATGAAGGGTGGGTTGCAGAAGTATGATGCTGTCTTCAAGAAAGTCTTTAAACAAAATAAATATGACAGATAAAGCAGATACAACAATATAATATGTGATCAAACTGTAACATGACGAACGTTACCTTTGTCCAGTAAACCTGAGGTGGAGGTGTGCCTGTAATTTGGCAGTCAAATGTGACAGGTTCTCCCTGTATAGCTTTGGTGTCTCTGGTCAGACTAATGAACTCTGGGGGGACTTCCCTCTCTTTTATTTCACTTTCTGTAACATCACAAGAGAAATACAATTCAGTTTTCTCTGCAGTAAGGTTATGGATAAAGTGAAAGTAATCTTGCTGGCATCTTGTTAAGAACTGTAAATAAAACTGACATTTGTACAACAGTTCTGTGTTCAAGGAATGGCACAAGAATTAATAATTAAAATGAAACTGCATTCAATTACTCAGAACACACATCCCAGTTACACCAGCATCCTAACACCTTGTCTATCTGTTCCTAAACATTCTGTACAACAATTCTACAACAGAGTTGATGGAGATCTGAGAGCTATACCTTTGTTTGTGACTGGTGTGTTCTATCTTTAGTAATGGTCTATGAGAAAGGCCTGTATGGATTTAAAATATGGGTTGAAACTGATAGTTACTATTTAATTTTTCTGTAGATAATTTATGTCTGTGAGGACAGCTTAAATGGCACTAAACTAATTGTAAAGCAAATCAGCATTATACATAGTCAAAGGGTTCAGAGAAGACCCAGACATAGCATCAGGATAACATATTTACTCTGTATAATCAGAAATGATAGTGCTGTACACGATTCCATTCACTGTGATGACTGTGCAAAAATATTCCGTCCAAAAGGTTTGTCCTGCTCTGTAAAGAGTCGTTCAACCCCATCATGATTCAGTAAATATTAATGATTCTTCCCATCTTGCTGTGATCCTCTATTGTTGTCTTCTACAAGTATTATTTACCTCCAGACAGCAAAGCAGTAATGTAATACCAAGATAAACTTATACACACATAGATAGGAGTGTAACAATATCTCAATGATCATCTAAAACATAATAGCACTTTGGTCAATTTCAGGTTAATTTTCTTACAGCATCTTGTTTCGGGCTGTCCAAATTGCCACTGTATTACAGAATCCTTTACATTCAGGACAGATATTTGTTCTTCCTACCAAAGTGACTATCAAAGTGACCTGCTCACAGCAGCAATATAGTCTTTGGTCTTATATATGAGACACAATGGCTGAAAACAGGAGCTGATTTCTTTGTAGTGGAGCTTCAACTTGTCAATTAGTAACTGGTCTCCTAATATGTCACTCATCTACATCATAGAATACATCCACCATGAATGTCACCTCTAACTTGTCAACTAATAACTTATCTGTTAAATGTATCTCACCTATCTACATCATGGTATATGCCCACCATGAGCATTAGCCAGCATGTGAAAAGTCTATCAGTTACATATGTTCATGCAGTATTTAACAACAAATAGAAAAGCTCCAAACTAAAAGGCAGACACTTACCATCCACAGTGAGTTTAGCTTTGCACTGAACCAGGCCAAACTTGTTGTATGCCTTGACAGTAAAGAGACCAGCATCTTCTGCAAACACTTCTGGAATGTGCAGGCTGCTGGAATACTCTGTGGTGGAGATCTGGAAGTCCCTGGATGGTTGGATTTCAAAGCTGTCCCTGTACCAGGTGATGACAGGGGGTGGTATACCAGTGAAGTGAACCTCCAATCTAGTGATCAAATGAAACCAGATTTCTCAATGAAATGCTACATTTTTTAGTGATGTTTCAAAAGTGACAGTGTGTTACCAGTATTTACATTATACTAACATTAAGCAAAAGTGAATAATCTTTTTTATGCCAGTGATGCATCAGACATATTATGCTGAGACCTGTATTGTTTATTGTTTATATAAAGATAATCTTCAGCACATATCAGGCATGACTATAAGTGCAACGATCTTCTGAGTATGTCACTAAGTTAATGGTTAATGACCAGCTTGCACTCAGTGGGTGAGGCTATCAACATCACACTAGTCACTTCCTTTTTTTTTTTCAAGAACATTACCAGGTACCCATTTTAGGCTGCATCATTTTGGGAGCCAAGGTCAATTTTATAACAAAGCATTTAGCCACTTTTCTGATGCAGCTCCCTTTTGCATAAAAACACCTCTTGAGTAGCTATCAGCTGCCTGGAAAAATCAAATGGAAGCCAAATATGATATGCAACTATAAGGAACAAACAGTGATCTTTGATCCTTGTGACGAGCTGGTCTGGACAGCTGTTTCTTTCCTTTAAAGTATTGATTTGTTTTAGCATTATTATCAATTTTCATACCTTTTACTTTTGCTTCATTCCAGCAATATTATTAATACTTAAATAATTAAGAAGTTTAAAGACGAATGTACAGTAGGAGAATTAACTCAAGGTAAATCAAAACAAATTATGTTGGATGGGGATGAGGAACATTTTCCATGGAACTGATCATGGGATCTGTGGTGAGATGCAAGTCCCTATGCTTTGTGGTAAGACATATGATGCTGAAGAAAGAAACATACAGTTTATGTTAGAAATCTCCACCTACGTGACTGAATTTCCTTCAGGTACTCTGACAGGACGCAGGGGCTTGGTGAAAACTGGTGGCTCCCCTCTCTGGAGAGTTATCTGCTCTTCCATCAACTGCCTATCCACTCCTGGAGGTGCCTGTGACACCGGCACCAGCCTGGCCCTCTCTACGTGGAGCGGCTCTGAGATAATAGCCCCATCTTTGTGGCGAAGCTGGGAGTGCACACTGATGTACTGCTGCTCAGCCATCACAACCTCTGTGTCCTTCTGTACTCTGTACCTGTATTCTACAGCTGTAGGAGAAAGACAGCTCGGTCAGAATGCATTTCATTAATTCCCATCAAGTTTAAAAAAAAAAATTCTGATGAATGTTTTCCATTTGAAAAGGAGTTATTATTATTCAATTTGAGTTAGACTATTTTTTTTCAAATAACGCACACACACATGCACACACACATACACACACACAGTGCACATACGCATATACATCATCATCAAGTGCCTTGCCAGCTGGCACAGGCGTTCATGCGTCGCCACAGATATTGGTCTTTGGTGTTCTGGATCAATTCCACTGATGATATTCCTCCATGTCCTTGTCTTAAGCTGTCCGCCATAATTTCTCTTGGTCTACCTCTGCCTCTTCTACCAGTGATCTTTCCAGTCATCACAGTATTTTCCAGTGCTCCCTTTCTCAACACATGACCAAAGAATTTTGTTTGTCTCCTTCCCGTTGTTGAATATAATGTTCTACTTTTATTAGCCATTTCCAAGCATCTAATGTTGGTTATTATGGCAGTCCAAGGTATTCTCAACATTCTTCTCAAGAACCACATACAATCGCATATGTATTATTTAAAAGTGTGTCTATATAAAGAAACATTTTTTTAAATAAAAAAGTAAAAGAAAGGAACCATTGTTTATGCTAGTGGAGGATCTAGCTAGTATATACTATATATTTATAGACCAGTCAGCTCTGGACGGGTGATGTGGTCAGCATTACTCTGGCCGCCTTTACTACTGTATGAAAACTGAACTGATAGTTAATGACAACTAACAAACTTTGTTGTGTTTTACACTGTGTGAAAAAAAAACACACATTCTCAGTAAGCAGGTATCCAGAAGACCAACCTTTCTCTAGCTGTCGAAGCTCAAACTCTGTGGCTTTAGGTTTCTTCAGTGCCTGATCCAACTCTGCAGTGCGTAGTTCAGTCCTCCTGTGTCGCTCTATGTCAATCTCAATTTCTTCTGCAAATAAATAAATATGTATTATTAGTAATATGACAGAATTATATTACAATGCTAAATATACTAAACCAGCTCAATTAGATGGTTGACCAGTTCTCTTCCCTGCCTCCTTTTTTTCCCCACTGACAATTTCTAAAACAAATATCCAATACTCATATAATAAAGCAAAACCGCTTCTTCTTTTTCTTCTTCAGCATTCTAGCCCTTGAGGTTTACTGCTGCAGATATCACCTGCCTCTATCTTTCCAACTGGTGACATTAAGTGTTTGTAGGTTTGCTTGGATATTATCTCTCCATCATCTTCTTGGTCTGCCTTGTGGTTTACAGCCAACTCCCTTTTGCGTACAGTTTTTTTTTTTCTGGGGCATGTCTGTCACCTCTAAATATGCTCCAGCCATTTCAGTCTATAAGCTTTACGATACCAGTGATCAATGGTGATTTAGACAGATTATGAACCTCACTGTTGCTTCCACTTTTTCACTGCCAACAGTTTGCCTCTTTGAACTATCCCAAAGTGAAGAATATAAACCTTTTGCTGCCACAATCTATAGGTCTACAAATTTATGTGCATAAGTTTAACAATTTATGATTCATGGACATATGAAAGGCAGAAGAAAAGAAGAAATCAGCCTTATTCTTCTCACCTTTGGGAGCTTGCTTCAGATGGGCTCTCAGGTCTTCTTTGGGCAGTACAATAAGGGATGTGCTGACTTCTTGCTCTCCTTCTGAGTTCTTAGCTACAACTCTAATCTGGCCGGCATCATATTCTCTGCAGCGAGGTATCTCCAAGTAATGCATCATGCCATCATAGGTCACCTTGAAGCGAGTGCTCTGGAAATGTGATACATTTATATTCTCATGATGACATACAAACTACAAGTCAAAAGTAGAATGAATAAACAAACAATAATTTTTGCTCCTTGACTTACTCTTTTACTGCTGAAGGTGTTGAAAAAGATGAAAAGTTCTGGTTCTTGCTCTGCCTGTCAGCTTCACCACAGACACTTCATAACTTCTTCTTCTTCTTCTTCTTCTTTTGTTCACTTGAAATAAATTATCTATATCTGCAATGTTGACTCTAGTATAAACTTCACTGTCTTTTGTAATTCACTCAGCAAGCTGTAAAGTTTGACTTGTACTGATGTTTCTCTTGGCCAAAAGCTTTGCCTTAATATGTTGCATTTGGGACAGTCTTGGAGGACATGATCTGTTGTCTCAGGTGCCAATCCACGTGTGCACATACTGATTCACCAATTTTAATTTTTGTGTACATGTGGCTGCGAAGTTGATTGTGCCCTGTTCTAAGGCATAAAAACTTCATAACTTGTAGAGTTTCTCTGATCTGTTCACTTTTTTCTTTGTATATCTCAGGCCAGGGCAACCTAAAATATTCCTGAAGGTTGAGGCGATTAGCCATGTAGATGTGTAAAGCAAAGAGAGTCTACCCCATTACAGATCTCCAGAAACTCTAAATAGAAGCCAAAAAGCAGCCTGCCCTGAAAGCTGAATTATTCTGGTCATGTCAAACATCATGGTGGCCTGAAGAAACAGTGATGGAGGGTACAGTTTCTGGAAAAATGAGTCAGAGGCAGACTTCTGTGAAGAAAGATACAAGACACTGAAGATGCGTTGGCTATGGAAGCAGACAGGGTGGGAGAACTGGCTAGAGAAAGCCAGACTTTCAGGTTTGTTGTGACAAGAGCGATGTTCTGTGAAGGATCTGCTGATTGATGATGACACCTGAGACTGCAAGGAATCTCCACTGTATCTCGCTCTGACTGTGCACTCTCAGACTATTGTCTGCCCATCTCTTGACATTAATGCTGTCTACCTCCTTGCTTTACCTCTTGTAGAAAACTGGGAACCCAAACAAAGAATAAAGCACAAATCGGTTTTACACTGTGTTAATGAAATTCAGGACAGATACCACCTCCCAGAAAGACGTCAAGGAATTCAGAATGTTGCAAAAAACCTACCACCACATGCTCGCTTTAAAGCTCCAGAAGTCCAAACTAAATTGGTAGGCGAGGAAACCAAACAGTCCGACCCAATCGCTCTTATGAACTCATCACTAAAGACCGTTGATTCTTACCCCCAAGAATGGATACATGTCTATACTGATGGATCAGCATTTAAAGCTACCATTAAAGCAGGTTACGGAATCTACATAGGTTATCCCGATGGATCTGTTGAAGAGATTTTTGATGCATGCGGGGAATTCTGTTCAAACTATGAAGCTGAAATAATTGCACTGGAAACAGCAGTATACCACCTAAAGACTGTAATGGATGTTTACCCCTCAAAGGTCCAAAATATTGTCATCTTCACAGATTCAATGTCTGCCCTTCAAGCTCTGGAGGGCAATGAACGCTGCAGAACTGACATAGCCAAGATAATCCTGGATGCCGATCAGCTTATTACCTCATACAACATCAGAATAGTGATGCAGTGGATCCCAGGTCACTCCGGCACACCAGGTAATGACAGAGCTGACAGATTGGCAAAGAAAGGAGCAACACAAGAACAACCACCTACAGCGACAACCCTCCAGACAGCAAAAACACTGATAAGAGCTATAAACAAAGAGACTTGGTTGAACAGATGGGCCATGGGAGACACTGGAAGAGAGGTTTATAGACATATGTCTGGCCCTGATCCTAATGACAGCATTAACCATCTAACAAGAAGGGACCAGGCCACCATCTTCAGACTTAGAACGCAACATACTCCACTCAATGGACACCTAAACAGAATACAGCCACAACACTCTCCAGAGTGCCAGCTATGTAACTACCCCTACGAAACTGTTGAACACCATCTCTTTGAGTGCCCAAAACTCAGTGAGACAAGAAGAACGCTACTCCCTCCGAGACCAGACAAGTGGAACACCTTGTACGGAGGAAAAGAACAGCTTGTGAAAACATGCAAATTCCACTACATGGCATTGGGCCAAAGGGCGAAAGCTCATGCGCCGCTGGATCGATAACAACAACAACAACAACCTCTTGCATGGTGTTACGTATGCTCCTAGCTACCCCCTGGACTACTGCATAGATCATGGTGCTACAACTCTGCTGCAAACTTACCCCAACAATGAGACTGCCATTGATCCACCAGCTGACTCTGGGCCGTGGGTAGCCACTGACTTTTACCAGGAACTTGGCAGGTTCTCCCTCTTCGGTTTCCACTGGCTCAGGCTTGAGATCTATGCTTGGTGGTGACTTGATCTTGGGTTCCTCAATTACTCTCTCCTCCACATTCATGTGACTGGGATAAAGAACATTAGTACTTTATACATAAGGTCCATTACCAGCTATCACTAACAATATACTAAAAAAATGTTTTCCTATTGTGAATATAACTTTCTGAGTCCCAAGGAACACATCATATGTTTATAGGTTCCTACATAGTAGCCCAATGAACGCATGATGCGCTGATTGTATGTCTCTATTTACTATCACTTTTGCCTGTGATGCTAAGCCCATTGGGACTCAAAGAGTTAAAGCATGTGGATCTAAACAAGATAAATGTGCAGTTCTTTAGTCTACCATAAATCACTCAGTCACCAGGTGCATGCTGTAGAATTTACATGAACACATTCCGAATCACAAATAAGATTTGTGACTCAAAAAGACTGCTGTCAAGATAAATAGTTTGAAAATGAGAGTTGTCAAATCTTAGGTATACTTAACTCTGCTGCCTGATGCAGAGACCTGGAGAATGAACAGGCAAGGAGAAAACCATACTGAATCTCTACAGATGTGGATACACAGAATAATAGGTCATATTTCAGGGAAACAAATACAATCAAATACAAAGGTTGTGGAGAAACTAGCAATAAAAAGACACTGTTGAAAGAAAAACAATGACGAGTGAAATATTTTGGTCACATTAAAGATATAAAACACTTATAAAAAAAACCATACTGGAGGGAGACACTCAAAGCGAGTCGGCAAGAGGCAGACAGTGATGCAAGTGGGAAGATAACGTCAAGAAATAAATCTACAGGAGTCTGAAAGAGGGTAATCCAGGGTGAAAGATAGTGTTGGAGATCCACTGCAACCAACCTCGACTGTGCAGACAGCACCTGGGTAACTTATTAATTCTGTGTTAAATACTGCACATGTCATTTCCTCATTCTAAAGTTCACTGAGGTCATTGCAACATGCATGTGTAACCTGTTTAGCAGCAATACAGATCCGAGAAAATGCAGAAATAAAGACATTGAAATAAAAGACAAAACAAATCTGTAGACACAGCTTTCACTGACCTTCTCCAATGTTCTTCCATCTGCAACAACTTGGCAGCACCCTCTTCAGGCAGCTGGGAGTCCAAGATGACAGAACGGAGAGCTGTCAATATAGACAATGTGTAATATGTTATTCTGCAGTGTATATGCACACTATTCCACATGATAGTCATTAGCTCAACACCGGTAATATCTTTAAAAAAAAACACAGTCATGATCCAGTTAGAGTTCCTGAAACATCCTTTTAGAAAAAACTAAACTATTTAACATTGTTCAATAAAAAAAAAATTTTCTTCAAATATATAAAGATATATTAAGGGAGTCATGAATACACACAGACTGAAGCATTAAATAGAATACGTTCAAAAGGACCTAAAAACAACTCATATTGGGTGACTGAAGTTGAGGTGAACGTAGCTTTTAAAAAAAAGGTATTAAGTTTACAGGAAACCCTCTCCGTTAACGTTTCCCTTTTTTTTCCCCTTCTTCCTGAACGCTATTTTTAGCTAATAAACTCATATCCGGACCTCCTAAATATTTACGCAGGCATGAACTCAGCCATTAGTATTAATCATCCCTCTAGACACAAAGGAAGAATGATATTTATGGAGAAGTAGATCTGATCAGAAGTGTCAGATCTATGGCTTCTCAGGGTGACAGGGTTTAAACAAAAATCAGCAAATGACCCTTTTCCATGCCTTTAGGCATAGTGGGTAAATAGTGCTAGAATTATATCTTATAGATTAACTGGCACCAGGTGGTTGATGCAGTCAACATCACACCAGCCACCTTTACTTCCCAAGACTTTATACAGGATCCATTTTAGGTTGGGTCGATATCGGAGACAAGTTGATTTTTCAAATAATATGGCCTCATGGAGATTTGACCCACCGACCAACACTTAGCCACTAAACCATAGCGGCTTCCACCCCTAAAAAACTGTGATATTATATTTATGTACCATCACAGACAGTTGTCCCCGGTTCCAGCTGTAACAAGTTGTATGTATGTCTTACAGCTTAGTTACTTTTACCTGGCAACAAAGCTGTTACGCACACATACAAGTGCCATTTTTTTTTAAATTGTAATTTAAAAAAATTACACATGGTAATAAACCCATATTTTGACAGATTAATTCTCACTTAATTCTTTGAGTCCCAAGAAATGTGTCATACGTTTATAGATTCCTACCTAAAAGCCCAATGAATGCAAGATGCGCCGATTTTACGTCTCTCTTGACTACCCCTTGGGGCCTGTGATGCTAAACCCCCTGAGACTCAAAAGAGTTAATGGGTGATGTGTTTTGAACATTCTCCAGATTGCAATTTAAAATCTGCCTTGATGTAAAATTACCAGCCGTTTACCATCTGATGAGAATAATGATGGACAAAACAGTTACCACAGGACCAGCAGATAACCATCTGATGAGAATAATGATGGATAAAGCAGTTACCACAGGACCAGCAGATAACCATCTGATGAGAATAATGGTGGATAAAGCAGTTACCACAGGTCCAGCAGATAACCATCTGATGAGAATAATGGTGGACAAAGCAGTTACCACAGGTCCAGCAGATAACCTTCTGATGAGAATAATGGTGGACAAAGCAGTTACCACAGGTCCAGCAGATAACCATCTGATGAGAATAATGGTGGACAAAGCAGTGAATGAAGAAGGTAAGGCCAAGAATGCCAGGTCTCAGCATGGTGGATGCAAAAGAGAAACAGATACAATCATTTTAAAGGAAGATTGTACACTATGTGGCTTCCTTAGATCTGCATACTTAAATAAATATAGAATGCTTACACTCAGTTTCAGAAACAACAGCAAGGCAACAGTAAACCACTGAATGGCACTTACGTCTGCATTCAACCCTGGCTGATGTTGTTGATATCCCATAAGCATTAGTGGCTCGGCATTCATAGACACCAGAGTCTTCTGGATACATCCACAGTATATTCAGGGTCACAAAGCCAAAGTCATAGGCTGGTTCATAGCGGGTGCCTGGTTGAGGGAGTCAATGCTTCATAGGTAATATGTTCAATGGTGCCACTTAGCTGGACTAGTTGTATGGCTCTCTCTCTCTCTCTCCTTCTCTCTCATGCCCATACAACAGAATCTATTTCTTTCTCACTCACATACACATACAAATCCATCTCTGGCTATCTGGCATAACCAATTACAGTCTCTCTCTTACAATTTCTCTTTAAGTGTCTTACAGTCTTTTTCTCCCTCTCAAACAATCTGTGCACTATGTAATTATTTATCACTATACACCCCCCCCCCCCTTCCCCCGTATTTTCACATCATTCTTGCCATTTTAACCATTCCATTCTTCTCATAACACATCCACACACAAAAGAACATTGTATACATCTAATCTTTTATAATCAGTGTACTTTATATGTCCCAGGGAGGACAGCCTAGTTTTTATTTTTTTTTTTTTTTTTTTATCATTTCATGATATTCTTTGATTATTCTTTAAATATATATATATATTTTTTAAATACCACACCTCTGGTATTTTGAGATCAAACAGATATGAATAGCATTTTTTATAACCAAGATACCAGATTTGACTAACACCAGCACCAGTTTCTCACCATAATGAAGTGGTTCGTTGTCCTTGAACCACTCTACTTTCATGGTGGGATCACCGTAGGGTAGGAGCTTGCATTCAAAGTGAGCAGCATCATTTTCCTTCAAGTACAGATCCTGGATCTGTGTCTTGAAGAGAGCCGGTTTCTGCTTCTCTCTGTCATAGACATCCTCAACTGGGGGTGCTTCACCCTCCCGCCTGATATACTCCTTCACTGCAATGTCCTGATAGTCACTGTTGAGAAAAGCAAGTATTCACATTAACACTTATTCTCCAGGTTAACAGAAATCTATATAGTTCCATTTTCTCCCCTTTTCTTCTTCTGTATTCATCTTTAATATGGCAGCTCCCTGGCTAATTGTGGTCTACAAACAGGCTGCGATATCTCCACCTTTCGGCCCAAAATATCCAATTTTAGTAAACCAGTAATTAATCACCATTTACATATTTGTTAAAGGTCTTTTCCCCCATCCTAAATGAGACTCTAACATGCACAATTTAAACACAAAAGGATTAGCTGAAGCACACAACAACATTCCCTCTCTCTCTCTCTCTCTATATATATATATATATATATATATATATATATATATATATATATATATATATATATATATATATATATATATATATATATATATATATATATATATATATATATATATATATATATATATATATATATATATATCCCTTATTTCCTCTCTGATTCTTTCAGACGGTTTAAAAAAAAAGGAAGTCTATGTTCTTGATTTGTAATTTTGTTTTTAGAAAAAAAGAAGAAGAAAAACCACCACCACCAGCACAAGCAACTTGAATCGGCGATCAGGCCTCTCCTCCTCTCTTCAGCCTATATCAGAAGATATCAGTGCATGTGCTACTCACAGAACAGTGAACTTCTTACAGTATCTGTGTCTTTATATATACAATTATACAATGTTTCCTTAATTTCAAATGTATTTAAAAACATTACAATTTCTAGGCTTATCAAATGCTACACAACTCATTACATTTGTGCAAGCTGGAATAAAAAAACAAGATTTGAAACAATTAAACCTTGTCAGCATCTAAAACAAAGAACATTCAATGTAACAAGCAAATAGTCCAGAAAAATGAAGCAAAACGCTATCAGTGAATATGTAAACATGCAAACAAAATGAATTAGTTTGCAACCGTTCATCATTAATAGAATACACTTTTCTGGGGAAAGGGAGGGGGGGGGGGGGGGGGGAATTGCCACAAATGTGTATTAAGGATAGACAACAAAAATAAAATAGTTACACACATAAGTGCTCTGATTATGTTTGTGCTTTACAAAAGCTAATAAGGATTTTTTTTTTTTTTTACTTTAGTAAAACATACACTTCAAGTTTACAGTTCAGTCAGATAGATAGTATAAAGACTTCAAGTGGGATAGGCTCCTAGGCTCAGTATTCCTGCCACAGAGTTGGAACAAAGCTAACCAATATTAATAAAAGTTTTGACTTCAGTAAAACAGTGAAGAACCTATTTCCTTGACTTGAAGAGTTTTAGGTATATGGTGCAAACCCCTACATTTGTTTCGACTATTCAGCACTTGCGGCGTCCGTGGCTAAGGCGTTGCGAGTCCGACTCGTAAGCCAGCATACCGCGATCGAAACCCACTGCTGGCTGCGCAGATTTTTGTTGTGGTATGGGGACGTCGCAGGTCGACCCAGCCTAAAATGGGTACCAGAATGGGCTGTCCTGGGAAAGTAAAGACAGCCGGCGTAATGCTGACCACATTACCCACAGAGTGCTGATGGTCTGTAAAAATATGGGACGCTCTGCCCATATGCCCGATGCGCCGAAAGGCGTGAAAAGGGAACTTTACTTTTACTTTTACTATTCAGCACTTGAGAAATTATGTATTTAATATAATTCCTGCCATCTTTACTTTCCAGAACAATTCCTGGTACCAATTTTTTTAAGGCTGAGTTAAAGAAAGGAAACATAATCTGTGACTGAACAAAATTAACTGAAATACATTTATGAGATGTAAATTTAAAAAACATATATAAGATACTCTAAAATCTATTTAAGTAACAGTAAGTAAAAAAAACTTGTTCATGCCATAAGTGCATTAGGCAATAAGATATTACCCTGAATATGCAGAATAAGACAGGACTGAGAAATTAATAACTAAGAGTGTTAAATTTCTGCACAGAAGCAAGGAGTTGACTGTTTTCACCAGTAAAGCAAGTCAAGTAAAGGACCCTCTTCCCCGCCTTTAGGCGTATAGGGCATATAAGGCTAGACCAATATGTGTATAGACCAATCGGCACAAGATGGGTGATGTGGTCAACATCACACCGGCCGCCTTTACTTCTCGGGACTGAACCCGGTGGCCACTCAAGGCTGGGTTGAGCTGGGAACCAAGGTCATTTTTGAAAAAAGTCCGGCTCTACCAGGGAGGGTACCCGCGACCTTCCGATCTGTGGTGAGCGTCTAGCCGCTTCGCCACGGTGACTCCCATTTTTACCAGACTGAACAAAAATAAATGCTTTAAAATCTAACAGACTGATCTCTTATAACATGGAGAATACTGTCTTTGGGAGAGTTATATGACAAATAAATTAGTTCAATGAAACTGTAAAAAGTGTACATTTCAAACTGTGGATGTGAAAAGAATTTTCACACCAACAACAACAAGTGTTAGATAGAGATATAAATTTTCATCAAATGATTTATTAAGTCAAGAAACACAGTGCACATTCAATGAACTAAAGCAAATAAAATAAAATAAATAAAGCAATAATTCTATATTAGCAAAGAAAATAAATGCAGCAAATGATTTTATGAAACAATAATACCTCAGTAAAACAGTTGGCATTATGAGCACAGGGGACATCAAATCACTGATTACAAATTGTATATTATAGGAACTGTCCTTTAATTTGGACCAAAGCCTGAAGGGTAGCCAGTCATTTATGAGAAGCTGTTAAACGTTCCTAAAAGACAAAGTCACTTAACAGATGAACTGAAAATAACTGATGAACTGAAAATACCATGCTATCAAAAACTGTTTAGACTAGAACTTGGATGGGGCTGCTTTACAACAGAGACCTGTAATATGTGCCAGAAATGCAATCATTTAGAGCACTAATTGCTGGAGTGTAGGAAATATGAACACCAAAGAAAACCATTAACTGTGTATGTGAATCTCTGTAAATTATCTATGACAATAGAAAAACTTCCACATAAACAGCCCCAGAGACCTGCATAGCAAGGTCAAGCAATGTATTACTAAAACTAAATATCTTATATGGAAGGATAAATTATGTCTATGCCATCTTAGAAGAAGTTTCCCCTAAAGATAGAATCGAGGAGAATAATAAACTATTTCACTAAGGGAATAATAAATCCAACATGTTAGTAAGATGTCTTATTATCCAAAGTACAGTTTTTTTTCATAACCATAACTCAAATCAAAACAATATGTGAAACAATACAAATTACATACTGATCATTTAAATGACTATGTGATATATAAATATAAAGTAACAAATATATACTCTTAGAAATCAATTAACAATCTATATCATAATTATAACCTGGGGGTTGAACAGGACATTTTTGAAAAAAATTACAACTACTACTTCCATAGCTGAGGAAATATAAAGCAAAAAACTTTGCAAACTATTTACAGTGTGTTAAGAAAGTAAAACTGAATGTTCTATTAACAAACGCCAACAAAATTAAAAGCAATCACTCTATGCTAGTAAAACCTATATGTATATATATGCAATAAATGATTATGCAAAACAAAAATAGCTCATAAAATGAATAGCATGATTTAATATTATGGCTCAGCTGAAATAAAATTGAAACAAAAAATGTTAATGCATAAAATGGATAACTTTACATTGCTAACATTGAACAGCTATGCAGTATGACCAAATTATACTTTGACGAATTTAGTATAACCTTTAGATTTTGTTGTAGAAGACTGAAAACAATACAGCATTTGAAAATTCATGACAAATTACCAAGAGGTTGAGAGAAGAATAAAAAGCACAGAACTAAATGAATGCAGTCAGTAGATGCAAAACACAAGCAACAAGACTTTTCTACTTAAGGGAAAGGATGGGTTACTTAAAAAAAATATTCTTGTCTATAGGATTTAAATATGAAAATTATACTGAAACAATGTAGCTCTGAGGAAGTATATGATATTATTCTATCAGATGCACAGAAGGCAGATGCACAAAGGATTGACACAAAAGAAACAAGATCAACATAAAAGCTGCTAAAGCAATTGGGAGAGAGAAAAAATTTTGCTGATGAAGGAAATAAAAATGAGATAAACAAATTATACTAATGACATGAAAAGATAGGCATTTTTATAAGAAATATACAGGACAGAAGAGTCATGTTGAAGTCAACAAGGGTGAATGAAGTCAGTAATGCAATCTGGGAAGATAACATTCTAAAAAAAAAAAAAAAGTAACACACAAAAGTCTGTCAAAGTTTACCACCATAGTAAGAGATGGAAAGTGGAAGATTTACCACGGCCAACCTTTACTGTGGAAACAGTAGTTGACTGATTTGTAAACAAGTGGACAGAAAGTAGAAGATCTCCCATGGCCAACCTATACTGAGGAAACAGTAATTGACTTATTTGTAAACAAGCTGACAGAAAATAGAAGATCTACTATGGCCAACCTTTGCTTAGAAAACAGTAGTTGACTGATGTGTTAACAAGTGGACAGAAAGTAGAAGATTTACTATGGCCAACCTTTACTGTGGAAACAGTAGTTGACTGATGTGTTAACAAGTGGACAGAAAGTAGAATATCTACTATGGCCAACCTTTACTGTGAAAACAGTAGTTGTGTGATGTGTAAACAAGTGGACAAAAAGTAGAAGATCTACTATGGCCAACCTTTACTGTGAAAACAGTAGTTGACTGATGTGTAAACAAGTGGACAAAAAGTAGAAGATCTACTATGGCCAACCTTTACTGTGAAAACAGTAGTTGACTGATGTGTTAACAAGTGGACAGAAAGTAGAATATCTACTATGGCCAACCTTTACTGTGAAAACAGTAGTTGACTGATGTGTAAACAAGCTGACAGAAAGTAGAAGATCTACCATGGCCAACCTTTACTGTAGAAACAGTCACTGACACTATCAATTATAAGCAGTTGTTAACAAATTTTACATTAATAATTTTAACATAAAAGAATGTCTATACTACGGTCCGAAGGAGTTGAACACACCCACTACAGGATAGAAGGAGTTAAACTAATAATTCATTTTCAAAGGGTTAATGTGACACCTGTCTGTGACAGAAGACAAGAAGAACATCATATATTCTTTGGAGTGATTTACAAAATGATGTACATTATTTGGTACTGAAAGAGTTAACTTATTTATAAATAAAATGACAGAAAGTGGTGAAGAGCCAAAGCAGCTAACCTAAATTGTATTAACAGTTCTTAACAGATTTATTGTGAACATACCTGCCAAAAATCTGGCTTGTTTTGTGTGTGTGTGTGTGTTTTTTTTTTTTTTTTATTAAATAAAAGGTGTTCTATTCATGGTCTCGACTGCATGGAACAAGTTACCAATGTAAATACAAAAAAAGCACAATTCCACACAAGACACACACATGAAAAAAAGCAGCAACCATTGTTAGGTTGATTAGTCAGGCAGCTGAAGTGGCAGTATCTGCCCTACACAGCATCGTCAAGAATACGCGAGTGAGTCAGCAAGATTCAAACTGCAAAGTCACTCAGTGTCACACCTGATATCATATGATTCTGTGACAATGTGCAGGTCAGCCCTTTCTGGTGGAGGCTCTTGTCTCAGGATGATTGGTTTTGGTTCTACAGGTGAAGGGGGTTTACGCACCCTTGCTCTGGGAGCAGGCGGTGCTGGTTTCGGGGGGAATGTCGGCTCCTGTGTGGTGACTGGAGAGAGAAGTGGTGGCCTGATAGGCTCGCTGCAAGGAAAAATTCATTAGTAGATACAACATTACTGGTTCCAGGTCCTGATTTAGTGTCAACAGTGCATAGGAGTAATCAACTAGCTAAATTACGTTCTTTTCTTCATCATTAAAATTGCATATATTGAAGTCATTTTTACTGAATAGCATGGTTTCATCAGATTTTAAGTGACTTTAGTGTTATATTTTATTTCTGTTATTTTGTGTGTATTGATTTATCTAGCTCTTTTCCAGTTTGCCCATTTTGTTAAATGATTATCAATTAAGATGTAATACTGAGTTGACTCATGTCAACAACTTCCAGTGAATGTGTATATCTACAGTGTAATGTATCTTCCTTAACAATTTACAGTTTATAAATGAATATCTTCTGTAACAATTTACAGTTTATAAATGAATATCTTCTGTAACAACCTACAGTTTATAAATATTTTCCATAACATCATAGAGTATATATATATATATATATATATATATATATATATATATATATATATATATAATATATATATATATATATATATATATATATATATATATATATATATATATATATATATATTTGTGTGTGTGTGTGTGTGTGTATGTATGTGTATGTATACACATACACACATATACATACATACATAAATATATATACACATACAAATGCAAGTTCTGACAATTAGGAAATGAGACATGATTTTATTATGGCCAAGAAAAAAATGCCATATATAAAGAAAAGCATGGAATCTAAAGAGACAACATCCGTCTATGATCTGGCAATTTTTCATCACCACTTGATAAGCAGACAACAAACAAGCCCCTTTTATTTTACCTAGTCAGAGATGCATTGTTACATAACCTGCACGAAGCAAAAAGCCAACATTAAAATCTCAAAAAAAGTGCCATTGAAATGGTTCAATTGATTCAAGAAGTTTATGGGGATAATTGTTTATCTTGTGCAAAAATTTTCAGGTGGTATTCATGATTCAAAAGTAGTTTAGAAATGATTACTAATGCACCTAGACCTGGACGCCAAATTTCTGTTCGTAATGGTGAACTCATGTCAAAAGTTAAAAAACAGATACAAAAAGATCATTGTTTTACTGCTAAGATGATGGCAGATGAATCTGGTGGTAATAGAGAGACCATTCATACAATTTTAGTGCAAGATTTTGGCAAGAAAAAAGTTGCTTGCCCGTTTGTACCATATGCATTGTTTGATGACCAAAAACATCAGCAGGTTGAGTACCCAAGAGACATCATCAAAACAAGAATTTTTTGGCCCAAAATTAGTGTGTGTTCTCAGCCTTCCACCCTATTTCCCAGATTTGTCTCCCTGTTATTATTTTCTATTCCCTAAATTGAAGTTTTGATTGAAAAGACGCTTTTTTAATCATTTTGATGACATCCAAAGGGCCGTAACATCGACATCGAAGGACTACAGAGGTCATTCCAGCGTTTGTTAGATCGTGCCCTTGCTGTATCAATGCTCAAGGGGCTTACTTTGAATAAAATACAGGTTATATCTTCAACTGTTGATTATTTTAATTTTTATGAAATTAGTCTCATTACTTAATTGTCAGACTTTGTCATACATAAATACATATTAAATGAACAGCAAGTGTAATAAATCAATGCGAGCAAAATAATGTCCATGGTTATGTACATTAACACAAAAAAAGATCTTTACAGCACAAAGTTGTTTTCTGAACATAAAAGAATCAGAAAGTCAGGAACAGAATTAAAATTTATTATATGTAGAATTTTCTGCATGCATTAGCCAGACAGCAGACAAAACAACATGGACTGAAATTTAAAAAACTCCAAACACTGACAAAGATCAAGACTAAACTACACTCTGCATCAGTCGTGTATCCTGTATATACTGATTCACATATTGCTCCCGATTCTTTTCCTAATGTTCAGAACTACCATTAGAATATTCAGGGAAGGTTACTCTAACATTTCTACTTTGTATGCAGTCTTTTTTCATACATGCAGGCACAAATTTCTCCAATTCATTGCTAACATAATTTACAGACAGTGAATTTTCTAAATTCCTCTTCGACTGGCCATGGAGACCAATATACCAAATGCAAGCACAAGCAAAAACACCTTTCTCAGGCTAAATCTCCAAAACTGTTTCAGTTCAGATGTATTTTTTTTTTAATTTGTTTATTCTGATAATGGCAACTTGAATATTTCCGAAAGTGTTTAGGACGGTGAAGTGACACCAGCAGCAGCTAAGCAATCAGCTGTTAGAGAATCTAGTAGTTTTAATGAGGTAAACCCAGGAAGACCCATTTCCTTTGTGAAGGATGTAATAGTCACCTATATTTGCATCCAAAGAACTATTTCAGATAGTACCACACTATCGCTAAGCTGCATTGAAATCAATGCAGCTACAGTCTGTATATAACTGTACAGAGTTAATATTTTGTGTGAATAGGTCCAATATCCTGCCTTTTTTTTTTTTTTTTTTTCTAAAATTTTTCTATGAGAACCTAGAGCCTCTGAGTGATAAACTAACCCAGAAGTGTATCATAACTTTTAAATTTGTTGGGAAATTGAAGAAACTTTAGTGTTATTCTTATATTGGACATTCCCTGCTCTTATGGCTGAAAAACCATGGTAAGTGAGGCATATTTTTCATGGGCCTGAAAGATTTAAAACACCTGTAAAGTCAAAACATAAACAGAAGAAAATTTTTTGTGCTCAAAAAGTTTTTTAAAAAAAGTAAACATAAATAAAAGTATCTGTTTGTTACAAATGGTACAATCAGCCAAACGGGGATTGTATTTAAAAAATAAATAAGAGATAAATGAAGGAATAGAGGTAAAGACAACTGCTGTAGTTCATGCAAGTTGCTTCACCTTGGTGGCATGTACAGAGCTGTTCTCTTGGGCTCCACTCTTGAAGATGGTGGCTCCACATGTCTGTGTTGATTACAGAGCACACAAAAACAAATGCAAGTGCTGATAACACAAGTACATCAAGTTAAAGAAGATTAAACTATAACTTAAAATCTGCGAGTAAAAACTGTCCAACATTTTATTTTTAACTTGTTCTGCTTTAAGCAACACTTTATGCATGTTAGGCTTTTCCTGTGAATCCCAACCATTGCATAATGTGTTCTTATACATTATTATATTTGGTCGAAGAATACTAAGAAAAGTCCGACTTCTCCAGAAACCACTACAGCTGTGTATTTAATCTCTGACAAAAATGCTTATAATTTGTATACAGGTTACTTCTTTCTTGAGTATCTGCAAGGAAACCTCAATGAAAGCACAATGAAAGCCACACAAGGTTTTAACATATTTTGTTCATTCAATGAGCTCAAAGAACACAAGGACTATATAGCTACATCATAAATAAAAAATCATAACAATTTATAAAATAGATGTGTGCTTCCTGGAAGCTGAATTATGAGTTACCTGTAAGGATTGTATCCTCACAGTGTATGTCTATAGGTGTTCAGATTGCCCCTTTAACATTTACATAAGTTTACAGGGCTAATAGTACTAGTTCTGTGTTGAACGACAAAACCTGAAAGCTGTAGTAATGTAAGAAAAGATCATCAAGGAATATTACAGAAATGTGTTAATGAATGTGGGGAAACGAAAGACCCACCTGAACTCCTTCGGTTTCTGCACAATGGGGATTATTGCCTTGAATGGTAGCAACTCTGGAGGACCAGTAGCTGTTGGTGTAGTACTGAAATTAAACATAATCAATATTTTGACTTTCTGGATACAGTAAATTTTTAGACATCTGAAATCAGATGTTTAATTTGGTTAACAACAAGATTACAATATTTGACATGAAAAAGATCATACTTTATATGGCTTTGAAACCTGGAGTACAATAAAATGAAGACTTTTTACAAATTTATGAGAAGAGTCTTGCGATAAATCTTTAATGCTATCAAAGATGCAAACAAAAGGACAAAGGAGAGTGAGAAGCATCAGCCAACTTAATCATCTGTTTAAATCATGACTAATTACTACTATCATGGGGGCTAATTGACTGCAATGGCTGGGGCATACAGAAAGAATAGCAGATGATACTGAAACAAAAGCTGTGTACATGAGACAGCTAAATGGGAATGCAGACCAATAAAACTGGAGAGTTAATTTACAGGCAGACCTACAACCATCTGGAGTCACTAGCTGGAAAGATAAGGCCAACCACAGAGATAAACAAAGGTGGCTGATATCTGCAGCTGGAAAGATAAGGTCAACCACAGAGATGAACAAAAGTGGCTGATATCTGCAGCTGGAAAGATAAGGTCAATCACAGAGATGAACGAAAGTGGCTGATATCTGCAGCTGGAAAGATAAGGTCAACCACAGAGATGAACGAAAGTGGCTGATATCTGCAGCTGGAAAGATAAGGCCAACCACAGAGATGAATGAAGGTGGCTGATATCTGCAGCTGGAAAGATAAGGCCAACCACAGAGATGAATGAAGGTGGCTGATATCTGCAGCTGGAAAGCCAACCACAGAGATGAACAAAAGTGGCTGATATCTGCAGCTGGAAAGCCAACCACAGAGATGAACAAAGGTGGCTGATATCTGCAGCAGTGAACCTCAAGGACATAAATGATGAAGAAGAATTCTCAGACATTCTGTCAACTATCAGCTCATTTATGTTGAAGAAGACCAGTAACTGTCAGTATTGTATTATAAATAATGATGTGCTGACGTTCTAGCATCAAATGTTTGCAAGTTAGTTACCTATGTTCAACTTAAATTCTAGAGATTAAAAAAAACAAAACAAAAAACAGTGGAAGACAAAATCAAATAAATTAGCTAATTAAAACTGAAGAAACTGCCAATTTAATTTGTAACATTTATATAAATTAAACAGATAAATTTTTAATGCAGACTTCTAACAGTTGTAAATGTAATTATAGTATTTAAAGTGATTAATTCATAACAGGCAAAATGTAGTTGTTAAACCAGATTCAGAAAGCCATAAGGGAAAGTACCCACTGTTATTCTAACAGTTTACTCTGTATGGTATTTGTTGTTTTGTTATAACTCTACAATTAAGTTAAATCTCATCTACTGAAACATTCAGAATGTTAACAACATGTGGCAGCAGGCATTAAACAAAACAAACAAAAAAAGAAATGTTTTCCAGGCCTAGAGATGTATTAGATACATTATATCAGCTCATTTGTGTGTACAGGCCAATCAGTTCTTGATGGGTGATGTGATAATAGTGTGTTAGCCACCTTTACTTCCCAAAAAGATTTCCTGGTACTCAGTTTATGCAAGGCTGACCTGAGAGTAATCGTACATTTGTAAAATCCTTCCCAACATGCATTAAACACCCAACAATTCTCAAGTAAAATCCCTCCCAACATGCAATAAACACACAACAATTCTGAAGTAAAATCCCTCCCAACATGCAATAAACACCCAACAATTCTCAAGTAAAATCCCTCCCAACATGCAATAAACACACAACAATTCTCAAGTAAAATCCCTCCCAACATGCAATAAACACCCAACAATTCTCAAGTAAAATCCCTCCCAACATGCAATAAACACACAACAATTCTCAAGTAAAATCCCTCCCAACATGCAATAAACACCCAACAATTCTCAAGTAAAATCCCTCCCAACATGCAATAAACACACAACAATTCTCAAGTAAAATCCCTCCCAACATGCATTAAACACCCAACAATTCTCAAGTAAAATCCATCCCAACATGCATTAAACACCCAAAAATTCTCAAGTGAATGACAAAATTTTGTGGTTTAACTGTAAATTCAGCATCTAACTATCAACTTGAAGCCACAATCATATTAAACTTCCAATAAAAACAAGAAATGACCGCGGTGAAGGAAAACATATTCACTGTACAATCAAAGAAACTGTCAACCTGCTAGTTTATAGCAGTATATATATGGCAGACTTCTGCTACCCACCATACACACACACACACACACACACAAAGTTACTACAAAATAAAAAAACATAAGATGCAAACATATAAAGCATGCTAACTACCACATTAATCCCAACAGGAGTATGAAACCTTTGCCACAGTTCACCATTTAATGTATTTTTATGGAAATATTACAGAAAAAAAGTCAAGAAAGAAAACAGACAACCCCATAACAATGTTAGCATAGAAACATGTTAGTCCTCCATGCGTGGTGTGGTTGTAAAATCATTTTCTGACTACCTGGAGATAAATCTTTCAGGCTTGGGTGCCACAGTGGGTGGTGGAATTTTAATTATGGCAGTAACAGGCTTCAGTTTTGGCTCAAACTCTTTCCTATAAGAAATTGTTGAAATCCATTAGAACAACATCCTGGAGAGAATACTTTAGTGTGAAAGATTCAATACAAGTTTTGTAACAATCTACTGGTTTTCATGATTCTGATTTTTTAATTGTTCAATTGTTTATGATGAAAGATCAAACATGCTAGGCCAGAAATGACATTACTAAACACAATGTAGTGGTTAAAGTCATTACATGTTTAAAGTATGATGCTGTCTGGACACTGCAAGGGAAAAGTCAATATGGTGATGTCTAAGAAAAGTTCATGTTTCTATCTTCTAGTTTCTATCTGATACACTTTTCTTTCTTGATGTTTCTATCTTGAAGGTGAAAATATAACTATTCACACATGTTCCTACATTTAACATGGAAGATGAGTATTGACATCATAAAAGTCACCTAGGCTAGTGTAAACTTCTTAGTCATAGTCACACTTATGTAAAAATAAATAACTGGAAACACCATACAAAGCTAATTCATCCATTTTATAAACAAAACCAAGAAGACATAAAGCTACAGGAAAGATGATTCTCTGCAGTCAAGATGTAAGAATACAGTGAGTGCAGACTACAGAAAGGACACTATGTCAGTCCCAAGATGTATATGATCCTTGACTGGGCTCAAGACTGAAAATAAAAATTATAGTCTTCACAACAACTTAGGCAAGCGGTCTTTGTTTCACAGTGCAGATAAAAATTCTCCTACATATATTAGCATTAGTGCATAAATTATAATATGTTTAACAAAACAAGAATTTGTAATGCTGAGAGCAACCAGTACCCACTATAATGCAGCTGTGATCACATGAGGTATAGTCCAATACAAATAACCTTGAGAAATAGAAAACAGAGATATTAGTTATCATGAGGAAACAAGCTGACTGACTCACCTGGCTTCAGTCAGGTAAGTTTGCTCAGGTTCAGCTCTTTCAGTGGGCAGCTTCCTGAAATTGGACCAACAGAAAACTCTCAATTAAGCTGTAATTACTACCATGATTACAGATATCATCTGCTTCAATGTTTAAACCTGGCAAATGGTGAAGTCCATGCACCATAGTGTTCATACAACTACTGTTCACACCACCCACTGACAGGAACAACATGACAAATGTTGATGTATGAGTGTCACATGTTATACTCTCTCATATATACCAATGGCTGTAACATCAGATGTTTCCTGCTTAAAACAACACTAGTTAGGAACATTCCAACCAGAACACTAGCGGAATATGAGCTCTGGAAAATTTTATGGTCAGCCAGAGTTATTGTACAATTACTGAATATGTTTATGCAAACAGGTAAATATATGCATATAAAACATATTAGCTAAAAACATGAAATGCATCCTAATTTTAAACACACATATTTATATATAATTTGTTTGTTAGCTAAAGACAATAAAACTAGCCTACATATTTTTTTTTTTTCTGAAAAGGGGAAAAAAATCTAACTGAAATCACAGTCTCTATGGTTATACATATACATTTATATGCTGACATATGTAAAAATGGCATCACTAAAGAAAATTATTTAAATAATTATGCCAATTATATTTTCTTTATAATTATGATAGTTATCATTCTTCTATAAATGTAATCCCTAGCAGATCCTGGCATTGGTATATCAGGCTTTTGCCCTCTTGTATCAATTCAGCTAGACCACCATGTGAGTTGGTCAGTGCCTTTCCTCTTTATCTTTCCCTCTGTGACAGATTCACAACATTTTGGAAATTGTCAGGAACCTGGTTTTAAGAGGCTGGGTTTACTCCAAAGCTGGTTAGAAATAAATGCTACCACTTCTGGAGACTCTTCTTCACTTCTTCTTTAACTGCATTGGGTGGCAAGGGTGATATAAGGTTCTCCTTCTTGCTTTTATGGCTGCCTCAGCCACAGAAACACTGCGGTTTTGCTGAGTTTTTTTTTTTTATGTTATTTTTCTGACTTGCTCTTTGTCTACCTTAAGCTTTAGGTCCTTCTCTTTTTATGTATGCCTTGTATGATTTGATGCTACACAGCATTTTCTGAGCAAACCATTTGATTTGCTGTCTTTGTTTGTAATTTAGAATTGGTTCTGAGCTGATTTTTCTCTTAAGACCTTATTCTTGATTTTATCTGTTCTGGTTTCTCATGCAGCCAAACTTGTGGAGATTAAACGATAATATTGTCTCAGCAGCCACATGCACTAAACACTATGTTTTTTTCTTTGCATTCACCCACTGTAAACTCTGGCAGAACATTCTGGATCTTTGTCCACTTCTAGACATTCATTGTACAGATCTGGCTTCTTTGTTTGCAGACTGTTGGTTCCTGGCTTCTCAGGCAAATTAGCTTTGACTCTGAAGGAAGACCACTATGTAACCACAGTTCTTTGTGTTTCTACAGTACCAAAACATGATGCATTTAGATAAGGACACTTTAGTTCATATTATTATCACTTGCCATCAACAACAGGGACAATAAGTGGAAGAATCAAGAAATGGTTTCATCGTGCTGTTACTTACAAGAGTAAATCGGTGGGTCAACATTTGTCTGTTCAATGTAATCAGTCTACTCAAGTCAATCAAAAATACATGCTTTTGGAATGCATAGTATATACATAAAACTTGACTAGCATGCCACACACAATGATGATTTTTTAAAAAAATGCTGAAACAGCTGACAAAGTGTGCAAACAAGAAAAAAACAATTATATTTTTGTTGTAAGTGGTACATTAAGGTGATGGTACCATGAGTTCAGATACAAAATGCACTCTGTGTTGAATGGAGGCAATGGCTGTGGCAAATGTCCACACCATTAAATGAATTATTACACAAAGAAGTCACAACCTGTATAACAGACATTGTGAGCATGCTCCTTTATGTGCCCGTGGAGTTATCATTTTCGTTATCTTTAAATGCCTCAAACAGGGTACTGTGTTTTAACTTTACCACACCAAACTTGGGATGCTGATAGAGAAGCACGACAACTGTGATATCATGTGATGAAGGGACATATATTAGGTCTGTGGGACTCTAAGGGCCCTCACCCTCTTCAGCTGTTAACCAAATCCTGCAATGAAATGTGTCCATGCAAAGATTCCAATGAAACAAAAATAATACAGATAATATAAAGGTAAATATGACAAAAACTCAAAAGAGACTGAATTGGCCCCATCAGCCTTGTGCACATATGGACTGACAGAACAGCAGGCAACAACAGATATCCTTCAAAACTGAAACATGTTTTGCTAAGTGTGGACTGACAGAACAGGCAACAATAGATATCATTCAAAGCTGAAACATGTTTTGCCAAGTGTGGATTGAAAGAATTGGCAACAACAGATTTCCTTCAAGACTGAAACATGTTTTGCCAAGTGTAGACTGACAGAACAGGCAACAATATATATCTTTCAAAGCTGAAACATGTTTTGCCAAGTGTGGATTGAAAGAATTGGCAACAACAGATATCCTTCAAGACTGAAACATGTTTTGCCAAGTGTGGACTGACAGAACAGGCAACAATAGATATCCTTCAAGACTTAAACATGTTTTGCCAAGTGTGGACTGAAAGAACAGGCAACAACAGATATCCTTCAAGACTAAAACATGTTTTGCCAAGTGTGGACTCAAAATTAGCCCACAAACTCACATAAAGCATTTGGGACCCAAACAGTTCTCAAGTATGACAATATATCTACACATACAAAATATTTACTGGCAGATCAAGATATGTTTATATATTTATATACATACATTTATGTATATAAATTGGTTTTGGAATTGAAACTACACAGGCTGCTGAAGATGGGGACAGGGCACTTAAAGGAATGTCTTGAGTTGTGATGAGTTTGTTACTTGTCTTACCATGGACAGGTAAAAAAAAGAATCCTTGCATTTTAAAAGCAACACAATTTAATCTGTGAATCCTGGACAACTGGTAAACGTGCTCACACCCCTCAAAATGCACCAAGGCTGGAGAGATATGGTTTTACAGAAAAGTGCTTACCATTCCTTGGACAGCTAAAATGAGTGAACTAAATGTTTTTAAAGAAGCTAAGATGTGAAGATAACCTATTACAAGCATCAAAAAGAGGCAGTCATCATTCTGTCGCCACATTATGAGAGGTGAACATGTGAAACATGCTGTGAAATTTGAAAAATATTTATGGAAAGAGAGATGGGGAGAAAGAATGTGTGAAGTTCTCAGCAGCTTTTGTCACCTCATGGAAAGTGTTAGCACACAAGCTGATACATGTAGCAAATTATAAAAGGAAATGCTCATTCAAACAAAAGACTGACAAATAAACATGATTAATATTGTAACATGCAGTCCCCCCATATTTATATCATCCCTATAATTGCTGAATGAGCAACACATTCTGATGAACTTAGTCAAATAGCTCTCCATGCATGTCAGTGGCAAGTAAAAACAGGAGCAACACTTCTACTGCAAGCCGGCAGTTGTCAACCATGCACACCAACCTTGGCAAATCTTCTTCATCAACCAATCGCAGGTAGCCTCTTTCAGAATCAGATGCATAGCTAATTTGCTGCACTGGCCCAGTTTTGTTTATGTCATAGCTGAATTGGTGATGAATACAGTTTGTTATATTTTTTTTAAATATCAGCAAGTCAACTATGCTTAACTCTTTGAGTCCAAGGGAACGCATCATGCGCTAATATGTTATAACCGGGCGGCCCAACTGACACGTGATAAGTGAAGGTTTTTAATCTACCAAGGACCAATTATAAAACGCAGACCACTTAACTTAAACTTCCTTTCGAGTTCTTTGTGTCTAATATCAGGCATGCTCATTTAGAAATGTGGTTTGAAAGCCGAAAATAAAGTATATTTGTGAGATTTACTGGGTTTATTTGAAAAGAATATGGCCGCCATGCAGTATTCTACATGCATGCCAACATGATTTACAGCTTTAGAAGCCTCATATTTTTTTTAAAAAGTACATGTTTTTTCGATTTATCTGAAGTTAGATAGATAACTTTGCGAATTAGATGTGCTTCAGTCATTTATAAAGTCAAACTTTGATGAGGGATAAGTCTAATGTGTACCTCACGCGAAGGGTACAATGATAGCATAGTCAGCTGGCACAAATAGAATAAAAATTAGTGAAAAGATTATTTTCTTTAGTGTCAGTTAGTTCTAGTGCTATTCTCTTTATTATTTAGGAACATAGCTAAAAAATTACAGGCACACTGAGTGCTATATAAACTTTGTTTTGTGTGAAGATACTTAATGTTTTGGGAGTTTTCTTTACCAAATAATGGTGCTCAGTTATGATGTGTCAAAAGATTCTCTGGAACAAAATCTAATGTATATATTGAGTATATATTTTATTTATACATTACTAAGTAGTTCAGATTCATTTGTGATTCATTTTGAATATATTTTAACCAGTTTTCCTTGAGTGCCATGGTGGTAAGTGTAAATATTTTTATTTAATTTAACTAATTTTTGTAAACATACCATCTGTTTATTTACTAATATTTAATTACTAATGCAATTATTTGTTGTAGCTATATCCTATAATTATTCCTCAACAATCCCTGGTCACTTTGAAGTATAATATGTGTATTTTGCATGGCAATTGAATTAGTATGGTCTGTTTTAATGTCTTACACTTGTGAAATTAAAAAACTGCATTACCACCCCTTGGGCCTCTGATGCTAAACCCACTGGGACTCAAAGAGTTAAAAAAATTTGTCAGAATTGTTCTGCAACAAGAATTAAACTGCCACATTTCAATTGTCACATTCATTCAAGTTATACAGCGCAGTTAAAAGAATTAGCTACTTTATGTAATATAAAATATGTACACTTTAAAATAGCTTGAAATGGAACACAATATAATGTCAGTCACACGTCATCTTAAATTATGTACAGTGATGTGGTGGAAAAAATGAAAGATCGTAAAAAGAAAACTGAAGATCTATGTGAGAATGGATAGCTGTGAGAAAGTTGAATTGTGTACAGAAATCTAAAGGAAACATGATAGACTATTACCAAAAGTGAGAGTCTATGTGAGAAAGTATAGCTGTAAAACAGAGTTAACAAAATATGAAAAAATGAGAGTTTGAAATGCGATAGATCTACTGACAAAAACTGATATCCCATGTAAGAAATGATGACTGTGTGGAAGCATGCAACATGTGTGAAAACATCATGCAGACAGGTCATCCACCTGGGAGATGGTTCTTGAGGCCTGAAGAGCACAGTTATAGGCTTGGAAGGCTTCTGCATTTTGGGTGGTGGAGGTCTTGGAACCTCCTCAGTCTTGGTGAAAATCTTCTTGGCATCAGAGACACTCCTGCGCTGGTATTCATCCTCCTCTTCAGTCAGCATTGGAGTGCTGGTCTCTGGTGTAGGAGCTGGAGCTGCTGGAGGTGCTATCCTAGAAGGCACTTGAGCTTGAGGTCTGCAGCAAGTGATGATTCAACAATCAAATGCCAAGAAAGTCTGACTGCCTATAGCAGACAGTAGCATGCACATCCCCAAAAGAGGGAAAATTAACTTTCTTTCTTTCCCAGGTAATGTACCATATTCTATTGGAGATTATTTATTTCTACTAATCAACAAGTTATGTATGTATTTTTTCCACATCGAGGTTTCTGAGAAGCCACATAACTTAACATTTCCAGTTGTGTCCTATTCCCCATAAATGTCACTTTACCAACTTGTTATAGTGACATGTCCCGGAAAAGCCTAGTTAATGCCATTGGTTGTGCTTGAACTTTTGCAGTGTTTGGAAAGACAGGATATTTTTTTATCAGTAACCATCTAGACCAGTGTTTCCCACTTGGTGGTCAGCTGACCTCCAATGGTCCAAGGAAAATAATGAAGGGGTCAGTGATATCCTCATTTTTTTAAACATTCAATTCTAGAATGTAGCGGGTTTTTTTTTTTTTTCTATTCTAACATTTATAAATTATAAAAGTTCTTCAGTACGACTATTAAAATGAAGGCAGTTTAGGGCTTCATGTGAGATCTTCAAGAACAAGGGTGATCTACATGTGTTAGCTCATTGGGGAACCACTGTTCTAGATCATAAAACATACTTCTTTACTCATTCTACCATAGATATGATTACACATTTACTGGTTATTGCACAAATCAAAACAACTTACAATTTTCATAAGAAAAAAAAATTCTGATAAAATCAACAACACATGGTATTACCTGGACATATATTGATTCAAAGCTGACATAAATACTGTCTGTCACTCAAAACAGATTGTGGTTTGTAAAGGAGCATGTTTAGTGCACACAAACACCTTTATAGTGTTCTAGTTACCTGTCATACATCCCAAAGGGTGCATCTTTACAAATGGTGGAACTTCTAACTGCTAAACAATTTTTGCATTTTTTAATGCATATCAGATTTATTCATCCTTCTAACTGCTTGCCCTTATCAAAGAAGGTTATGTGTTGCATACACTACCTGGGATCAGTGAGAAAAGATACTATTATTTTTTATGTAGCACAAATCCACATCATTCACAACGTCTTCAGAACCAGGTCTGCTCAAGTGAGAGGTATATGTCATACCTGTATTCCCAGACACCCTTTCTCCTTTCACAGAAGTTTTCTTGTAAGGAGCTATAATAATTCAGTTTTTGCATGACTATAAACACATTTAATAAAAACTACGACTGAGAAATGGGATCAGCATGCACATTAATCAAGGAGAATCATGCCCAAAAAAATGCATGCTCCACCTCTTCAGTTGCTCCTCCTTAATGAGACGAAGAGTGGCACTGTCACGTTCAGTAACATAAGAGATCTGCTGGACAGGACCCTCAGACTGGATCTCATAATGACTGGGAACAATAGATGTTGACAGTTGTAGCTACAGTTGCTTACAATACATAATCATTACATATATTCACCTTTAAAATATATTCATGAAAAATAATATCAAATTATAACAGATCAATTACTAACGTACTTTAGATAACTTGTGTAATTATCTTGAAAGCAAGATTCTTAAATTTAGGAATATATTAATTCAGACTCTGATTTTTTTTTTTAAATGAATAGACACTTCAGTTTTAAAAAAATAAAACTGTATAAAGATTAACACTAAATTTATACAAACATCAAAGGATGAATCAAGTTTCCTTGGACTTCATTAACTCTTTAAGGCCCAAACAACAGTGTGAGGGTAGTTTGAGAGGTTCTGTTCTGCCCAAACAACAGTGTCATCGTTAATCGTGTATCTCTTACATTTTGCTTTGCATGCGCGTTCGTACTAGTTTCTAATGTTTGGAGGTACGAATAACCTATTCAGAGAAAGTCACTCTGCCGAAATCCTTTTAGTTTCATTTCTTGGACTAAACCACACGTGGATAATTTGAGAGAAAAAAAACATCAACATTTTTTTAACAGTTTATTTTCTAAGTTCGTTTTTGAGTGCACTGAATACCAATGTTCTAACCACAAGAACAGGTCGCAGAATGCGTCTTTCTGCGGCCGTAGCTCTGAAATTGTTTCAGCCAGATGTTTTTAATTGTGATAATGATAATAAAAATTTAGATTTTTTGGAAAGTGATTTGGACAGTGAATTTTCACCAGTGAAGCTGAGCGATCAGCTGTTAGGAATCTGTTATTACACAGACAATGTCCCATACTACCGTATTTATGGTGTAAGAGAAGGAAAGTACTCTAAACGAAGAGATAGTACTATACTAAGCTACATTGAAATCATCGCAGCATCGTACAAAGTGAATAGTAAATAGTGTGTGTGTTATGGCTCATTATTCTGCCATTTTTTCTCTGAAATTTTGCTTAGCACTCGGTGGGAACTAAGAGCCCCTGAGTGATAAACTAACCCAGAAAGTTATCATAACTTTAGAATATGTTAGGAAATTGAACAAACTTTGAAGTTTTGTTCTCAAATTTGGATATTTACTATTCTTGTGGCTGCAAAACCATGGTAAGTGAAGAATTTTTTTGTGAAATATTGTCCTTGTGAAATTAACACCTGCTGAATTCTTCTTTCCCACTAACTATAACAAAATTAAACAAACACTTATCATCAGATTCAGAATGTACACTTATTTCTCGATTTAAAAATATATACTGTTATAGGGATTAGAAGTATATTACAATATATACAGCCTTTCTTGTACACCCACCCCTCTGCCATTTTTGTAAAGGGAAATTAATGTGGACCAAGTCTGTCAAAATTCATGGGCCTGAAAGAGTTAATAACATGAAAGTATGTGCGTAAATTCATCTTTTAAGAGAGAACACCATAATGGAGACTGCTACCATAATGAATCTAACTCTGAACAAAACAAAACAAAAACACTGATGACATCTGTGAAACAGTGTACATATCTGTTGGCATACTCTTTGTATGATTAAAATACAAGATCGGGATGATTTATATCTTTGTTTGTTTTACAGTGTACCTAAAACAATGACTATTGTAATGCCAACCATTGATAAAACATGGCTGAAACAATATTACACAATTCAAGTTTATTCTGAAAAGTAATAACAGCAAAAAACACCACTAAGGCACAATGTACAAATCACAAACCAATGTAACGATATCAAATGCTTAGTGAGTTTCATGATTTTTACCAAAAAGAAACTGTGGTTAACACATGTATGTTCTTAGTGCTTATATCTACATAGTAAACATACAAGATAAGTGATTTAAAAAGAACAGCAAACTCATTTTCAGAAGTCAGTTTCAGGTCATAATTTATTACGGAAATATGAGGTTCACTTTCAAACTATTTTAACACTGAAAATTCCAACACATCAACACAGATTATTGCAACTGACTTGTAGGAATGTTAGAACAGAATACAAGCAATATCTCTTCTATTGCTTCAGGTGACGAGGGAAATATCAGATTCTGCTTCTTGCTCTTTTACTACCTGAATCATAGACAAGTAGCACTGTTGAAGAGTATCTCTGATATTATCTTTCCATTGTATTCTTGATCTACGTTATGCTCTACGTCTTTGTCCTCTTTTGTTATTTGTTTTGTATGGTATGGCATCACAGGGCACTCGCTCTAATTTAGAAGTCTAGTTTCAACTACTGTAGCCACTAAAATTCAGTAAATTATTTTGATGTTTAACTCTTTCAGTCCCAAGGAATGTATCATAAGTTCAAATGTTCCTACCTAGAAGCCCAATGAATACAAGAAGCGACAATTATACATTTCTCTTTACTATCTGTTGAGTCTCTGACACTGAACCACCGGCACTGAAACAGTTAAATGTTATGTATGTTTCAATAACATATTGTGGCACATAACATACCAAAACTAAATATTTAAACACAGCTACTGTAGTGTTACTGCTAGAATGTCCACACTGCTAACTTACGGTGAGATCACTCTCCTGGGTTCAACTGGAGGAGGCTGCTGGACTTTAGTCAGATCCCTTTCCACAACCAGCTTGCAGCGTGTAGTTGCAGTACCAGCAACATTGACAGCTGAGCACTGGAACCAGGCAGAATCACTGACCTCTGCACTGTCGATGTACAGGGTGGATCGGCCTCCATCAGTCTCAATCCTGGAGATCATTATTAACATTTCAATATGAGTATTTATAATTGTGATAAGTGAATATTTACAAACATCTGTGAATCAACACATATTACTAATAACTCTTTCAATCCCTGAAGGTTTTACAGCAGAGGTCAAAGAAAAGAAATAACTTTACAATTCATGACAATGTTACTTTTAAAAAAAACTATTTGAGGGGAATTTGGAAAGTAATGCTTTTAACTCTCTCAGCCCAGCAACCAACAGTGTTCCTACTGACTGCACAACTTCCATAGACGCAGAAACATTTATGAATGTTAACTAGTTTCTTTTTCCATGACCAGAAATTTTACAACAATTTTCTGTTTATAACACAATCTCTATTTTAACAGTTTAGTGCAGCTGACTTTTTTTTTAATGAGTTGCTATTTTTAACATACAGTACTGACTGTTTACATTTGAATGGAACACACACAAAAGTCATGCTTCTAGCTTCATAATTTGCTGAGAAAAGAATGTGAGATATTACTTTCAGAAGGCCCTATTGTACCAGCAGAAATCGTCACCAAGAAAGCCTGATTTCTGTTACATGCTGTGACCAAATGGTAAAAGAGGGAGCAAGGGTAGTGTAGTGAAGAATTCACATAAACCAAAATGTGGCCATTTTTTTTTTTCCTCTCTTCATTTTTTTTAAATTTTCTTTCCCCTCCTTATCCTTTCTATTCCTCTTGCACCTCTTTATATTCATGATCTGCTTCCTTCTTCTTCCTTTTCTCCTCTCCTTATTCACTGTTATACTAGTAATGACACAATAAGAATTCTGTTTGTTTTGCTCTTATTTTTTCCTCCAGTATGTATGTTGCAGTATTTCAGGCTTGTTGATTTAGTCAGTATTTTTTCAACAATTATTGGAGTACCAGAGAAACATGCAACAGAGGGATTATGATGCTCTCATATCAAAGAACGGGTGCATGTCTTTTATCTGTGGGTAAAGTAACAGGTTGTGTCTATCAAAAGTAACACAAATATAATAATTACTCAAAAAGTGTGTGACGATTGCCTGGATCAACTGCTTGTTGGTACTATAGCTAAAGACAAGCAGCATTGGTGCACATTCAGTATTACTAATTTTTTTTATGCAAAGATATTTTACTTAAAAACTGACATTACCTGTAGTCTAGCTCACTGAGCATGTGTCCATCTTTCTGCCAACTCATCATGGGTGTAGGCACTCCTGTAGCTACGCATCTTAAGGTAACTGGGTGACCTTCAACTACAGTGTAGTTTTGCATGCGATCAATGAAGCGTGGAGGTTGCATTTGCTCACGTTCTAAAAAATTAGAAATAAATACAAATGCCTGATCTACTGTGTGAAATTTCATGGTCAGTTTACAGTGTATCACAAATGGACTCAGTCTGTCTCGCTACACATGACTCTAGATGTGTAAATGCCCCCATCTTCTGCTTCCTTCTTTCAATTTCTTTGCACCTCCCCACCCCACCCCCCACCACCATCACTATTCCGCTCTTCTCCCTTTTTTCTCTAGGTTAATCTGCATACAGCAAAGTATTTAGTATTTTCTCAATTAACATACTCTCCCTTAACTCATTCAGCTAGTTGTCATTTTCACAATGAAAGATAGCAGCAACAGCAACAACAATCTGCAACATTCCTGACACGCTATCTCTGATCACTATTCATTCATCATTTGATGTCACTTTCTCCTCTTGTATCAATGTCTACCTCTTGCTCACCTTACATTTTTCTCCCAGTATTATATTTATAGGAGTCACCATGGTGTAGCAACTAGGCACTTGCCTGCAGATCTAAAGATCATGAATTCCTTTTTTTTTTTTTTTTTTCCTGTTTTTTTCCCTTCAAATTGTCCCAGGTCAACCAAGCTTTAAATGGGTACCAGCGAAAGTCATGCGAAGTCAAGGTTGCTGGTGTGATGACCACATCAACCACCGAGTGCTAATTGGTTTTAGGTCTAAAGCTATATGCCCAATACTCCTGACAGCATGGAAATAGGTCCTTTACTGACGTTTGGCTAAATAGCACTGACCTAATGACAGAACTCATTTACCCTTACACAAAAGAATATATGCAAGAATGAGTACTTACCGAGAATTCTGACAGTGACAGTGAAAGTATCCTCGCCTCCTCTGTTCTTGGCTACACAAGTGTAAGTGCCAGCATCATGGCGGGATGCAGAGATGATGAGAAGGGAGTTCACTCCATCTTCATTCACAACAATCTGTTACAGAAATATATCCGTTGTACATCTACAAACAATTTCTTCATAAATGGTAAACTAAATTTTTTCTTCATGCCATAATCTTAAGTCTACTTCAGTGTGCCTCTTCTTCTACTACTGACTTTCTAGTCACCACAAGTTCATCATGCCTCTTTTCTCAACAAATGAGCAAAGAACACTGTCTCTTTCATACTGCTGTGATTCATGTTTTACTTTTATCAGCCCATTTTAGGACTTTCATTAGTCTTTTCGAGGACTGTTCTTAGCCTTTTTCCAGGTCTTTCTTCAACCGATGTTGACTTTAAAATAGAAGACAGCTCAAACAATATACAGAATTAGGTAAGACATAGAAAGAAAATAATATGTAATACTTTCTCGTATTCTTTTCCTTCTGTGTTTATCCTCAAAAAGGAGACTGGTACACAGTGCTGTTGTTTACAGCACCGTATCTGCACCATCTTATCAGATAAACCCATAAGTGACATTTTATTACATTGTGAGGGGAGAGGGGTGCACCCCCCCCCCCCCCCCCCAACAGGGCCTGAAACCCACATGGAAAATAAGTTAATACAACACTCTATTGAAGATCAGACAGTATTATGTGTATACAATTCTGTAGAAAGAAGAACCACTGACTTGTTACATTATGGATTGTTATCGAGCCTACCTTGTGGTTGTCATCTGGATGAACTTGGACTCCATTTCGGTACCAGAACAGTTCAGGGACTGGGCGTCCGAGGACCAGACAGTCAAGCCTGATTGGGTTGCCTTCCCTGGCTTCTAAGTCTTGTGGAGTTTTCTTAAACTCTGGTTTAGACACAGTCTCAAACACACCACCTTGGTCTTCAGAACCTCTCCGGGAACTTCTCACTGAATCCCTGCAATAACAGTGAAAAACTGGTATCACACACAAATTATGTCTCCCCCCCAAAAATTTTTTTTTAGTCAGCGATTTTCTTTTTCTGCTGTGTTTGCCCTTATAAAGGTGGCTAGAATGTTCTTTTGAAATAAAATTTAAAAAGTCAAATAAAAACACATTTGTTGTGCTGCAGCTAGGCTGTGACATTTTTGCCTTTAAGAACAGCACATCTAATTTCAGCAAATCCCTAATTGACAGCCTTTTACAATATGCTTGTTAGGGAGCAGTGACTCTATTCCCCCCTCCCCACCAAAGGGACCCTGGAACTCACAAAAAGAATAGTCCTGGCATTTAGGTTCATCATGAAAAGTAGAGCTTCTTCATCTATAAAACAATATCTATGTATGCATGTGGGAAACAACAACAAAATGAAATGTACATTACACTCACAGAAGCAAATACATGTAACTTATTTTTTAAACATATTGTTAGATATCTTTGTTTTTGCTGACTAAAAATTATATAAAAGAAGGCAAAGGATAGAAGGGTTTGGTGTGAATTAGTTGAGGGCCTTTGCTTCACTGAGGGATAAAGGGTTTAAAAAAAAAAGAAGAGGAGGAAGAGGAGGAAAGGGAAGAGGAAAAAGAACACAATTACAAATGATTTACTGATTGGTAATCATGCAAAAAGGTCATTCATGGTTAGTGCATCCAATAGAATGCAAAGATTCATAGTTAACAAAACAAAGGAAACTTATAGGATACAAAGATTTCATAGTTAACAAAACAATTGGCATACCATAGGATACAAAGATTTCAGAGTTAACAAAACAATGGACATACTACAGGATACAAAGATTTCAGAGTTAACAAAACAATGGACATACTACAGGATACAAAGATTTCAGAGTTAAAAATACAATAACATTAGATATTCAACAAAGCTTCCAACAAACCTGCGAAGGATCCTCTGAAGAGTCTCTGGTGAAACAAAAGATGTGGCATCAATGTTTCCTATAGCATCAATGAACAGCTGACCGGAGCAGGTTGTTTTTCCAACAGAGTTGACTGCCAGCACTGTGTAGTGACCTGCGTCCTCAGCCAAGCCTGTTCGGATGCGCAGAGTGCAGTAGCCATCCGGGGTGTACTTGATGTCATGACGAGTGGAACGTCTGACACGCTTTCCATCTTTATACCAGGCGATCTGCAAAATCAGAGGCCATTTGTAGAGGCATTTCTGACACATATCTCAACAAGTGAAGTCAATTATCTAATATATTTCAATAAATGCTGATTTTATTATCAAATTCACTTCACACACACACACACACACACACACACAAAGTTTAATTTTTTATCTAATGCATTTCATCAAATACTGAAATTTAATCTTTATCTAAAGCATTTAAAACCAATGTAAGATTTCTCTTTATAATTTAAAAAAAAAAATGTTTAATCTGTAACACATGTCATTCATATTGTAACCTTTATTTAACATATTTCAGTGTAAAATCTCTACTGAACATGTTTCAACTGATGTTAAACCTCTACTGAACACATTTCAATCAATGTTAAATCTTTTTTCTGAATACATTTCAACTAATGTTAAACCTCTACTGAACACATTTTAATCAATGTAAAATCTTCTTTTGAATACATTTCAATTATTGTTGACAGGTACACTACTAAAAATTAAAAGCAAAACCAGAAAATGAGCAGAGCTTCAACAAGAAATTAAATATTACCTTTGGTCTGGGTCTGCCGGTAACCTTGCAGACAAAAGTCACATCTGAGCCTTCAATGAGGCGGAAATCTTTGAGTGGTTGAACAATCTGTGGTGCCTGAGCATGGGCACTTGACACACGCTCCTCAGGCTGGTCAGTGTCATACTCTGTCTCAGTCTCAGACTGCAGGCGGACCTTGCCTTCCCTGTACTCTATCTCATCCATCAGCCTTTTCTCAAAGCTGGATACTACAAAATGCTGGAAACAGAAATATGTACATTCATGATATGGATGTTAAATTAACACTCTGTTGAATACTGAATTAAGAATCACATCACAGCACTCGGGACACCCCCATAAGCACTCCATTCCCATTTTTAGCAGTAAGCTAAGAGTTAAAATTCTGATGGTACCAGTAAATGTCTGATTGTATATCTGTCTCACCTTCCCCCTAAGTGTCAAGCGTCGGCCAGATCTCCTTGTAACTCCTGGCAGTGCCATTCTCCTCAGACTGTTATGATCTATCTGTGCCTCGGCACAGTTCACTCGCTCCCAAAGGACCCTCACAACATCCATCTTAACATCCAATTAACACTTTAAGAACCAGGAGATATTGCTGGACATTCCCCAGAGTAAAAGTAAACATAACAAATGTGTAAGAGTGTAACTGTTACAGATGCAGCAACAAACAGACCAAGTCAGATATTAAAATAACCAGCCATATTTCCACAGCTAAACATCAGTCACATCATTCGTTGCTTGAAACAGAAATAGGTACACTCATGAAATGGATGCTAGGATGATTGGTATAGATGTAAATTAAGTCTTGAAGTGCTAGGAGATGCAGCTGGATATTTCCAAGGCTAAGGATGGAGACGGAGCGTGTATGGGAATGCCCTAAGTGCTGTGATGTCAATTCTTGGAGAGTGTATTTGAATGCCCCAAGTGCTGTGATGTCAATTCTTGGAGAGTGTATTTGAATGCCCCAAGTGCTGTGATGTCAATTCTTGGAGAGTGTATTTGAATGCCCCAAGTGCTGTGATGTCAATTCTTGACTCAGCTCAACTCCCAAAGTGATGATAATACCAGTGAACATAAACAATGTGTGAGAGTATAAATGTTACAGATGCATCAACAAAGAAACCAAGTCGGGGATTAGAATAATTAGCCATGTTTCTATAGGCTAAACATCAGTCACATCATTCGTTGTCTGGTGCACAGGGACACTACCTGATCACAAAGTTCATTCATTCATTGGGACTGAAAGAGTTAATGATAGCTGCCCAAGTTCATATATCATGAATACAAACTATCATTTCAGAATAATTAATTATTCATCACCATCATCATGTAGTGGATCCTTTACAGAATGTTCCCCCCATCAGGGAAAGATTCTTGGTTCCCTTGCCAGTTCCTCTACTTCACTATTTTCATACCAAAGATGTCTTTAACATCCATGTCCACTTTCAGGTTGATCCAGACCTGCCTCTTCTTCTGGATACCAAGCCTTCAAATGTTTTATTCTTCTAACCATAGCAGTATTCAATATGACTGAAGTAGGTCAGTTTAGCAGCCATTATACAATTTATGAGTTAGTTTTCTTCAGGTTTCAGATCTTGATGAATATGAATACAAGTATTTATCTATTTCATGACCCATCAACACGTGGATGGAAATTAGCATGAGCGGAACAAAAATAGAATAAGATAAATATACATACATAACTTACAGGCTCAACACTTATCCTCCTTTCAACACTCCTAGACACACTCCTTGAAGGTCGTCTGTCTATCTGTGGAGGATATTCATCAAAAGTGGCTGGTTTCCTGGTCTGTTCTTCTTGCAAAAAGCGTTGGACTGGAGAGATGTCTTCCTCCATTGGTTCTTGCACTCGAGGTCCTGTAACATTAAATTATAAGTGGGCATTAAGTGATTATCTAACTTTTGGAACTATTTTTTGCTGTTGTTGTAAAACTGCCATTACTGCTTGTATTTACCTCTTTGATGTGTAGGTGGGGTAAGGCTGGGGGAGGGGGTGTCTCTGAGCCTGAGGGTTTGAGGGCTACATGGCAAGTGCTGTGGCCAAGAACTGTGCAGCTAGGATTTTATATTTGCTCCTGACAGAAAAAAATCCAAAACCTTACTGAGGATATGAACCCAGGTCTCCTACACGAGAGCCCTTTGCTCTTAACTGTTCAGCCAGCTGCTCCTCTTTCTAAACCATTTAGTAATTAAATATGATTAAAGTATAGTTTTTATATTCCTTTTTTTTTTTGTTTTTTTTTTTTTTTTTTGGTTAACAGATCTTGTCACAATCGAGAGCAATGCCGACTTGTGTGAGCGGTCATACTTCATCTCAAACAGCATTTATCAATTCACGTGCTGACACACTTTCATGTCATGACTAAAGGCTGTTAAGAATCTTCCCTCACTATCTTTAGTTTACATAAATCTTTCCAGCTGCAACAAAATATTTCAATTTTTCTTCTCATATGTAGGTGTCCAAGGATCTGATTTCGTAAAATGTCTTCCCTCCCTCCCCCCCACCCCCTTTTACATCCATGACAGTCCTTTGTTGTTGCCACTTTTCCATCTGTCCAGGTGACAGTAACTAAGACTCTCCATGATAGTTTAAGAACCTTTTATATAACATGTAAGTTTTTTAATTTAGTGGGTTCGTGCACAAAGTCACACTGTAAAACAAACTGAAATATCAAGACAGCACTCACCTTCATGAATAACTCTGCCTGTGGTGCTAACCTCCCCGGCAGGGTTCATGGCTGTACAAGTGTACTCTCCTTCATCGTCTGGGTGTGCTCTAGTGATGATTAATGTACAACGTCCGGTACGCTCATCAACAGTCACCTGGTGCCTGCAGGACAAGACAATGTTTTTTTCCAGTAAACCGTTTAAGACTTAAAGTTCTATAGGGTTTTTTTCTTTAACATGTTTTCCACTTACTGCAGTGGTTTATCCATGTTCCACTCCTTCTGTCTCACCAAGCTGTTTCAATAAGATATCAAACATTTGTTGACTAAAATCCTGTGTGTTCCAGTTCAATTCAGCAAAGTTATATGGTGTTTATTTTCAGGTTTCTGAACAAAATAATTTGTTTACTAAAAAGAAGAGTTGCCTAGAATATAAGTTGTTACGTTGACAATCATGTTCTTTCTGATGTAGAAATATCAGATTAATTTACCTTGCAAAAGCTCAATTCTTCCCTTGTCATTATTACTACTAATATTACAATTATAACTGCAAATACTACAATTATAAATACTTGTCCTTTTTAATTTTTGTAGGAGTTTGTACACTAAGCTAAAAGTCTCATTGTGTGCTTTGAAAAATATCAACTGGAACACAAATAGACAGTTTCACAAGCAATGAAGCTATTCCTTAAATGTAATTAATTAATCAATTAGTCAACAAGTTGATTGAACAGCCTTAAAAGTCTATGGTTAAGCACCAGCAAGGAGATAAAAATAATAATTTTGACAGCATGCATCTTCCCTGTGGCTACATACGGATGTGAGTCGTGGACTATCTCTCAGTCCTTAAGAGAATAGGGGCTTTTGAGCTGAAATGCTATAGAAAGATTCTCAGAATATCTTGGACAAAGAAGATGAGAAATATTGACATCTTAAAAGATCTGAACATCAAGGAAGATTGGCTAATAAACAGCATCCTTTCTCGAAAGCTGAAATATTTTGGTCATATCAAGAGCCACGACGGATTGGAAAAAATTATAGCAGAAGGCATGGTACCTGGAAGGAGGGGCAGGGGCCGACCGACACAAAGATGGGCACAGGATATAAGTGACTCCTTGAGTGTGAAAGTTCATGAGGCGGGAGAACTGGCAAGAGACCGAGTTTCTTACAGGCAGACTGTGATGAGAGCGACATTCTGCAAAGGACCTGCTACATGATGATAAGTCAACATGTGACCAGATAGACCAGATGTACTGTCCAATGACCAATCCATTCCTTACCTTGGCCCATCTAATACAGGCTGTCCTGACTTGGTAAAGATGACTTGTGGGAAGGGTTTGCCCAGGACCCTGCACTCCAACTTGATGTTGGTTCCCTCCACCATTCTCACATCAGGCAGACGCTGCACAAATGATGGCGGGATGTTGGCTGGTGGTGGAGGTGGTGTAAACTTTGGAGTGGTGGGCGCTGGTTTCACAGCTTCAGGAGTGGGTGGAGGTAGCCGTGGTACAGTTGGAGCGGCTGTGAACACTGGTTCAGCTTGTTGAGGGGACAAAGGTCCAGCTGAAATTCAAAAATGTTTACATAATAGTTGTACAGATGATGTAATAGTTACATTAGCAATATTTATAAGTAGGTGTTAATTTCATCAAGTTGTTTCAGTTAGATTACCTAAGAATGTGGTACCTGACAGTGTAACATTCGGAAATGAATGGAAGCGAAAGTCATACTTCTCACTGTGAGACTTCCCAGTTCATGTGATACTTACTCATCTATTGTTAAATTTGCATATAAGTCTAAACTCAGTCAGCTCAATATTATTACAAAGGAACCTCCCTTACCCTCCCCCACCACCTTTTTCACCCACTTTCTTTCCATCATCTTGATTTCAGGGCAGTGATTTTTGGAAGTCCAAGAAAGGAAGGAGGACTTGTGTACATATTTTTCTTCTTCTACTGCTGCCTTTCAGCTTCCAGTAGAGCACAGGCCCTGATTACTGAGGAGGGGATACAAGCACTTGAATGGTTCTATGTGCATTGGAGATCATTTGTTGACTAACTTACTAATTTGACTAACTAACTTACTAACTTTTAGTATTCTTTGTTTTCCTTACAGGCTCCGATAAAATACAGAGTGTCATGGTGCACAGGTTCAAATTCCCTTGGCAGCTAGAAATCTTATATAGCAGACTAATGCCAATGCTGTGTCTTAAAATGAAAGGGGATACCAAAAGCAGAAAGGCAGCAGACTGGAAGCAATAGAGATGGCCTGTGAATGCCTTTTGTGTCAAAACTAGAAATGCAGCAGACTGGAAACAATGGTGCTGGCTTGTGAATGCCTTTTGTGTCAAAAGTGAGATGAAGAGGATGTAGAAAACAGAATTTAGAGTGATGCTGAAGTAAATGTCAAAATCAGAAGAAAAAACTCATAAGAACAGGAATATGTTTAGTACGTGAGATTCAGGCTCCCTCACTCTGAAATGTTTGCTAGTGTTAAGGAGTTTGTAAACTGCAATAAGAATCCTTCTTGACTGAACTAAAAGTGAAGACTGGTGCTTCTATGGGGATAAAAGGTAAACTAAAAGACTATTTCATGACACAAGATGTACTGGGTACATGGAATCAAGTGATGTCACTTAAACAAGCCCCCCCCCCCCCCCCCCCCCCCCCCCCTTTCCAAACAAAACATTCACCTTGATTTTAGTGTAAGCAAATTCTTTAAACATTCATCACCAGCAATCACCTTAATCATCTTCATCATCATCATCATCATCATCATCATCAGTATCATCATGTTGTGCCATGAATACACTATACAGGGCTCACAGTATAGTCCTTCATTCTGTTCTATTGTGGGCAATCATTTCAATATTATGAATAGAATTCAGTCCAGCATCTTTGGCCTCTCTCAGCTATGTAGGGCATCCTTTTTTCCCTTAACATATGTTTCCCTGATTTCAGTGCCTGTCTAGTGATTTTCTTTCTGCCACTTCTCAGGATCTTTTCAATACAGTGCCACCTTCTTCGCCTTATAATTTTTTATACCCGTGGTTATCCAGACATTTCCCTTTTTTCTTCCCGTTTCTTGAATTTACTTTAAACATTACCCACAATTTAAAAACAATTAACAGACATGCTCTGTGAAGAGTGGTAAGCATCACTTCAGAGGTCCCGGGTAGTTAGCATCCTTTGGATATTTTCTCCAGGTCATACATGTGTGTTGGGAAATGAGCAGGCAGAAAGACTGGCCAGTTCTGCACCACTTGGTGGTGAACTGATGTATGATAAGCTAGAAGTTCTGGAGACCCTTTGGGAGCAAGTGAACAGTGCTGGAGCAAAAATAGATCATCATGGTCTGAGGAGAATAGCGCTGCAGGGAGTTACTAGGGGATCTGGCCGACACTCAAGACTCAAGAAAAAGGAGAGATGAATATACAATCAGATAGTTTACTGTTACCATTGGAATTGGAACTCTTTACTTACTGCTGAAGATGGTGAAGGAGCGCTTATGGGGGTCTCCCAAGTGCTGTGATGTTGATTCTCAATTCAACATTCAATCAAAACAATTAAAAGTGAATTGCAGGGCTCAAGTTACAACAAGAAGAACAACTACTGGTGTAACTTACGCTCAACAAGAAGACTGGCTTCTGAAATGGTTGATCCCTCTGCATTGGAGGCTACGACCTTGAATTTGCCAGCATCCTCGGGGAAGACCTCAGCGATGGTCAGACGGTAAGTCTTATTGCTTCGAGACAGAGTGTAGTCGGGGGAGCTGGAAATTTCAATTCCTTCCCTGTACCATTTGACAATTGGCTCAGGGTGACCTTCCACATTGACCTCCAAAATTACAGGTTCTCCTTGCTTACAGAATATGTCACGCAAGGGCTGGAATAGAAGATGATTAACAGCGGTAATTTCTTATTGTTTGTACATATCTATCCAATAATACAAACATTTAAGTTAACAGCTACACTTTGACAAGCTGAAATACTTGACACTCAGGTTGAGATCTTAACTCTCAATGAGTAAAGAGTTAAATGGTAGAACTGGAAATCAACTTGTTTGGGGCTTCCAGCAATTTCCTCAAGTTTTGTCCTGTTACTAGGTAAAATGATAATCTAAATCTGCTCTGTAATTGAGATAATAGAGACAACAAAGAGGAAGTGACCACATCAAATTAGAAGGTTGCGTCTAGTATTTAAAATGAAAAGAAAATGGGGGGAAAAAAAAGAACGCATAGTCATCTGATGTCGTATTTGTATTAGTTGACGGGAAAGCCTGTATGCCTAAAAACTATCAATGACCTAGATGCAAAAGAACTGTCGTCTGATTGGTTGAACCCAAACATATTCTTTAATGCAATTTAAACTATTTTGTGCACTAAATGAACAGATTTTTAATGTCAAAAGTATGTTCTTTTCAGTATTATTTTTTTTTAGTAGTTTTTTAATTTAGCAATGAAGCATGTGTCATGTATTTATACTAACACTGTCAGGTTAGTCGCAAATATACACATGACTCCCCCCCCCCCCCCCCCCCCCCTTTTCCTTTTCCCCCCCCCCCCCCCCAATTTTTTTTTTTTTTTTTTTTTAATAGATAAACAAGTGAGAAGAGGTGCTATATCACTATTGTGTCTACGCTGATAACTCTTGTCCAGGACATGAGGCACATTGGGTATATGGTGCCAGCTGGATACTACTACAGGTTAACCAGCATGTTTTGGATTATGTAGTCAATATTACCTTTACTTCCCAGATTCTTTGCTGGTATCCATTTTACACTGAAACAGGAAGACTAGGTTACCCCCCCCCCCCCCCCCCCCCCCCCCCCCAATCCTCTTCTAAAGAAAGACCGAATCAAATGACCAACATGCAAACTATCTAGGCTCTAATATGGCTCTCAGTAGATTTATATATAATTGTTTTTTAAAACTAAAAGTAGTAAAAGCAAATGAATATGTAATACTGCCGCAACATATAGTAGAAATTTAAAGGTAGAAGTATTTCAAATGAAACACAGCTGTAAGTTTTTTTCTTTTCTTGTTTCTGGTGTTACCTGAGTAAACACAGGCTTGACTTTGTCTGTGACAAATGGTCGACGTGGAGCCATGTCAGCTGGCATAGGTTTTGGTGGCGCCCCAAAGAGAGCCACCCTCTTCTCAAATAGGGGTAACTCTGGATGGCCATCGATCTGCATTTCCAGCTCCTCCCTGAACCTTTCTTCAGCCACAGGTGACTGGACTGGTGACAGTGGAGATGCTGTGTGGAGGGGACACAGAAATCATGTTAGCACTATATTGTGTTATATCAAACAGCTCTTTGGATTTCAAATGAGAAAAACCTGTCCACAAAAGGATACATATAGCACAACATGTATGACTCTCTGGAATGATGTTGGCCACACTGCTCACTTTGTAGACAGATTTACAAAAACATGGTTATATACCCATGGGATGCCACTGGCATGAGATGATCCCTTTACTGGTACTACTGTGTGACTCTAGATTACACACAATTTGATTCGTGTGTTTTGTTTTTTGTTTTTTAAGACAGTCATATAATTGGGTCGGCTCTATGGCTAAGTCGAACGCTTTGTAATGCCGGAATGCCAGGTTCGATCCTAGCTGCGGGCCCTGCGCCTTGTGTTGGTTTTGACAGTGGTATCAAGAAAGCAGACTGTCCATAAAGCAATGGCAAACTACTGGACATAAATTTGCCTAGAAAAACCACACAACAGCCAGTGCTGTTAGGGTTGGTTCTGCAACGTCCTGTAAAGGATACGCAACTATAATTGGACCAAAACTAAGAACACAGCACTTATATGCAAACTATACTGGCAGGAAAAGTCAATGGCATGCAAAGAAAGGGTAAGCAGTGATTTCAAAGGGAAGACAAAGATAAGGATAAGCAGCAGTATATTACTGAGCCACAAGAGGGAAAGTTAAAAAATGGAGACCCATTTGGAGTAATCTTCAATGTGGAGATAGAATCTGATTGCTTGCTTGATTAACTGACTGACTGACTGACTGATTGACTGACTGACTGATTGAAGCCTACATTTTTGGAAGATTTAACTATAAATAATAAATGTGATGTGGTATGAGAAAACATCCATATGTCAAATGTAATGCAGAGAGAATATCTGCATCAAAAATACTATTACTGGGGGGGGGGGGGGGGGGGGGAGGGGGGGGGGGGGGGGGGGGGGGGCTACCAACATAGGCGCTACACGTGAAAAGATCTGAGGTGAAAGCAAGAGGCGCCCTATGAGAATATGGATTAATAAAATTAAAAAACTTCTACATCAACACGGAATGACAATAGCCAATGCTGCCCATTAAGCAATGGAATGCAAACTGTTAATCCCCAACAATACTTAACAGCAGAAGTGGACACTGATGAAGATGATTACTGAAAAACAGAAGAGTCCTTAGCATCTGACTACTCAACTGTTTTATTAAAGCTTGTTTCCTGTGTGGGTTCCGGGGCCCCGTTGTGGGGAAAAATGAACAGACCCACTGCCTCCCCAACAAGCACATTGTAAGAGTCGACTAACTTGTGGTTTCCTTTAAAGTCAGAGTACATCTGCCTGACAGGCAAGGAACCAACAGTCTGCATACAAATAAGTCAGATCTGTAAAACAGATGTGCAAATAACACTCGGGTTCTGGAACAAGTCTAAAGTCCCGATGTGGATAAACAATCAGAACTTTGCACCGGAGTTTACAGCTGGTGAATGCTGAAGAAGAAGAATAATAAAGCCTGTAATACTGACAATCTTCTTTTCAACAATAAACTTCTATATTCTATATTTGAAATTCAGGGAGAAAGACTCACTGTATCAAACATACTGTCACTGACCACACAGGTAAACTTACGCTGAACATAAAGATATGCAGAAGTACTCTCTGTTCCAAGAGCATTGCTGGCTGTGCAAGTGAACTTCCCAGCATCCTCTGGGAAGACTTCACTGATGTGCAGCCTATACACGGTGTCTGAACGAGAGAGCTCAAAGTCGGGAGAAGAAACAATCTCAATGTCCTCTCTGTACCACTTGACTACAGGCTCGGGGTGACCTTCAACTCTGACCTCGAATATAATTCTGTCACCCTGCTGGGCCTCAATGTTGGTGAGGGGCTGTGGTTGGGAGAAGAAATATTTTAGAGCAGTTCAACACATGTCACCTGAACATTCAGGTGTAATTATACTGTTGGTTAATTTATTTTGGTTAATTAACTATATGCTACATTAAACATTAGAATAGATTGTTGCAATCAAAATGTTACTTTAAAACAACCAAATTTATAAAATCTATTATTTTTTATGATGAAAAACCAATTCATGGAAACAATAAAGTTTCAAAGCTGCAGAAATATTTGGAGGCTGTTTCATAGAAAAGTGATGATGATGATGATGATGATGATGATGATGATTATAGCAGATACATTGTGTTCAGAGAAAGTGAATTACATAAAAGCATGATTGGCACACCAGGTGAAAATAGCATTTGTTGATCATGATAGTGATAATAAGAATGATGACAACGATGATGATGACACTGATGATGATGATGGCTACAATTATTACATCTGAAGAAAGAAAATTTTTTAATATACTGACAGCACATCCTTCCACAAATGAGCCTACTTGTTAAATGTGTGAGAAAATGCATCTAAACTATATTTCAAGGGAAGAAAAATGATTACCTTTGAGAATAATGGTCTGACTTTTTCTGAAATAACTGGTGGGGGTGGCCTCTTCACAAGTTGTACTGGTGGAGGAGAAGGGGCTTTGCTGAAAAGCTCCACCTTCTTTTCAAATGTAGGCAGAGAAGCCGGTTGCCCGTCAATCTGCAACTCTATTCCATCTCTGTATATTTGTTTGGCTAATGTTGGGGGTGGTTCTTTTGGCAGTGGTGGTGCAGGAGCAGCTGAAACAATAGTTGAAATTTCATAAGAACAGGTCTAACCTTGCACACTATGATGGGCCCCAGCCCTACCCTTAGTCACTACTAACAACATACTTGGTATAGTGCAGAATTAGTATCTGCTGCTTTTTCTAAGGCCACAGTTATACAAAGGGAGGGCAAATGGTGCCAGCCCTGTTCTACATGGGCCAATAGACACCCACTGTGTAATATGGTAGACACCCACTGTGTAATATGGTAGACACCCACTGTGTAATATGGTAGACACCCACTGTGTAATATGGTAGACACCCACTGTGTAATTTGGTAGACACCCACTGTGTAATTTGGTAGACACCCACAGTGTAATATGGTCAATATAATACCAGACGCCTTTACTTCACAGAATATTTTCTGCTACCCAATTTTAGACTGAGTCAAACTGAGTAATTTTTAGTAAACCAACTATATAGAGATTCAAACCTATGACCACCAGACCTCAAGGCAAGTTGGCTAGCAACTTAGCTTCCTTGGGTCCCCTTGTTATATCTAAATCTATACATGTCTTATCTCTCTTTTCCACTCTAGCTAGCTAGCTCACCTTCAACACGAACAAAAGCATGAGTCCTGGTGACACCCTCTGCATTCATGGCCACAGCTTCATATCTTCCGGTATCTTCTGGGAAGACTTCAGCAATCACTAGCAGACTTGAGTTCTTCTCTTGGATGATCTGGTAATCAGGTGAGTTGTGAATCTCTATTGTCTCCCTGTACCATTTGACGACAGGCTCAGGGTGACCTTCAAATGTGATTTTCAAGACCAAGCGCTCACCTTCCGTGACCTGAATGTCTTGTAGGGGCTGTGGGTAGAAGAACATGAGTTACAACAAGACTTCATCAATTACTGGGTCACTGGTTTATGAGGTAGAGTGAACAGCTTCCTTTCTGCCAAAAACTACCATTACTGCCTGTGTTTAGCACTTTTGTAATGTGGGCAAGAGGGATCTTTGAGCCTGAGAATTTAGGATTGCCTGGCTAGTGCTGTTGCCATGGACTGTGCAGTTTAGGATTTTATGTTTGCCCCTTGACAGAAAAAATCCTCAATCTTAGTGAAGATATGAACCAGGGTCTTCCACTTGTGAGTCCAGCATTCTAACAGTTTGACCAGCCATTCCTACAGCTTCCTTTCAACATACACACATACATTATACATATATAGAATGTGTGAGGTCAGGCCTAGAGCTACGTGTGATAGCATAAAATCTCCACTGTTAACTCAAATAACATTTTTTTTTAAACACTGAAATCATAGTGGGGGGGGGGGGAGAGGGGGGGCAGTATGTAGGTCAGAGACAGATTACAACAGATTTAAGCACTTAGATTAGATAGACTGGATAGACAAACCTAATAATTTATAAATACTGACATAGTATTTGGTAATAAAAAACAAGAGTATTGACAACAGATGCAATTTTATTCTGTGCAAATAATTTGACAGTCGTTTACTGCATAAATATTTTTTTTTTTTGAATTTAGAAAAAAGTTGACTGCTAACTACAGATTTAAATTTATTTTTATCTGCCACGATTCGTTACCTCCGTCCTGAATTTTGTAAACAGAAAGACATGATTCTGACATTAGGGTTGCCCTGGTAAAATGCAGTTACTTTTCAGTGTGGTTAAATTTGTATTTCAGTTATAAAGGATTCACTTGTTTGATCCATTTATGTAACTGTTACTATAGAATGCACCTGACAAGATACAGTGAAATATGCCAGGCACTAAATTGTGCAGTCTTTTTGTTTTTTCTTTTGTTCAAAATGTTCTTGTTTTAGTACACACAAAACAGACAGCTAATCGTAGTGAGAAAGGTATCTTAATGATAAACCAGAGAAAGACCTGACAGTTATAACTACAGATCATAATTCATCCTGTCTGTACCTGTGTGAACACTGGTTTCCTCTTGTCAGCCACATATGGCTTTTCCTCAGCTGGAGCCTTCTTTACAGGTACAGAAGGCTTCTCCTGTACTGGGGGAGGTCTGGGCTGGTACTGTACAGCTGATGGTGGTGGGCGGGATTCAGTAACTGGCGGAGGAGGCTGCTGAGCCTGCAGAGCTTCATCCCCAAACAGTTTGATCCTAGCTTCAAAAGGAGGCAACTCATGCTCGATCTGCATGTCCAGTTCGTGTCTGTACCTCTCTTCTGGTGGAGGGGCAGCTGGGGCTGAGACAAACTCAGAGGGCCTCTGAAGCTTGGGTATCTTTGCCACAGGCTGCTCATCTGTGACTGGACGAGGTGAGCGAGCAACTGGGGTCTTGGTTGGTGTGACTTGTTCATAGACTGGCCTCCTCTCTGGTGCTCTTATAGCCAGTGGTTGAGGTTTCTCTGGTATAACTGGAGATGTTAATTAAAATCAGTATTAGACTATTCTAAACTAGCAATAATGGGCCAACAATTGTATATACATGGAATATGAATCTGTTGCATATACATGTGAGCTGTTACTGCCGCAACGACAAAGGATACGTAACTGAATTTTTTTAGTCCTAGATAGTTTTACACGTAAAGAAAGTGAGAACTGAAAAATCATAATCATAAAAGCTTTAAAAAGGTCAGTTAAAATCGCCATTGGAGAAGTCAGATTTCTCAGCATTCTCTGACGAAATGCAATAAATAAGAGACCATATCTGGCACAGGCTGGGATTCAAGTCTATGACTAATCACAGATTTCTTGGAATGAAGATAACAGATGGAAAGACAATGTTATATGATATTGAGGGAACACTTTGAAATATCCTCAAAAAAGAATAAAGAAAATTAAAACAGTCTGAATAATTACAAAGGTAATCATATGGTAGATACTAACCCAGGGTTAGGTAGTGCCTTGCACATACACTTAGTCACAGTATAATGAAATATGTTGATCAGGTTTCTTCCTCATCACTTTCTTCCCAACTTCCAGAAATGTGAACAAAATTATTAATTGTCACTTTGACAAACTGGCTTAGAGGTTGGCTAGCCTGAGAATTCTGAGTGCATATCACAGTTTGAAGGAGTTTTTACAACATGTGCAGGTTAAAATTGTCCAATATTTGCAAATGGAAAAGAGTCGGCCAAAAATGCTTCAGCATGAAAGTGCACACAGGATACTGGAGACATCTTGGGCATGAACATAGTCAAGGTGGGGACCTAGAAAGTCTCGTTGGTTTGCAGTGGTGAAAATTTTATCTGTAAATGTCTCCCACATGATAATGATGATGATGATGACGATGAGCACATATAAAAGTCGTGCCATACAACAACTCTCTCTTATGCTGAACTTACCCTGCACATAAAGATGAGCCGAGCAGATAGCCTCGCCTGCTGGGTTCTCAGCCCTGACACTGATCTTGCCAGTATCTTCATAGAAAACTTCAGGAATATATAAGGCATAGATGTCCCCCTCCTGAGAAATCTGGAAGTCAGGAGAGCTGACCAGGCGGTTGCCATCTCTGTACCAAGAGACAGTTGGAGTAGGTTCCCCTGAAACCCGGACTACAAGTCTAACAGGTTCTCTCTCTTGAGCATGGGTGGTCTTTAGTTTTTCAGTGAAGGCAGGTGGGATTAAGATGGCTGGAAAGACAGAAAGTCAATTGTGTAACTAAATTTTAGTGCCCATGATGTTAATAAAATGTTTTTTCAATTGCTTTCATGGCTAAGCAGAACAAAACTGAAGTGAATTTGTTGAATAAAATATTTAATGACTCAGTAGCTGTTTTTTTTCCCTAGGCCCACAACCTGAAGGTTTGATACTCCATCAACTCAATTAGACACCTCCTGGATGTAAATTTGACAAGACAAATTTCTTATATCTGGTTCAATCTCCTAAAAAGTTTATAATCAGGGCACCTGTAATAGATATACCAGGTACTAGCTTGTTGTCTTTAGACAGGAAAAGAATTTAAAACTAAGACAGACACTAGAGATATATTCCAGACTTTGGCACACTCTAGTAAAAATACTTATACCAAAGACTAGTATGAATTTCTAGTTTCTAAACATGTCCATCAACACAAATCTAGCTTTATGATGGAACATAAACCTAGTTACGGCTTGGCAATGTCATGGTTTTCCTGTGTCTCCTACAACAACAACATTAAAGATGTGACTAATTTTTTTTTTTGGGCACAAAAAATTCACTAGTTCCATATTATGTAACAATCATCCAAAACCAGGTTTATACCTAGGATTGGAAAGGACATACTATACTTCTAAACCACTCTGTCCTTGTTCTCAACTTTAGTGTCATGATAGTGAAGATACAGTGTAACTATAAGTAAATTAGTTAATCAAAACCAGTGATCATGTAATCATTAGTCACAAGTTATTCTTCTTCTGCATTTGCCCCCTAGGGCGGCTGGCATGTTGTGGTTTAAAGCTAGGCACTTTTTGGTCCAACACAGCTGTATTCAGCAAACACCTAGTTAGTCACCTTTTTACAACATGCTTATTATGGTAGAAAAGAGTAAAGATCCCTTTTCACGCTTTAGGCACATCAGGTATATGGGAAGAGCGCTTAGACCATCCGCACTAGGTGGGTAATGTTGTCAGCATTATGCCGGCCATCTTTACTTCCCCAGGACAGCTATCCTGGTACCTATATTAGGCTGGGTCGACCTGCGACGCCCCATACCATGATAAAATTCCATGCAGCCAGCAGTGGGTTTTGATTGTGGTACGTTGGGATTACGAGTTGGACTCACAACGCCTAAGCCACGGAAGTCGCAAGCTTATTATGGTGCAGTAGGTCCATTCTCTTCCCCGAACCTACATGGGGAGTTATAAGTTAATCAAAACCAAACAATATGTAATCACTAGTAACAAGTCATAGTTAAAATATCTAACAACTGCCCTACCTCTGACAACTAGCTCAGCTGAGCTGGATGCCTTGCCATATGGGTTCTCAGCAGCACACGTGAACTTGCCGCTGTCCTCGGCAAACACTTCTGGTATGCTCAAGGCAACTCGGCCATTGCGGAAGGAAATCTCAAAGTCAGCCTGGTCTGAGAGTTGTTTGCCCTCTCTGTACCAGCGGATCACAGGTTCAGGTTTGCCTAAAGACCAGCAAGACAACAACGAATAAAGAACTGTCAGGAGAGGATGGATTGCAGACATGTATTTTGTCATAAACAGTTAAGTTAGGTCCAGCTGACAGGTTTTTTTCTTTCAGTCAAAGGATATTCAAGAGACACAATGCCACAGTGGTAATTGTGTTTGTGTACAAGGTAAGTATCATGCATTTTATATCATTCTTTTGCTTACTGTTATTTTTTTGTTTTTTCATTGGCTTACAGTGTAATTTCCCTTTCTTTTTTTTTTTTTATTAAATGTTTTGTGTTTTCTCTTTGTGTTTGCTGATAAAGGCTTGTCATAGCCACTGTTTGTTTATCAAAATGTATACTGTGAACCTGATATATACCTTATGTTAATCCATTTAGCCTGTATTTGAATAGCTTTATTACTGTCAACTTGTCTTGATTTATCAAGAGATGCAATAACCGTCTTAGTGGCAGGTGTTTTTCCCCTATCAGTATGGTTTAAGAGTTGACCCAGCAACAAAATGGCTACAAAATGAGTTGTGGTTCTGACTGAGAAAGTAAAGGTGACTGATCATTGCACCCCATTATGTAATTAGGTTTGTGATGGTCTAACATTTCACAGTGGCAGGATTTGTTCTAGGACTAACCACCTTCACATTGAGAGTGGGAAATTTAATTATGACATTAAATAGGTGTCATTTAGCACTCACATTTGAAATACAAATTACATTTATCATGTGATGCATACTGGCATTACCTTCAAGGTCAAGATAGGAGACTAAAAAATTTCTCATGGGAACAATAAGCAGGGATACATTAAAGTAGCTGCTGCATCTGAGGAGTGAGCATGCATGAGAATGCCAAGTGAGCAGTGCTGTTGATTGTGACAATATAGCATAGTATAATAATTATAATCATCACACAGCAGGTTGGTTACAGTATGCCATTTTCATTCCCGTTAATCTTATAAGGCACCTGATCTTTCATCAGATTCTTGCACAATGGATTCTCTTTTCCACAGTATTCAGGATATGTTATTTCCACCATCTTGTTGGTCAATCATCCCGCCTCTCTTCTGGAACCAATGCTTCACATGCCTGTTCTTTCTAAGTAATATTGTATATGGCCAAAGTAGAGTTTCTGAGAAAGGGTGCTGTTTATGAGCCAGTTTTCTTCTATTAAGTCATTCAGACTACTAATCCATGACAAGATCAAACTACTGACCAGTGACATGATAGACTACTGACCAGTGACATGATAGACTAATGACCAGTGACAAACAAGATGAGACTACTGACCAGTAACAAGATGAGACTACTAACCAGTGACAAAATGAGACTACTAACCAATGAAAAGAAGACTGCTGACCAGTGACAAGATCATACTACTAACCAATATCAAGATAGACAACTGACCAGTGACAAAATCAGACTAGTGAACAATGACAAGATCAAACTAATGACCAGCGACAAGATCAAACAACTGATTAATGGCAAGATCAAACTACTGACCAATGACAAGACAGACTACTGACCAGTGACAAGATAAAACTACTGACCAGTGATAAGATAGACCACTAAACAGTGACAAGATCAAACTACTGACCAATTACAAAATAGACTGCTGAACAGTGACAAGAATAGACTACTGACCAGTGACAAGATTATTCTTCTTACCAGTGATATTTTCAGAATACAAACCAGTGTAGTGACAAGTTCAGACTACTTACTAATAAAAAGTTCAGACTTCTAACCCATGATAATTTCAGCCTACTTACCAGTGACAACTCCTTCAAAGGTCACCCTGGTTCCCTCCACAGCTTGAATACTTCTCAATGGCTGGACAAAGTTTGGAGGGATTGGCACCTCAATAGTCAAGTCCACTGGCTGGAAGACAGGTGGGATGTCTGTGGTCACTGTGGTGGCATACCTCTGTGACAGTGTGGCCCGTTTCTTGGGCCTCACCTCTGTGGTGAATGTGGTTGAGTGATGGCTTTCCCCACCAGAAGACAGGTAGCGGTCTTCAGATGTGAAGACACGGCTCACTGTTCTCTCTGTTTTGGTGACTGTCTGGGTGCTGATGGGAAGTCAAATAAGAATGGATGTCATATTATGTATATTACAGACAACATAACAAACAGCAATGCATGTGTTTCTGACAGCAGGTTGGCACTTGTGTGTCTTTCCAGACAATAGTGTTATATTGTGTAGATCAGGCAAGGTATTCACAGCAGCCTATGGCAAAGGCAAGCAAGTTAAACTAGCAAAACCCGCTCATGTTAAGAGGTCTTCCGCAATTCTCATAGCAGTGGCCATAGTGATATGTAATAAAAAAAAAAAAAAACATACAGAAAACACAACTGATTAATTTACAAGGTAAGGATGGACAGCTGCAGATACTAATCACTACAAGTTTTTATATGATGTGTTAACTCTTTTAAACTGAGATCTGATTCTTGAGAAGAATGTTGAGAATACCTTGGACTGCCAGAATAACCAACATTGAATGCCTGGAAATGGCTAATTTAAGTAGAACATTATATACAACAATGAGAAGAAGTCAATGTTCTTTGGTCATGTGATGAGAAAAGAAACACTGGAAAATATCACGATGAATGGAAAGATCACTGGTAGAAGAGGCAGAGGCAGACCTAGAGAAATGATGGTGGATGGCTTGAGACAGTGGCATGGAGGAATTTCGTCAGTAGAATTGATCCAGAACACCAAATACTGAGACCTGTGGCCTGTGGCACCTCATGAATGCCTAAACCAGTTAGCAAGGCACTTGATGATGACAATTACCTCTTTCAGCAAAAAAATCAACTTACCATACACTTACTGGTTACTCAAGACTTGGTACAAATGTCTTAACTTCTTCTTCTTCTTCTCTCTCACACACTCTCTCTCTCTCTCTCTCTCTCTCTCTCTCTCTCTCTCTCTCTCTCTCTCTCTCTCTCTCTCTCTCTCTCTCTCTCTCTCTCTCTCTCTCTCTCTCTCTCTCTCTCTCTCTCTCTCTCTCTCTCTCTCTCTCTCTCTTCTGCTACATTACCTTATTCTGTCCCAGATGATATTTAACTCTATGTGTCCCAATGTTGTGTGGTTTTAACTCATAAAGACACAATGGTGGACACTCTTAAGTACATAAATTTGGGAGTAGTGTTACAGTAACTAGTATCTGCAATTTAAAGTGTTCATTAGATATTATAGGATATCCTTGGTCATCCAATGGTCACTCACTACACAAATATATAGTAAAATCTTGTTAACATAAACTCCCAGAAGAAGAACCCTCTGTTAACTGAATAAAAACTGTGTCCCAGCAGGGATGTATTTAACTGAATCTTTGAAAAGACATGTTTTTTTTTTTAAAGTAAACTCTTAATTTTTCAGTCCTTTATGTTAACAAAGTTTTCCTGTAATATACAGACAACAAATTTCAACTCTGATTAGAGCACACATTCTTACATCTCAGACTCTGACCATGAAGGATAACCATCATGCACATCCATCGACACTGGAGAAACTTTCTGTAAAGTCTGCCTCGGAGCTGGAATCAGAGGCAGTGGAGGAGGAGTAGCAGCCACTGAGAGCAGAGCTGAACATGTGGCCTTTCCACTGGGGTTCTCAGCGGACAGGGAGAATCTTCCTGCGTCTTCGTCAAACACTTCAGGGATGGTCAGGCGGTATGTGTCCCCATCCATGCTGATGATGTAGTCCTGAGAGACCAGAGGTTCCCCGTTAAAGTTCCAGGTGACCTACAGAAACAAGTTTATTTTAAAAGGGTCAGGCATGAGCATGTAAACACTACTATCAGCATTATTATCATAATCATCATCTCCATCATCATCATCATCAGCATTATCATCATCCTGTAAAGTGCATTTGACAACAGATTATTTGTAAAATCTACTATACTATTAGCGAGGAAAAGAGCTGGTCATTCAACTTTATGATGCCATGATCTGGTATGTGTGAAGGGCCAGCATTCATTCCACTATCTGTATGTCTGTCCCAATAGGTTATTCACTGTCAAGATTGTATTTCTGTGAATATGCTGCTCCACCATAAACATTTCTGGTGACTGCCTAGAAATGAATAACTGAGATTTTCACCTGATGGTTTCCCTAGACTCATTCAGTACCAGTTACACAATGAGTCAGTCTATAATTACAGCAGAACCCAATTAACAAGTGGCCCATTCTGATTTTTTAATGTTTATTTTACACTGCAGTGAAAAAATGCTGGCAACTGTGAAGGGTGCTATAGGTTATCAGTATTTCAATGACACAAGTGCAGTGCATGTGTTCTAAAAGCTAAGTATAAAGTATTCTGATGTGTTTTACAGACTTACTATGCATTCATCTGAAAATGTTACTGCTATCTGATCTTCATCACACCAAGTCATTTACAGCTTTAGAAGCATCAAATAAAAAATTACAAAATAGCAGACTGATTGGAAATGTATGGAACTGGATTTTAAAAAAGTAAAAGAGCAGTCAAGCTTTGATAAGTGATTGATCTGTAATGTACCTCGGACAAAACATAGACAGACAAAAGAATCAGCAAGAAGAGAGAAAAGAAATAGTGAAATAACAATTTCTTCAACATCAGTTACGACATTCCTTATTATATACACATCTGACCCTAGATGTAACCATGTCTCACGTGGTTAAGGCCTTATGAAAGAATGTGTAGAATCTGGAACAGAAAACTGATTATCGTAGGTAGTGATGAGTGAATATGGCCGATACTTGATGCTTAGAGGAAAGGCAAAATAGACATATCATCAGACAGCTACTGACACCACTAGTATTGGAACTCTGCGCTGGCTGCTGAAGATTGGGATGGAGCACTTATCGGAATGCCAAAAGTGCTTTGATGTCAGTTCTTGAATCAGCTCAACTCTTAACCTAGACTGGTGATCATGTAAAATAATGTACAACAACAACACAAACACATCTACAGTGCATATGATGATGATGAAAGAATACTAAGTACCTCTGAGCACATTCAGAGTGCAATGAAGTGTGTAACTAACAGAAAATCTCACCTTAGGTTTGGGTGAGCCGGTTACAGTGCACTCAAAAGTGACAGAATCTCCTGGTTTGGCTGTGACATCATGGAATAAACGTCCAAACTCAGGCGGGCTCTGCGGCACCTGTTCTCGTCTGCTGACCTTTTTCTTCTCCATGGTCTCCTCAGGTGGTGTCTCAACTGTCAGCTTGGCCACACAGCTGGCTTCTCCTGCTCTGTTGGCAGCCTTGACAGTGTAACTGCCACTGTCCTCATCGAATACTTCAGGAATGGTCAGTGAGTGGACATCAGCAAAAGCTGTGATCTATTGCAAAGCAAAGACAGCATGTTTACTGGTGGAATTCAAACATAATACATTGATTCAGAGGTAATAAGGATATTCTGAGGGGATTCTGGGGTTAAGGTTTATTACTGGTGACCAAACAACGCTGAAATTCCAGGGAAACACCACATTAATTGCTCATGTATAAGTATTTACATTGTTCATTTCAGTATCAACTTTATCCCACATCGGACTTAGCCATTAGTGCTCTGATCTGCACCTGAGTATGCTCTAAGTGTTTCTGGGCTAAAAACTCCCATTCTGTTGTATGTTTACAGAAGTAATTTTGTATTTGGAGCTGCACCATGTAATATTCCCAAACAACAGTAGGGACACTGCCCACATTTTAATTAAATATTGTATTCAAAATACTTCTACAAGTCTTGTGACTAAATATCCATAGCTTGAAACAGTAATGTTATCAGTATGTAACAGATGCTGTTGACTTTCTGTGTAATCGCTGGTCCCATCGATGAGGCTGAGTTGTTTACAGAGTTTGATGGTCAGAGTAATTTCAACCAGACACTATTCAGAAAGAAAAAATTGTACTTCTTCTTCTTCACTGTCAGATTTCCAAATAAAATCTCTAATGAAATCTGCAGTCAGTTTCAACTTCATGACAATTATATTCCAGTTTTTATGAAATTAAACGGTAGCTACTATGTTTGTCTACATTCATTAAAAGGCATTAGCAGACTAAAGGCAGAGGTTGCTGTCAGGCTGTGATCTGTTGGAGGGGGGGGGGGGGGGGGTCCCTTCCTGTCTGCCTCTCATTCATTGGTAATTAGGGACACATTTTTTTTAATGAGACTGCATTAACTATATTGTAGTATGGTGGCTAGATGCTTGCCTGCCACCATCAAGCTGGTATATTGTGTTCAGAACTGGCCTTGGCTCCCATGTTGACCCAGCTTAAAATTGTTACCAGGTAATGTTCTGGGAAGCAAAGGCAAACAGTTTGATGTCAGCCAGACTACACATCAAAAGCTGATTGGTCTATACAAATACAGGCCTAGCACTATATACTTGATGTACCAAAAACCTGAAAACGGTCCGCCCATTTTTTTTTTAAACAAGATCAGTACTTGGAAAAATAGCCTGCCTATACTGAGGACTGAACCAGAACCATAGTCCTGAAAGGCAAATGTACTAAACACTGCGTTTCCTTCAATACTGTAAGTTAACGAGTATAGTAAGATTAGACCCCTACCTGGAAGTCTGGTGAGCTTTCAAGAATGTGAGAATCCCTGTACCAGGTAACAGTGGGCAAGGGATGGCCTTGGACACGGCACTGCAAACAGACCCTCTGTCCTGACTTGACATGCTGGTCTCTCAAGGGTTGTGTAAACTTGGGAGCTGCTTCTTCTGCCACTGAGGCATCACTCATCTCACTGACAGCTATTATGGGGAAACAATTAGATACGATTATTATCAAAGCTCTTATAAACAAAAAAATCTTGGCAAATCTGTTATATTAGTAATACTATCTCAAATGAAATGCATTTTGTTTACTCTGAAGTATTCTTCTTCTTTTTCTAGTTTCTCTTTCAAAAAAAATATTGGTTTGCAATATGTCCATTTACAGCAAAGACCAAATATCTCTTTCTTTTGATACAGTCATTAAGTAGCATGTCCTTTGCAGAACTTTGCTCCCATAAGAACCTTCCGCAAAACTTCTCAATGACAAGCAAGATGTCCCGTGTCTGATACACCCAACTGGAGATCATCCGCCACATCCTGTACCCATCTTCCCTTTGGCCTTCCTCTCTTCCTAGGCATATACCCCTCCATTATTGTTCTCTCTAAACTTTTGTGACGTTGCAAATGACCTTCTAGTTAGTAACTGTACTAGTTGGTGGCCACAGCTATTGTCCCTACTGATGAGATCATCTGCCTATCACTGCAGAGTGCATGACCATAGCCAACAACAATCTGTCAGTTGCTATCACACTCCAACCACCACCTCTTGTGACTTAAAGATAAAAGGCAAATTTGGGAAATGTGAATAAGTGCTCTGCCACCAGTACGGACAGCTGATAAGAAACTGTCCGCCTGTGTCGCCGTCCGCACACAACTCCTTAGCTTCAGCAATGTTCTTCCATTTACCCCAAAGTGTTAACTTTGGTACCCATTACCTAGAAACTGGGTGAACCCCGGGAACCGCCTGGTTTTGAACACCGACCGTGGGCTGCAGCGAGTCGCAGCAGGATTTGAAAGTGAGTTTCCTATCGACTGCGCTAACGTGGCAACTCGTGACTAACACATCCAGTGTCCACGTTGTGCTGTGGTTTTCAGTTAGGCTGTGACATCTGCATTTCAGCAAATCCTTTATTAGTCACATTTTATGGCATGGTTTTTAAGGAGCAGTGAGTGTAAACCCCCCCCCCCCCCCCCCTTTTCCCTTCCTTTCCCCCACCTCGCAAAATTAATGTGGGCTGAGAACCCATACAGGAGAAACCAGGGTCATGATCAGCTTTGGTTTGCTAACATTGAGGCAAGCAGTCAAGTGAAAAGTCCCCAACTACATAAATACTCTTTGCTATGTCTTAAGGTTCAGATTACACAACTGAACTCTCTTATGTTATAGTCATCTGTTTGTAGCAGTACAAGCAGTCCGTTGCATTTACTGGATTTTGCAGATCTAACCCCATCATGTTTGTTTTCCTGGCTGTTCATGACTTTTACTAAGCAATTCTATGTTTATTATTTTTCCAACGTCTACTGAGCAGTTGGTGTTCCACACCACTGTTGCCTACAGCTGGAATTAACGGGGTATTTCTGTGTTACAAAATGCTTTCTCAATACCCAAACCCCAGATGCAGATGAGTGGTCATCATCATCAAACAGCAGATCATTTACGCAACACTGCTTCCCTCACAGCATGACTGAAAGTCTCTGTTTCTAGTTAATGCTCCTGCCCTATGTGGTTTCACAGCCAATGCATCTGCAATGTCCTGCATTTGCCTTCACAGCAGTCTGCATGGGACTCGTTTTCTAAAACACTGTGCCTCCACCACCATTCACTCCATGCTGTCATGACGTCTAACACGACCAAAATACCTCAGCTCTTGGGACATGATGTTGTTTTTATGCCAGTTTTGTAGGAGTAGTAAGAGAAAGCAAGCACTTACGTTCCACATGAAGCTTGCATGCTGACTCTGCCACACCTTGGGGATTCTGAGCCACACATTTAAAGAGGCCATCATCACTGGGGATAGCTTCTCTTATGATGAGTGTGCAGCGATCACCCTCAAACAGCAGCTGGATGTCCTGAGATTCTTTGATGGGCTTCTCATTCTTGAACCAGATCACCTTTGGATAAAAAACAGAAAAGAATATTTGCCATGTATTTAATCATTGTCCTGTTGTACCACTGTATGTCATTTGCCCAGTCTACTTCTCTATTTCGCTCTATCCTGTGCCATTACTTCCCTCACAGCATGCCTGAAAGTATCGTGTGAATTGTTGCGCACATAAAAAATCCCTTGGCAGCTAGAAATCGAAAAGAGTAGCTAAACAGCCCTACCCGGGCAAAATTTGGAGTTAAAAATCTACCTAAAGTATTTCAGGATCCTCGCCGGTGCTACGGAGCTCATGCACTGCACTGAGATTCTTGTGAATCAGCCCTCCCTAAGTAAGAAGTAGAACAGAGCACTTATGGGTTACTACCCGTGTGCCATGATGTTGATCTGTTGTTCAAACTTCAAACTTCACACTGCATTTACTTCGATAATATGGATGCAATCCAGTCCTGCACCTTTGTCCTCTCTCATCAACATTCACTCTAGGGTTTCTGTACTAGGGTTTTCTGTACTTAGAATCCTAAAATTTTAAAAACAAAGATAGGTATTCAACAATAGATGATGGATCCATAATCTTTTATTCTATTTAGAGGTACAGGTCTAGTTTATTTACTTTAAACATGTTTTTAAATATTTTTCGTAGAATTTTAAAATGTAGGTTTATTGAAAAAGTAAAAAAAAGCGAGCATCATGAGACAATAATCAAATTTTAGAAAATAAAATCTTTCTAAAATCTACTTTGAGATAGACCAGTCCCTATAATATTGTTTATGGAGTAGGCATACAAAATTTTGTGTTTCTACTCTTTATATTAGCTTAGATTTTAGGATTTCACACACACAGCAAACTGAAATATAGAGATTTGAGAAAACTGACTTTTAAACTTTTTTTTTATCTTAAAAAAGTGCACGAGGTGGTGTCGTTAGTATTAACTTTTCAATGCTAAATTGTTTACAAATGACATACATTTTGTGTGTAATCTATTCTACGAATGCCGAACTTTACAAAAACGAACACATTGAAAAAGTGATATTTTTGTCATAAATTGGGAAAAATGCTGTGTAGTGACCCCTTAATTCCAGTATTTACCATTTCAGTGCCTGTTTGGTGATTCTCTGTTTGTCTCCTCTCAAAATGTGTACAATGAAGCACCAACGTCTCTGTCTTACAACTGTTCATACTAATAGTTGCCCCGATACTTCTCTTAATTTCTTTACCCCCTCTTGAACTCATCCCATTTTGATATTTTGACATTAGTATGTTGGAATTTAAAACTCAGCAGGAACAGCAAACTTGATGAGGAAAGAGATCTGATCCGAGGCACTTATAATGGTGTGAGATCCTGGGGATAGCACAAGATGATTTATGCAGTACTTGGTGTCAGAACATAGCTAGCTAGCTTTTAATTAGTAAAGGTGTGAATAACAAGGAAGATACCCTATCTTAACACTGTTGCCTAGTACATGATGTACGTAGAACCAACATTGCAGTATCTGCTATGTGATAATTTATATATTAATCCACCTACAAATAGGCGTAATACCTGCTGTGTGATAATTTATATATTAATCCACCTACAAATAGGCGTAATACCTGCTGTGTGATAAATTATATGTTAATCCACCTACAAATAGGCGTAATACCTGCTGTGTGATAAATTATATGTTAATCCACCTACAAATAGGCGTAATACCTGCTGTGTGATAAATTATATGTTAATCCACCTACAAATAGGTGTAATACCTGCTGTGTGATAAATTATATGTTAATCCACCTACAAATAGGCGTAATACCTGCTGTGTGATAAATTATATGTTAATCCACCTACAAATAGGCGTAATACCTGCTGTGTGATAAATTATATGTTAATCCACCTACAAATAGGTGTAATACCTGCTGTGTGATAAATTATATGTTAATCCACCTACAAATAGGCGTAATACCTGCTGTGTGATAAATTATATGTTAAATCCACCTACAAATAGGCGTAATACCTGCTGTGTGATAAATTATATGTTAATCCACCTACAAATAGGCGTAATACCTGCTGTGTGATAAATTATATGTTAATCCACCTACAAATAGGCGTAATACCTGCTGTGTGATAAATTATATGTTAATCCACCTACAAATAGGTGTAATACCTGCTGTGTGATAAATTATATGTTAATCCACCTACAAATAGGCGTAATACCTGCTGTGTGATAAATTATATGTTAATCCACCTACAAATAGGCGTAATACCTGCTGTGTGATAAATTATATGTTAATCCACCTACAAATAGGCGTAATACCTGCTGTGTGATAAATTATATGTTAATCCACCTACAAATAGGCGTAATACCTGCTGTGTGATAAATTATATGTTAATCCACCTACAAATAGGCGTAATATCTGCTGTGTGATAAATTATATGTTAATCCACCTACAAATAGGCGTAATACCTGCTGTGTGATAAATTATATGTTAATCCACCTACAAATAGGCGTAATACCTGCTGTGTGATAAATTATATGTTAATCCAGCTCCATGTAGGCACTCTTCAAACGCAGACAAAATTATAGTCTTAAGAAATGCATCGTTGGTTCTGAGATGGACTTATCAGTTGTGCTTTAAATGACAGCCTTTATTAAGTGTGCTCACCTCTGGTTCAGGATGTCCTATCAGGACACAGTCAAGTCTGACCCTTGTCCCTTCAGGAACTTCTTTGGTTGGTGGAAGTTTCTGTACAAACTGTGGTGCTCTGGCTTCTAATTCTGCAGAAGCCTGGGAGACCTCATCTCTGTAACATATAAATAAAAACATGTTTTTGTGTGGTGTATAAACTGAAAGAATAAAAGAGAACATTAACCACCTGTGAAATGAGATGTTTGAAAAAGTCTTCAAGCATGTTTATTGTGGGGCATAAACTGAAACACTTGGTGTCACCAACTGAAAAGAGAAGGCCAACCAAAGAGATGAGTTGAGCCGGGTGATATCTGCAGCAATGATCTCAAGGGCTCGGAATGCTAAAGAAGAAGAAGAAGATAAACTGAAAGAATATAAGAGAACATTAACCACCTAGGAAATGAGATGTTTGAGAAAGGCTGTGAACACAACCAGAAGTGATTGTGTGAGAGCAGAGAGATAACAACTATCGGAACAAAGCCCATCAATAAATTCATTGACAAAAAAGTCTGAAATTGTTCAGCCACATAATAAGAATGAATCCAACAATGCCAACAGCGAGAGTGTACAACATGAAAATGGAAACACCAAGAGGCAGAGGGAGACCTAGAAAAACATGAACAGAAGAAGTCATTGACTGCTTAAGACCTCACAACATTGGCTTGACTACCTATCATCTGTTAAATACAATGCCTAGTGGCACAAAATAGATGTTGACAACAACAACAACAAAAAAGGGGGGGGGGGGGGAGAGAGAAAAGATATACCAATAGGTATTTATTTTAGGATATGTATTATAAAAATCATTTACTTGCTTTATACATCATTTGCTGAGGTATACAGTCTGTTGGTAGTAAAGTTACATAGATGAAATATTTCAACTATTATTTTCTAATTACCACTCTTAATTGGTGGGCATTTGTAGCTTAGGCGTTGCAAAAGCGCTTCATAATGCCGGGGTGCAGGGTTCAATCCCAGCTGCGGACGGTTTGTCTTGCCTGGTTTTTACAGTGGTACCGAGAGCTGACTGTTCCGAAAGCGATGTCAAACTACTAAACATAAAATTTGCATAGAAAATCCACAACAGCCATGAAAATGCTGGGGTTGGTTGAGCAACATCCTGTAAAGGATACGCGACTAACTTTAACTAACTCATATTGTTTTCCTGTTTTGATAGTGATGATGATTTTGATGAGGACTTTGGTTGACGAAGGTGACTGTGATGCCGACAATGATGATTCTGATATTGAGGATGATGATTTTGGTGAGGATGGTGGTTGATGAAAGTGACTGTGATGCCGACAATGATGATTCTGATATTGAGGATGATGATTTTGGTGAGGATGGTGGTTGATGAAAGTGACTGTGATGCCGACAATGATGATTCTGATATTGAGGATGATGATTTTGGTGAGGATGGTGGTTGATGAAGGTGACTGTGATGCCGACAATGATGATTCTGATATTGAGGATGATGATTTTGGTGAGGATGGTGGTTGATGAAGGTGACTGTGATGCCGACAATGATGATTCTGATATTGAGGATGATGATTTTGGTGAGGATGGTGGTTGATGAAGGTGACTGTGATGCCGACAATGATGATTCTGATATTGAGGATGATGATTTTGGTGAGGATGGTGGTTGATGAAGGTGTCTGTGATGCCGACAATGATGATTCTGATATTGAGGATGATGATTTTGGTGAGGACGTTGGTTGACGAAGGTGACTGTGATGCCGACAATGATGATTCTGATATTGAGGATGATGATTTTGGTGAGGACGTTGGTTGACGAAGGTGACTGTGATGCCGACAATGATGATTCTGATATTGAGGATGATGATTTTGGTGAGGATGGTGGTTGATGAAGGTGTCTGTGATGCCGACAATGATAATTCTGATATTGAGGATGATGATTTTGGTGAGGACGTTGGTTGACGAAGGTGACTGTGATGCCGACAATGATGATTCTGATATTGAGGATGATGATTTTGGTGAGGACCTTGGTTGACGAAGGTGACTGTGATGCCAACAATGATGATTCTGATATTGAGGATGATGATTTTGGTGAGGATGGTGGTTGATGAAGGTGACTGTGATGCCGACAATGATGATTCTGATATTGAGGATGATAATTTTGGTGAGGATGGTGGTTGACGAAGGTGACTGTGATGCCAACAATGATGATTCTGATATTGAGGATAATGATTTTGGTGAGGACGTTGGTTGACGAAGGTGACTGTGATGCCGACAATGATGATTCTGATATTGAGGATGATGATTTTGGTGAGAACGTTGGTTGACGAAGGTGACTGTGATGCCGACAATGATGATTCTGATATTGAGGATGATGATTTTGGTGAGGACGTTGGTTGAGGAAGGTGTCTTTGATGCCGACAATGATGATTCTGATATTGAGGATGATGATTTTGGTGAGGACGTTGGTTGATGAAGGTGTCTGTGATGCCGACAATGATGATTCTGATATTGAGGATGATGATTTTGGTGAGGATGGTGGTTGATGAAGGTGTCTGTGATGCCGACAATGATGATTCTGATATTGAGGATGATGATTTTGGTGAGGACGTTGGTTGACGAAGGTGACTGTGATGCCGACAATGATGATTCTGATATTGAGGATGATGATTTTGGTGAGGACGGTGGTTGACGAAGGTGACTGTGATGCCGACAATGATGATTCTGATATTGAGGATGATGATTTTGGTGAGGACGTTGGTTGACGAAGGTGACTGTGATGCCGACAATGATGATTCTGATATTGAGGATGATGATTTTGGTGAGGACGTTGGTTGACGAAGGTGTCTGTGATGCCGACAATGATGATTCTGATATTGAGGATGATGATTTTTTTTGAGGATGGTGGTTGATGAAGGTGACTGTGATGCCGACAATGATTCTGATATTGAGGATGATGATTTTGGTGAGGATGGTGGTTGATGAAGGTGTCTGTGATGCCGACAATGATGATTCTGATATTGAGGATGATGATTTTGGTTAGGACGTTGGTTGACGAAGGTGACTGTGATGCCGACAATGATGCTGATATTGAGGATGATGATTTTGGTTAGGATAGTGGTTGATGAAGGTGACTGTGATGCCGACAATGATGATTCTGATATTGAGGATGATGATTTTGGTGAGGATGGTGGTTGACGAAGGTGACTGTGATGCCGACAATGATGATTCTGATATTGAGGATGATGATTTTGGTGAGGATGGTGGTTGATGAAGGTGACTGTGATGCCGACAATGATGATTCTGATATTGAGGATGATGATTTTGGTGAGGATGTTGGTTGACGAAGGTGACTGTGATGCCGACAATGATGATTCTGATATTGAGGATGATGATTCTGATGATGATGATAAGACACTAGAATGGAAACCCACCCTGGACTTGAAAAACATGGCTCAATGAGAACCTGGCAGACTGAAGTAGCCTCCCCTGCAATATTTCTCACAATCACAGTGTAAGATCCCGAGTCTTCGGTATAAGCTTCTTGAATGTCCAAAGATGAGAAGTTGACTGTGACAGTGATCTGAGGGACAGATTTAAACACATGTTTGCATTATATGTTTACTTGATTAACTATGTCAAGGCTGCATTTATTTTCTTGATTTAAAACACTAACTTTGAAGGTTCATAAGTATGTATGTATGGTGGAAGCTTGCTGCTGAAGATGGGGACTGAGTACTTATGGGAGTGTCCTAAGTGCTGTGATGTCGATTCTTAATTCAACAAGTATGTTTCATTGCCAGTTTTTTTTTTTCAGCCACAAGTAATGCCTGGTGTGTGTGTCAGGGTGTGTAGCCCTGAGTCTCAACTACTGCATATGTTTTCTTTTCCTTTTATAACTGTTCAAAGCATGCTAAAAAAAACCCTCTGGCTTCACTCTCATTAACCTCTTTTTAAGTAGCCCAACTTGCAATATTTTACAAAGATTATATGTCTAAATGAGTCACTTATTAACAGTACAGCCTATATTTACCACTTTTGCAGTGTAATATGCAAATAGTTCTCGGATTGCAAAGACAGGATTGTACACTATTAACCATCTCTGATTCAGATGTTCTTTCACGATGTGATGCCAAACTGTCCAACATCTTCTCTCTTGTGCTTTCTCAGAGTCTCTACCCCTTCAGCTTCACCACTGTTACAACTCTAGTTTTCTTCCTTTTCCCAGATTTCTTTGTGAGTTAATTTCTTTTAAAACATCATTACATTTTGTAATATGTTCATGTTGAAAGAAAGAAAGAAAAAAAAGAAATATAGACAGACAGACAGACAGACAGACAGACAGACAGACAGACAGACAGACGGACAGATGGACAGACAGACAGACAGACAGACAGACAGACAGACAGACAGACAGACAGACAGACAGACAGACAGACAGACAGACAGACAGACAGACAGACAGACAGACAGACAGACAGACAGACAGACAGACAGACAGACAGACAGACAGACAGACAGACAGACAGACAGACAGACAGACAGACAGACAGACAGACAGACAGACAGACACAGACAGACAGACAGAAACAACTACCTTGTACATGTTGTTGGGAACAATCCTGTTGCTGCCCCTGAACCAGATAACCTCTGGCGGTGGTGACCCTGAGAATCTGACCTCCAGATGTAGGGGCTTGCCCTCCGGAGAAGTCACATCATGCAGGGGCTGTTGAAATGTCGGCACTTCTGTTGCTGCAACAGTGATACATGCCATGAATGTGTGTCTTTAACTGATTTTGCTACAGGAAAATATTGTTTTCAAAACAGCTAAAGCAAGAAATTAATAGGTGTTACAAACTTTTTTTAAAAATTATTAAAGGATTTGGTTTCATGCCTGTGGTACTTCAGGCGTGTGGTGATAGGTTTACATTTTGAACAGACCAAATGGCACTTAATGGGTGATGGCAAGCATTGCTTCAGAGGTCCCAGGTAGTTAACATTTCAGACATTTTCTCCAGATCATGCTGATGTGCTGGAAAATGAGCAGGCAGACAGACTGGTCTGTTTTGCACCACTTGGTGGTGAACTGATGTACAACAAGTTAGATGTTGTGAGGGCCCTTTGGAAGCGAGTGAACACTGTGGAGGGACAAATAGATCATTATGGTCTGAGGAGAATAGCGCTGTAAGGAGTTACCAGGGGCTCTGGCCGATGCTTGACACTCAAGGAAAAGGTGAGACGGATTTACAATCCGACAGTTCCTGGTGCCATCAGAATTGAAACTCTTCATTTGCTGCTGAACAAGGGATGGAGCATTTATGGAAGTGTCTGAGTGCTATGATGTTGATTCTTAATTCAACATTCAACAACATTCAATATGTGGGTCATTATCATGCTAGCTACCTTTACTTCCCAGGGCATTTTCAGGTACCAATTTTAGGCCCAGACAACCATGGCAGCCAAGGTGCATTTTTTCTTCAAAATCCAGGACAAGATAATAACACTGGCATATATATATATATATATCCTGACAAAATATATAATAGCATAGATCTATTAGTCCAGATTAGTCACATCAAAGACAACAATTAAGGAATACTAACACACGTTAATTACTTTCTAACTCTTAGCAGACCATGCGTATCCAAACTAAGCTATTTGGGAGTGCCAACATACTCTTAAATACAGAAAAATGTATTCAACGAAGCAGACTGTAGACACTACTAAAACAACAGTGAATGAAAAGAAAAAGGGAGTACATGTCACTGGGAAGAGGTATAACAAATGTATCAGTCTTCACTTAGAGTGGATCCAGTGGCTGAGTAATTGAGACTTTTTATTCATCCATATTCCACCTCACAGTCATCATAATCATTCTCTTCATCATCATCATGTGTGTCATCAAACATCAGATAGGGCTCACAGTGTATTGCTCCATTCTGTTCCATGTTTTGCAATGACTGTGAAATCATGGATGCAGTCTGGGTCCAGCACCTTTGGCCTCTCTCATCCACTCTCAGTAAACTATACTTATTTATTACTAGGCAGGCCATTCCACAGTTAAGTTTTGGATAAGTAAAGTCACTCAAAAGACAAAAATTAGCAAGAGAACAGCTCCTGATATATGACTTGCATTAACATAACAAAAACAAAAATGTATAAGATGCTGAGGGGAAATCAAATGCAAACTCACATGGATTATGAAAGAATGAACTTCTTTATGGCTAATCATCATGTCCCATTGTAAAAATACATGTGTATTACATACTGGAAGACAGATCAAGATGGTACTTGATGTAGATATTAGGGGTGCTATAACTATAACATGAATAGGAGGCTGAATGGGGTATCTGGGATTTGTCTGGTATCTGGGATTTGTCTGGTATCTGGGATTTGTCAGCCCAGTTGCACTTCATGCATGTGGGATTCATGGAGTGAGTAAATCTACAGGCAGAAGCTCAGAAGGGGGGGAAATCAGTACTTATTACTGTTGATGGAAGGAGCTTATATGGTAAATGACTAACAAACAAGCATTTTTAGGAAAGTAATGTAAAGAAAAAATACTTTTATTAAAAAAGCAGTATAGCAAAACCACTAAAGAAAAGAGCAAAACAAAGGAGGCAAACAAAGAAAACTGAAGGGGTTGAGGAATGCATGCTGTGGTGGCTCCAGTGTCTTACGTATGACTGTCAGCCGAGCCGATGAAGAGGCTTCACCGCCTGGGTTAAGAGCACGACATGTGTAGCGTGCACTGTGATGTTGCTGCAGCTGACGGATCTTCAGATTACAGGTACCATTGATCTTGGTGATAACATATTCAGGTGAGTTGTCAATATTGATTTCATCCTTATACCAGGAGATGGTGGGTCGATGGAATGCCAGTAACATGACACTCAAAAGAATAAGGAGTACCTTGAGGGACGTCCTGAGATTTGAGGTTCCTGGTAAACTCTGGTGCAACAATCTGCTGGTGTGTTTCTGTGGGACAATATATGAAATTATTTTTCATTCAAGTCAAAAATTACAAGTGCAATAACAATTAGCAAAAAGGTAACAACTGTAATGGCATGGAAAGTAAAGGTGGCTAGTGTGATATGGTCATTCACAATCAGGGAAATGATTACATCTTATTTCAAAATATGTGCAAGATTCAAGAATGCAGTAGATATATGCTACATATCTTTGCATCATTCTAACTGACTAATGCAGTCACATTATAAATACTTACTAACATATATTACTGGGAGTAAATTGCTTTATACTGTAGTAGTAATGTTAGGGAAACTGTTCAGAAAGAAAGTAAGTAAATTGATACAATAAAACAAGAAGCGACAATTACTAGACACAACCAGACATTAATGAGAAGAAAAAACAGTGTTGTTCAACTAATAGAAAGAAAAAAATACCACTACCATTAGAAAAGTCCTACTGCAATCACCAAACCAATGGCAAAATACCTAATGACAGAATAATACTTGAGGGAAAAGTGGCAGCACAATGACTAATGGGGTTGTATGCCAGCCTAGTGGTAAAACGTCTTAATTATCAGTGAGGTAAAATATTTTGGGTTCCGAGGCAGATCCTGTCTATTTACAGTTACCATAAAATGTATGGGAAGTAAAGGTGGCCGTCAGGATACTGACCACCCCACCTATCAAGTGCAAACTCATCCACAGAATTATAGGGCTAACGACTATATGCTCAGTATGTCTAAAGCCATTTCAGATCCTAATTTTTATGAATGCTTATCGAATTTACTTTGTTTATTTTCACGTTCACTGGCTGTAAACTCCAGCAGAAAGTTATTGATGTTCATCATTTTCTGGACTTTATAGTCTTGTTTGAGAACATGAGTTATGTATGCACATCCGTTTTACAGATCTGGCTTATTAGTATGCAGACTGATGGTTCCTCACCTCTCAGGCAGATGCACTCTGACTTCACAGGAATCGCCCTTAATTAATTAGTTGACTTCTACGACATGCTTGTTCAGGAGTCTCCCCCCCCCCCCCCCACCCCCCCCCCCCCCCCCCCCCACCACCAAAAAACAAAATGGCTCCACAGAATGCACACAGGGATCTTTATAGAATGAATAAACAACTCAGTGAAGAGTTTTCATATTCATAATTTTGTCTACAATGTCAAAGTCTACTGATGTTTCTCCAGACTGCCGACTCCTACCTTTGACAGTGAGATAAGCTGAAGACTCAGCCATCCCAGCTTCATTGGTAAATCGGCATGTGTAACGAGCTGTGTCCTCCGAGAATGTTTCCTCTATTGTCAGGGTAGCCAAGCCATTCATGAAGCGGGTTTCATAGTCTGGACTGGTCAGTGGCAGGTTGTCTTTGTACCATCGGACTTCAGGGACCTGATCGCTGTCCACTCTACATTCAAATGTGACCCTAGATTAAGAATGAAAAGGAAAATTATTCACTTTTGAAGAACAGATGTTCTACCATAACAACAGACACGTTTTTCTTATGTAACAGTAATCTAATAATCAAATGTATTATAGTTTCTTATCTTAGTACAAAGCACAATTATGATTTCACTTCTTACTGTACATGAAACTGTCACCCCAGAAAGCTACAAATATAGCATTTCCATCATTGCCACATTCCTGTAAAGGCTGCAAAACCGGCCTGCCTGTAGTGATCTGTTTTCAGAAGTGTAGTTTAAAGTCACTGGTTCTGTTTGAGCCTGTGCATTATTCAGGAGGTGTGGATATGAATATATTTACTAAACATAACATTTAGAAGGGTCTTCTTGTGAATGGAATGATTTTTTTTTAAAGTGATGTTGAGATTAAATTTTTCCTGTAGCCTAAGTGAAAGAAGTGGCTGGGTAACAGCCTAATTCAGCCGATTCAATTTGGGAGGGGGTGAGGGGAGGGGGCAGGGAATGTATTCTGTTTAAGGCTTTGACTCTATTTCTCACATAAATAAATGTTTTCATGTTATTTCTTTGTAATTTCTAAAACCTTTGATACATTTACTCACATGCTGAAAGTAGATCTTCTACAAGAGATCAAATGGTTTTGTCATCTTATTATAATGTAGCCTCAACAGTTACCTAAATGGGAACTACATTTATTACAATTTGATGTAAAAAGAATAGGGCACCCAAGAAGAATATGTACTGATGACATCGGAGACCTTACAGTTTCACATGGAGGAATGACAATAGCTAGTGCTACCCACTGAACCTGGGCTGCAAACTAATCACCCCCCCCCCCCCCCACCCACCCAATGTTTAACAGCAGTTGTGAAAATAAGGATGATTTCTACTGAACAAATGATGTCTCTGTGAACAAGCAGACTGACCTGTTGCCTTCCATGACCTCGGCGTTCTTGAGGTGTTGTGTAATTTTGGGTGGTCTCACTTTGGGTGCTGGAGCTGCAGCTCTGGCACTGACATCCCTGGGCATGAACTCTTCCACTGGCACAGCCTGAAGGAGAAGAAAACAGCCAGCTGGGTCAGAACTGATAGCATTATAATGTTGCTCATAGTAACAGATTTCCCACTGATTTAGACATAAAAGTTAACTACCAGTTACTGTCTTTATTATACAACTTTTGTGGTGTAGGCAGGGAGGGTCTTTGAGCCTGTGGATGCACGGCCGCATGGCTAGTGCTGTTGCCACGACTGTGCAGGTGAGGATTTTATTTTGCCCCCGACAGAAACAAATCGCCAGCCTTACAAAGGATTCAAACCTGGGTCTCCCACATGAAAGCTCAGTGTTCTAACCATTTGGCCAGCCACTCCTCAGACATAAAGGATTAAAAAAAAAGTAGTCCCATAGTCGATATTGCCATTGGAGTATTTTCTTCGTCTTCACGTTCACTGGCTGTAAACTGCGGTGGAAAGTTCTGGTTGTTCATCCACTTTCTGGACTATGGTCATGTTCTAGAACTTGAGTTTTGCATGCACATCCGTTTCACAGATATGGCTTATTTATATGCAGACTTTTGGTTCCTCATCTCTCGGGGAGAGACATTCCAGCTTTGAAGAAAACACCCTAATTAGTTGGCTTTTACTAGATGCTTGTTGAGGGGGAGGGGGGGGGAGCACTGGGTCTATACTGTTTCACCCCACAATAGGGCCCCAGAATCCACATGGAGGAGGTTAAGGGATGTAGTCCATCACAAACACTGCTATGAGGGGCATGAGGTGTTGGGTTTCTACATATTTCTGGCCACAACTTATAAGATGGGGTGGCTAACTCCTTTCCTCCTCAGCTTTCCTTCCCAGGCAACCCACAAAAGTATTCTGCTTACTAACTACAAACAGAATCCAGTATATATATTTACATTTACATACATGCTGTCATTTACTCATATGCAAGATTTGTACATTTGTGCTTAACTCTTTGAGTCCCAGGGGGTTTAGCATCACAGGCCCAGGGGGTAGTCAAGAAAGTAATAAAATCGGCGCATCATGGGCTTCTAGGTAGGAACCTATGAACGTATGATGCGTTCCTTGGGACTCAAAGAGTTAAGGCACACAGTCTGACATTTTCTAAGGCCACATTCCACATACATGGGGGATTATATTGCCTAAGCCACAATGTAATTTATTAAATCTGCAAAGATTGTGGTATGAAGTAACCAGGGTTATGACTAGCTGGAAGGTTAAGGCAACATTTTTTGATCAGCAGAATGGTGATTCAAACCGGTGCCTATAATTTTAATTCTCAGGGTCACTGAGGGGTCTTCAACATGGAGGTTACAGCAATCAAGTCTAGCCACTCCAGTGAAAGAATAAATAAATCTCTGAGAAATGGCCTTGTTTGTCTTATGTTAGGGGGGTTATGGGTCTGTTCAGCCTCCCCTCCCCACCCACCCAACCCCCCCCCCCCCCCCGAACCTCAAAAAATAGGGCCCTAGAATCCAGATGGGGGTGGAGGGGAGGGATGTAGCCTATCGCAAACACTGCCATTTTAGCATGAGTGTTAGGTTTTTACATGTTCTAGGCCACAACTTATAAGGTGGGGTTGCTACTTCTAGTCTGGTTTGATATTCCTTCATCTTGAATGAGCAAAAGGGACTCTGGCATTTCCAGTCTAGAGACATGAGCTTTTGACCTGGCATGAGATAGAGGTATCAGCCCCCACTATCCTGTGACTGCCAAAGCAAACAGCTTGATTTCTCAACTTCACAATCCCCCTGTCAACACCAGTATTTGCAAAAAAACAGCACAATGACTTTATTATTAGCTGAAAATCACAAACACGAACTCTCAGGAATGATGGAAGCAGTATGGCACTTACAGACTTCCCTTCAAGGTTCTCTTTCAAGATAGATAGTTCATTGTCAGCTTGTTCAAATGACTGCATCATGTCTTGGTACTGGATGACCAATGGTCTGACCTTGTTGACTCCTTGATCACCTGTGCAAAATGGGTGATAGGTAATACATGAGCACAGCATCAATTTTTATTATCTCTTTTTTTTTTTTTTTTTTTGTAGCTCCCAATATCCTAGTTAGTTGCTACATTAAGTCAACTCCTTCTATGCTTAAAGTTCCCGTCTTAAATTATTCTGTGTAAGCATGAAATAATCTAGGACAATCATTCTTAACTTGACTTACCATACAAGTGGGTGGCCAGTTCAGATATCTTTTGCAGTCTCTGCTCCTGGTTAGTTTTGCCTTTCTCCACAAACTTCTCTAAGTTCTTGATCAGATTCTCAGCATCCTGAGGGGTCTTACAATCTGGAGCTTTGTGTCCGATGTCAATGAGCAGCTCACTTCCTTCACGCATCCAGCGTTCACACTGAGGAATCAACATATATTATGTAAAGTCTAGAAAAGACAACAAAACAGGAGACAAGCCCTGTGTCAGCAACAAGTAAAAATAACTGTTCACTTTTTTTTTTTTTTACAATCAGTATTCACAGTGAGGAGTCAAAATATGTTAGGTAACACTGAAAAGAGATTCTTCATTCCATCCCACCCAACAGTTTACAATAACTACTGACTTTTTTTTCCATGATCAGCATGCACACTGAGAAATCAACATATCAATTTAATTAATTTCAGTATAAAGAGGAATATTTAATATTCAGTCAGTCTGCTGTACGTATCAGAAATATGGAGAACAAGTAAAGCATTTACTAGTAAACTACAAAACTTTATTAGCTGATGAACATACAGAGCAGAGGAACTAAAAGTGTATAAAAGAATCACTAATACTGAACTTAGGAGAGCTAAAAAAAAAAAAAGCTCCAGTGAACCAACAAATTAGGAAAAGATGCTGGTGTTAGAATAGGACTTACACTGAGAAGTCCTGTTAACAGACAGACTAGAAACTTGTTTTACTCAAACCCACAGGGCAAAAAAATATAGAGGAAAAGCTAAAAACATTGAGAGGATAATTATGGATAAGGATAAGCTAGTTTGGCTGATGCTGCAGTAGGAGTTGGCAAAAGAGAAAGTTTGGCTGATACAGATGAGGAGAAAGGCTTTATTGTGACATCATCATCTTCTGCATTTATCCAAAGATGCAACTGCACTGTGTCTGTTTACAGCATGGCTGCTATATTTGTGCTTTTTGGCCGACACATCCAACTTGTGAAGGCATTTGCTGACCGGGTTAGCCTTCCCAGTCACTAAGACATAAAACAAAGGCATAAGATGAAAATAAAAAGAAGTAGAATAAGAACAGACCGGGCCAGCTGTAGCGTTATGACAAACAACAGAAAAATTCAGTAGTCACTCACCTCATCTATGGAAGTGAAGTACAGAATACTGGCATCCAGTTGGCTCCTATAGTCTTTGACACCAGCATGGAAAGTGCTCCATTTGTTACGTAAGGTTTCAGCCTCACTTCGGATGTTGTCTGAATCATAATGTTCATCTTGGACCATCAGCTCAGCTGTGCCAATAAAGTTGTGGATTTTCTCCTCAATAACCTGATTATCAACAATCAAAAGTTGTATTAAATCGTGTCTCAATACCATAGCCACAGCCCAAGTGAATATGTAAAAATCTCACAAATACAAAATACCAAGGCCATGGTTTAAATTAATATACAGAATATCATGGAAAGTGTCCAAAATGCAATAGAAGAAATACAAGATGGAATAGTTCCAATATTCTTGAAATAACTTAAATGAACAGAATTTAAAATGATGACATCAGAAATACAATGCTTGCTCCCTGCTTTTGTTTAGTCTTTTTAGGGGCCTATCAAGGAAGCTGGTGTCTTGCGAAAAGAATGACTTGCACCACTTGACAAGACTTAGATCAAGAGCATATCATGAATTTTCTTACCAGGATAGTCAGGTGTGTGAGGTAACAAGCAGGCTGAAAGAATGGCTGCTACCACCTCTCTGAGTAGTGAGCTACTATATGATAAAGCTGATGTGGTGAATCCCTATTCTATCAAACAGACAGTGCAAAATAATAAATAGGGAATTTATCCACTGAATGACAAATACAATGGGCAGGGCAAAGGGGGTAGACATTCTGGAAGATATTTAACACTGAAGGGGAATCAGGTTGCAACTGGTATTATCAACATGTCAACTCTTTGTTGGGTACTGAAGAAGGGCGTGGGGCACAAGTGGGTATGAATGAGTGCAGTGATGTCAATTCTTGATTGATTCATTGACTCCTATGAATGCAGAATCTCTACCACACATGTCACACTAAGGAAATTTGGTATGGGACTAGTTCATCCCATAGAAAACTTTAGTTGCAAAATAAAATACCACCTAGTTCATCCCATAGAAAACTCTAGTTGCAAAGTAAAATACCAATCATAAACAAGTCTTTGAAGGTTTACAGTGAACTGGTTGAAGGCATACACTCAATTTGGACATGAGATAGAAGAAGAGGTCTTCCTGTTTTAAATTTGTAGAGAGACAACAAATAAAATATTGCAGAAATCTTGTCAGAAGAAAGTCCAAAAAAGTATGTTAAGCTTTTGTGTTGTACTTATAATTGAAAAAGCTGTAGCTGCAGAAGCTAGCAAAAAGATCACAAATCAGGTGACTAGATTTTATCAAGGGTGACAGATATGGTTCCATACCAAGAGCCGTTATTCCTTCTATCCATAATATATCGGGCATGTTTAGCATGGGTTGGAGTCAGAACCAAGGTCTGTTTAAAAATATTTGCTTCAGTGGGCATTCAAATCCATGACCATCTTTCACTGGAGACCACTCGTTAGGGGGAAAAAAAAAGTCTTGTATATTACACTGTACCGACTGTAACAGATGACTGGGAATCCTGTACAGATACCATGCTTACAAATGTATGAAGCTTCGGAGGTGTTAATTTGAACATGAATGCTTCAAATTTCATGGCAAGCCAAAATAAGTCATCCAGATTTTTTAAAGATACGAAGGCCTGAAGACAACTTATCGCAATCTTCAGAATTAGGCTGTTAATTTTTTTTTTTTGGGGGGGGGGGGGTGGGGGGGGTTGCAACAAGAAAGACACTGGAGTATGTCATAACGATTGGGAATTTGTATGGAGAGAGAGATCGAAAAGATAATGCTAATAGATTCTTTTCAGCTTTTTGTTATAGCATAGATGGTTGTCAGCTCACAAACTGATAAATGTTGTTGGAAATTGCAAGTTGTAAAGGTGCATGATCAGCCATGACAGTCAGGAAGACACATGATGGTGATGAGAGCAAGAGACGTACGTGCACGCACGCACACATACACACTCTCTCTCTTTCTTATTGGTATTCATAATATGCATATTATTATATGAACATAACATGCTTTACTGGTGTAACAGGCTGGAAACTTACAGTTCAGCAGCCTAAAGATCTTGAGATTTATTCTGGTTTGAAAATGGCCAACAGGCCAAAGGAGAAACATTGGCAGTTAATAGTGTTAGACGATAACACAGAAAAAGTCTGCCCCGCTGGGTTTAAAAGATTTTGTTTAGTTTTTCAGCGACCTATTTGACTTCCGGACGGACCCGCATAACCTACCTAGCGACTGTTGCTTGGCACAATGGGCCAGTCAACAGGCATGGTGAGCATAGGGAAAGTCCGTGGTCTGACTGATTTCAGGCAGTGGTACGTTCATTTGGTTAAGTTTGACGATTAGCATTTTAGATTTTGTGTTCGAGCACGTTGTTGTCGTTAATGGCGTTATTTGTTAACCCCGCTGAGGTGATGTTAAATAAATAAATAAAAATGTGTTCAATGTTGTAATCATAGTTCCAGTTTGTTTCCTTCAGCTTAGGACTTGTAGTTAGTGTGTGTAGTTTATTTGTTGCCTGGCTGATTAGATTTTTCACAGAAGATCTCGTGTCTGGACTAGAATATTTCTGTTTCTAGTCCCCACCTTACGAACTATTTTCCTTTATTTTTTTCTTGGTACTAAAGGACTTCTCCGGTCTAGAACACTGATAAAATACAACTGCTGTGTGTAAGGTTGGTGTTTGGAAAGGCTGAATGTAAGACGGGCCTATGTGCCCAATTTGTAACCCTTTGAAAATAAAGTTGGTTGATTCGTTCTCTCTCTCTCTCTCTCTCTCTCTCTCTCTCTCTCTCTCTCTCTCTCTCTCTCTTCTCTCTCTCTCTCTCTCTCTCTCTCTCTCTCTCTCTCTCTCTCTCTCTCTCTCTCTCTTAAACAACAAATAAACTCCTACCTCTACAGTTTTCTCAAACTCCTTGAATGCCTGTGAGGTCATCTTAGCATTGGGTAATGAAGTTCCATAGTTTCCTCTCCTTGACTGCAGGTGATGATGTAGTTGGTCTATTTCTGAATGGATCTGAGGAGTCCAGAAGAAAACGTGTGATTATCAGACATTTTATTTATGTACATTTCCTCATAGACCACATGGCTTCAACAATTATTCCTCCTTGATTTCTCATCTGCATTAGCTCCTCTAATTTTGCCATCATATTCCTAGCCTATGGCACACAATTTTATACATATAGTATAGAAGACTTTGGTTACAATTTGCAAGATTGGTGGGGAAAGAGCAAGGGAAAGGCAAAGAAATAAATACTTGGATGGTTTAGTTATACTGATGAGACAAGACACAAACACAGACCGTATTCACGAATCCAGCTGATCATCTCAGATAGCAAAACTTGATAGCCTACTTTCACTGGCATGATGATGATGAAATGTTGTGGTTTTATTTCACCAGTTCTTTATGACCTCTGCAAACTTCAATTACGTCTACATGATCTTTATTTGTAAATTCAAGTACTTGGTCTCAGATCTTTATTTGTAAATTCAAGTACTTGGTCTCAGATCTTTATTTGTAAATTCAAGTACTTGGTCTCAGATCTTTATTTGTAAATTCAAGTACTTGGTCTTAACAATTTATTTCCTTTTGAAGAGTATGTCTAATTGTTTTTCACTGTGTTGCTTATTTACAGGCTTATTTGTCTAAATCTATTTATGTACTCCAACTTATTTTTTTTTGAAAACTGTATTTAAGGTCTGAGAATAATTCTTAATATGATAACTTTTCAAAGAAAGAAAGATATCTCATTTAATTATTTTGTGTCTGTTTCCACATGACGAAGATTACGTAAATGTGAACTTAAGTACTGTTTGAAGACTGTGTAAATGCGAACTTTACTATTATTTTTATCGCACTTTTAATGTTTTATTTAATATAATTTTCAATTCAGTCCCTTGATATATTGTCACTTACCTGTCTCAAGTCAAAGTTAAACTGACAGATCTGAAGATTCTGACGCAAGCGTCGCTCTTGTTCTTCCCATGAATTATCCCAGCGACGCTTGGTTTCAGCAGTGACATCCAAAACGTGTCGGACGTCATCTGTTGCGGCGGCACCAGCATCCTATTTGTAAATATTAGCTCGTTAAATGCCAAATTACATATCACAGTATTAGTTCACTATATACATTAAATTAGACATCACAGGTTGAACCCTAACATACTATATAGCAAGTAGCCCACCATAAGTTCAAATAGTCAACAATATCATTATGTGAACCCATTCGTACTAAGCAATCTCCCATAAATTCAATGCTTAAATGTTAACACCATCTCAATCTATAATATATATATAGCAAGCATTGTTCTTCCATAAGTTCAATGATTAACCCCTATATCATATTTTCTGTTCTCCCTTAAACCTTCTCGTGAAAGACCAAGGGAAACCCTACGTAGAACTATCATCAGGGAAGGCTCGCTCATGGGCCACTCAAACATCCAAGACCTACAACGGATTGCAACGAACCGCCATGCATGGAGAGTCATGACCTCTGCCCTATGTGCCGCACTCAACACAAGAGGAAAGACTAACTAACTTAAACCTGTCTGTCATAACACATGTTGTTGTGATGACCAGTTTTACGTTACTCCTTTTTTTAAGAAACGTGTGTAATATTGTGTGTATTCAAAACATGATAACTCTTTCATTCCCAATACATTTCTCAACAGATGACCAATCAGGAACTGATCACACACACACACACACACACAAATCAAAACAGCATACTTTCCGCAAGACCTATGAGGCAGACAGATTTCTTTAGTGTACTATGCCCAAATGTAAAAGGTAAGAGAACACCTTATGTGATGGCTGGGACTCAAGAGGAAATACCAGTTAAACATCATGCATTGCTTGGGACTAAAGGAGTTAATGGGCTTTACTGATACTGTGTAAGTAATATCATATAATTAGAATTGTCAGTTTGTTACCAGAGTCATAATGAAAGCTAAGAATAATACCACTGTACCCAAAAACCCTTGATGCTGTAACTGGCACCTACGGGTAGGCTTGAGCTTGGCTTGACTATCTTCTTCAGTAACAATATTTAGCTAGAAAAACCAGCCAGCTATGAACAAGTTGGTAATGTTTAACATGAGTCAGTGGAGAGCCTAGGCTTTAACGGGGGAGGGCAAGAAAGATGAGGTGGTAGTGGCGGTGGAGGAGGAAAAGATGCATCTGACAGAATGTCTGGTAGCAGGTGTGAGAGATTATTTCTTTGTGTTAAGTGCAACGATTGGGCTGACATACCTGCTGGCGTACCCGCCTAACAATTCTATCGCCCTCCTCGGCGGTGTAGTTGATGAATTGTGAGACCTCAGTCTTCTTGCGTTTGTGTTGTTCAAGCATGGACTCAGCTTGGTTGAGATCACTGGGAAGATTGGAATGGAGGTATTCTTTCTCTGTTCTCTCAATCATATCGTCAAGCTAGAAAATGGAAGAAAACATGCATGAATTACTGAGAATGTTAGAGAATCAGTGAGTGAATTGTTTATCTTGTATAAGTATTCCATACACATGGAAAACCTATCATGTGCACATGAATGAACATATACCACATTGCTTCTTCCACCAGGCAAATCACCATTTGGAATGATGGGAGATTTTGTAGCAGCTTAAAAAAGAAACAAGCCAATAGTGTTGTGATTAGATCATTAGTCTGTCAGACAAAAAGTCTTCAGTCAGACTCTTTTTCTTTTTCTCTCCCTTTACATGGTAATCTTATTTTTTTTTCCCCAAGGTGACAAAACTTGAGTGGATCAAACTTCATTAAACAGATATCAGAATATTTTTGGGAGATACAGCAGTGGACAAGGTTTGGACTACACCACTCAGTGAGTGTCATTTGATCCCAGCACTATATTCTAATAACTCTACAGTCTACTGGCTGACATCGGCTTTGAGATACTAAGCTAAGTGGTTTTGTGTATTTGTGTAGTACTGTTTGATTTATGTATGTGCTGAAGAAGGCTCCATAACCGCAACGTTCACGTTATGTTTGTGTTTGTTATATTGTAAAGCTTGCTGATATACTTTTCATTCAGTTTTATATATTTTCTGCACAGAATGAAGAAATTAAATAATGCAATAGAATCAATCATGTTGAGCTTTGGGGGAGAACTTAACAAGCTAAAGTGGATTAAGAGATGAAGAAAAGATGCTGGTGTTTGATAGTGCACACACTGAGAAACCTGAGAACAATATAACTAGAATGTCATGGCATTGGAACCTACAGGGAAAGTGAGATAAAGGCAGACCAAAAAACACATGGAGAAGGGAGCTAGAGAGTAAAGTAAAGAACAGAACAATTTGGTGTGAGTTGGCTGAGGGCCTACGCTTCACTGGGGGACAGAAGAAAGAAGAAAACAGTCATGTGTAATAATTTTAACAGAGAGGAAAAAACACAAATACATGCTTCCTTACTTGGGCAATATGCTTGTAAAATTCAATGGTCATCTTCAGCAAGATCTGGTATTCATTAATGCGACTCTGGAATCTCTGATGGACTTTCACCAGTTCATTTATGATCTGGTCTTTCTGTCCTTTGGTGTCTCCTTTCAAAGACAGCAATTCTGCTGTCTTCAGATGCTCTTCAATCTTGGCCTGGGCCTCCTGCAGAAGAAGTCATATTTTAATGAGAATCACTGAATAAAGAATGAAAAACATCACAGACACACTGTCTTGCTTGCGGCCAGTCATACAAGCACAACAACAAACACACACCTACTTGATCAATGTAAATCAAATTATTACACACAAACATACACATAATATATGCGCATGCATGCATGCACACATGTGCACACACACCCACACACACACACACCCACACATGCACGCACGCACACACACATGCACACACCTGTACACTCACATATACACCCACACACACATAAACACATATACATATACATACACACACACAAACACACATGTCTGTCTTGCTGGAAGTCAAAAGATACAATTATACATAAGGTATATGATGTTCTGCTAGTTAAATAATCACAAATTTAAAAGTCCACTTGGAAATGGGTCAGTTCATTCTTGGAGTTTCTCTGAACATTGAAATTAAACATCTATTGGAATTAATTAGATTAAATCAATGAATCCAAATATCCACTCAAATCAAGATTTAAAAAAATTTCATATCAGAAAATAAGCTGGGCATTAAAACACAATATTACTGGAGTTATTTCAACTATACCAACAAATATAAATTTTTTCTTGTACCAGGAAAAAGTATTTTTATCTAAGCAAACATTGAAACAAAACAATTGGATTTATTTGAAAAACATAATCAAATCTAAATTTCCACTCAAATAGGGATACGGAAGTTCATCTATGGAAATAATCTGAGGAATAAAACTACTGAAGTTATCGAGACCATATCAACAAATCTATGTTTCCACTTAAATAGGGACAAAGTATCTCATGCATGGGAATCTATGGTGACAAACAAAACAACCAGTGTTACATGGAGCACTTAAATTAAATAAGGAGATTCTATCAATCTATCTGGCCACTTAAATGGGAAGAAGGTATTTCATTAAATCTATCTTAAATGGAGAAAAAGCAATTCATCCACAGATATTATTTGAATGTGAAATAATAACAACTACTGGAGTTATTTGGACTAAAAAACAAATGTAAATGTTCTATTAAACAGGGGAAAGTATTTCATTTAATAAAATCATTTGGACAATTTAAAAAAAAAAACACGAGTCTAAATGTTCATTTAAATAAAGAGAACATAATTGTCTCTACTGAAATATTCTGGGAGTGAAACAATACATCTACCGGATTTGTGTGTGTGTGTGTTATTATATATGTGGAACTAACTAACCACTCAAAAAAAAAAGGGGGACAAATTACTTTTAACTTTGGAAATCATTTTCATAAAAACAAAACAGCTACTGGGTTTGATTTATATATACAAAATCATACAACCGTGCTGCTGATGTGTCTAGGAATTTCCTACTGGTCATTGCATCAACAAGCCACCATCAATGCTTGCTATGAACAAATACCTTTGCCAAAGGAATAAAGTTGTCCATCTTAGCTTGGAGCTCTTTGGCTTTCTCCATAGAGTTGCCCAGGTTTCCAGAGATATATGGCAGGAAGAAATCTTTCTCAGTCTTCATGACCTCATCAATAGTCTGAGCAAAACAAGTTTTAGTAGATATGAGAGACATAGTGATGCTTCATGCACAGCTGTCAAGATGAGCCTTAAGAATGATTGCCTTTAGTTTGGTTAATTTTGTAGCCAATTATGAATGTGAGAATATCATGAGTTAGCAATAAAATCGGCAAAAGCAAACTCATGAAAATGTGTACAATCCTGTACCCAATAACAGAGTTCTAATTTTCTTTTCTCTCAGCTCAGAATGACAGCTGGGCATTCTCCAATATAAATGGTGAGAATACCTGATAGATGGGCACAAACTGATCCAAGCGAGCTTGCAGCTGATTGGTCTGCTGTAACGAATCACCAAGCTCGCCTGATATGAGTGGGAAAAAGTCGTTCTCAATTTGCATAACTCTATCGATTGTCTGAAAAAAATTAAAAATTAAAATGTAATTTCTGTGAGACTAAGTGGTAAAAAGTAAAAGGTGACACAAGAGTGTCATCTGAGAGAAGCATTTCTTTGAGAGATCAAACTTAAAATAAATGGACTTGAATAATCAGTAACAGACTTTATTACAAAATGTTTAAAAACAGAGCTTCAACCACCAAAATTGGTTAAATTCATAAATGAAGTTCTCAATATCTAATGCCAAGTACCATAACTTTGAATAAGATAAACAATTTCAATATATAGGTTCAAAAACCACTTTTGTTCTTAATTCTAATAGAAAAGTTTGCCATTTAAATAGAAATCAGAATTTACTTAAGAATCAACTTCACACCCACATGTACACAAAATTTAAAATCAGCGAATCAGTTATGTGCGCATGTGGATTGGCATCTGAGATAACAGAACAAGTCCTCCAAGACTGTCCCACATACTACACATCAAGGCAAAACTTTTGGCCAAGAGAAACACCAGTACAAGCCAAACTGAGTGAATTACAAAAGACAGTGAAGTTCATACTAGAGATAACATTGCAGATATAGATAATCTATTTCAAGCGAATGAAAGAAGAAGAAGAAGAATTTAACAATGTCCACCAAAATCAGCAAATGTTTGTAAATCAACAATAACAAAAGAGTTACCAGGACAGTAAACTCCTTCAGAAAAAAAGTAGTTTTAGGGAACATATTTTTACAAAACTCTTTCCTTTAAAACTGAAGTCAAAAAGTGTTTTCAAGTGCCTATTTGCTATGATCAAAGTTTACACTAAGTAATGTATATACACCAGGGCTATTTAACTGGTTGTCAGCCAAATTGTATTATCGATTTTTCTATGCTGGGGCTCTGACCTATGGCCCGGGACGATCCCAGTTTTTCTAATTTTGGCCCCTGAGTAAACTCAGTTGAATAGCCCTGATATACACCAACCAGGTCAGATTTTTTCCTGCCCTGCCATACAACAAGCCTAGCAAGCCGGCAGTGGTGTAATCAACCGCTACTACACAAGACATATTGACTAGGATTAGAGAGAAGGTTGTAATAAGACCAAGTCTTGATTATATTGACAGACAAAGAATAAAATAGTTTGGCCATCTAGTGAAAATGCAGCCAAACCAAACTGCATATGAGACTTTTTACAGCAGAACATTTGCAAGGAAGGCAAGGGGAAGACCCAGAAAGAGATGGATAAATGATATAGCCGAAACCTGCAAAAAAATAAATCCACACCCAAGCAATCTGAGAAGTGCAAGACAAAGACAGAAAACCACAGGACTGGACCACCACCTGGTATGAGTGAGACAACAACAACAAAAAAGAAGAAGAATGTCTATAGATTATATTTATGGGCAGATGTTTTTTACTTTCTAGAACAACAGCTACTGGTACACAATAGTATGTGCTTCTTCTATACTCATTATTTCTATAAAAAATGAATATGCATATAACACTTGGGGGTTGATAATTGTTTTTAGATGTAACTGCAGATCCCAAAGCAGATAAAGAGTTTCTCTAATGTGTGATGTATGTTTGAAGAAAAGAGGTTAATGTAACGGACCCATCAAACCATTAAATTATGCACACCATTTCCTGGTACCCATTTTAAGCTGAGTTGATCAGGGGGCCAGGTGATGTCTGTAGCTTATACTTTTCTTGAAGGTAGCACAAAGAAACATCTCAACTTAAACTTTTCTTGAAGGTTGCACAAAGAAACATCTCAACTTATACTTTTCTTGAAGGTTGCACAAAGAAACATCTCAACTTATACTTTTCTTGAAGGTTGCACAAAGAAACATCTCAACTTACACTTTTCTTGAAGGTTGCACAAAGAAACATCTCAACTTATACTTTTCTTGAAGGTTGCACAAAGAAACATCTCAACTTAAACCTTTCTTGAAGGTTGCACAAAGAAACATCTCAACTTAAACCTTTTTTGAAGGTTGCACAAAGAAACATCTCAACTTAAACCTTTCTTGAAGGTTGCACAAAGAAACATCTCAACTTATACTTTTCTTGAAGGTTGCACAAAGAAACATCTCAACTTAAACCTTTCTTGAAGGTTGCACAAAGAAACATCTCAACTTAAACCTTTCTTGAAGGTTGCACAAAGAAACATCTCAACTTATACTTTTCTTGAAGGTTGCACAAAGAAACATCTCAACTTATACTTTTCTTGAAGGTTGCACAAAGAAACATCTCAACTTATACTTTTCTTGAAGGTTGCACAAAGAAACATCTCAACTTATACTTTTCTTGAAGGTTGCACAAAGAAACATCTCAACTTAAACTTTTCTTGAAGGTTGCACAAAGAAACATCTCAACTTATACTTTTCTTGAAGGTTGCACAAAGAAACATCTCAACTTAAACCTTTCTTGAAGGTTGCACAAAGAAACATCTCAACTTAAACCTTTCTTGAAGGTTGCACAAAGAAACATCTCAACTTAAACCTTTCTTGAAGGTTGCACAAAGAAACATCTCAACTTATACTTTTCTTGAAGGTTGCACAAAGAAACATCTCAACTTATACTTTTCTTGAAGGTTGCACAAAGAAACATCTCAAACAAGGCATATACATACACAACCTATGCTACCAGTGCCAGACATGGTCACTAATAACAAATCAGAAAAGAAAATAAATGACATGGAAATAAGATATTTGAGTAGAACAGCAAAAGTGTTCAGAAGAGATCAAATAAGGAATTAGGTCATAAGAGAAAAAGGCAAGCAGCAGTTCTAAACTCCACATAGAGATAGCAAATCAAATGGTTTGCCACTCAGAGATAATAACTTGTGATGCCATACTATTCAAGGAATTCATCAAAAGAGGAGAAGGATGTACAGCACAAAGTAGATGAAAAACATGATGGAAAGATAAGAGAAACTCTACTAGAGCACAATGTGTCTATGGTCGAGGTGACCAGAAGAGCAGGAAGGAGAACCATATATCTCCCTCAACAACCGAACTGGAAACAAAGGAAGAGAAGAAGAAGAAAAGTAGATGATTTTTTTCAGACATAACTGCAGCTATCAATACATATAAGCATTTGAAGTGTTTTTATATTATCAAGATATGGAGGAACAGTAATATGAGAGAGTATCCAAGATGGGAGAGAGGAAGGTGGCTGGAGATCCAAAATAACCAACCTTTGCTGAGGAGATGGCACCAAAGTGACTTATTGAAGAGCCACTAAATCATGTTCATTTTGGCTACACAAACGTTAATTAAATGTTTTATTCCATCTTCTGTATTTCTCACTAATATTTGCATTGAAGTACATATCTTCAGATAAGGTATTTTTATAATTAATTTTTAAAAACCCATACCAACATCAAAAGAGTGATAGAAACAAGGCATTAAAAAAACAAACTTAGCAGAACACAACTAGTGCATCACTGACTGACAGAGATAATGTTGCTGACAATACAGAAGCACCAGAAAGAGAGGAGAAAAAAAAAAGCAAACCAAGAAACTATTTCACTTCAAACACTAAACTGTGCTTCTAATGTCACTGAGAAATATGTAACACAAAATCAAGATGTGGAAAAAAGCAGTTACACAAACTGAGAACCACTTTAAAGGTTGATGGAAATATGATGATGTTGCTAATGAGGTTGTCACTTCTTTTTTGAGGTGTCTCTATTATGTCTTTCAGTCCCATGACAGTCTGATTTGCTGATAATAAATATTGCACTGTCTTAGTCAACTATCTACTCAACGCTGATATTTTATAATAAATTAAAACTGTAAATTTAGACTCATACTAAAGGCTAAGAGAGAATTATTACCTCACCATGGTTGCACACGCCATTTTGTTAACAATAGCAATACCCCCTCCCCTGTCCCATACTATATTTAGTTGTAAAAAAAATTATTTTTTTGAGTTCCCCTTAACAGTGTGCAGGTGCAAACAGAACCAATGACATTAACTATGATTGTCAGGGACTGGCAAGATGCAGCAATGCCAGTTAGGCAGCTTCTCCGGGGTTTATAATAGACAGAAATGCCAGATTTGTGCTATCTCCAGGCAAGAGTGTTGAAAAACAAGACGGCCTCCCTGAAAGCTTTTAAAGGTTACTTGATTATAGATTACCTTTTACAAAACTGAAAGCTAATTTTATAAAGACTTGAAGAAAAGCCACTCTGAACTTGTCACAATTGTCAACAATGTCTTGTCACATTCTTTCTGTGTTACTATTGTAGTGGCTGTCAACATCCATAGTTTGTTTCACTACATGAATGTGACAATGTAAATGATATCAGCATGCACATAGATGTATAACAGCAATTGAAATAATGATGCAGGTTAGTGTGAAAGTTGGGAATATGAGACATGTGTGATTGTTAGAGTATATAGAGCATAAAACATGAAGTTAACATTTCCGAATTGTTTATGAATACTCTGTGGCTGGTTCATCACACCAGGCATATGTAAAAACCATGCTGGTCTATGTATTCACAATTACAACAGTAAATTCAGTCATGGACATTTAACTCTACTGTGATGTTAGTACAGCTCTCTAGAGCAGAAAGACGGATAATAACTAACATTTTTACCAGTAAGACAGAAACATTCATTAACTGACCCCTACTGCAGAAAAGATGGCATTAAATGGTATGACAGAACCACTAATGTAGAGCTTTTAGGAGAGAAGTAAAGAATTTCAGTGAATCGAGAGGTAAGGAAAAGTTAACTGTGCTGGACAGAATACACATTGAGAAAATTTGATATCAGTAGAATAAAAAAAAAAACAATAATGTCCCTAGAGTGGAACCAACAGGATAAAATCAATAAATGGAAACCAAGAAACATGTCAAGAAGAGAGCTGGAGACAGAGGTGATGGAGTTGTGAGAACAGAGTGAGCTGCATGAGATGGCAAAGGACATAAATCTTTGGCATGGGGGAGGTAAAAGGCCTATGCTTCACAGGGAAATGTTGGAGTGATGTTGGAAAAGTTTTCCTATGCTCAAGTCCTGATATAAATTATGAACTATGAAACAAAATATTTTTATTGAACCGAATATTGATTTAATGATTAAAGAATTGAAATCATAGTACACCGGGCATACCCAAAGGTGCACCGTCTCCCTCAGAAAATGTAATTGTGCAGACCAGCATCATCTTTACATATAAGAAGTGTGACACATACAAATTTGTTTTTCTTTGATATCCCATGCAATCAGAGTTTGAATAACCAATGACAAGAAAACTCAAACAGAACTCAGATGAAATCAATACACAATGGTGATAAAGCCAATGATATGCAAAGCTGTGCATAATTAATTATATGTGCTTGAAACTTATCTATACACAAAAGCTCAAACATGCATTCAATGTAGTATTCATAATATACAGTCAACACTGCTAGTAATAAACATCACATACAGACATAATGGTCACAGGCACTTGTGTACACAAACATGTGGGTGTCATATGTATGAGTATCATAGGCTGCTAGCACTCAATACTGTACTGATACACTACACTACACACACTAATCACAGTGTGTGTTTCTGCATGTGCATGTGGGTGTGTGAGCATATGTGCATGTGTGTGCGTGCATGTGTGTGTGCATGCATGTTTGTAAGTATGGCTGACTAGCTGGGGAAGGATGCTTCAGTGTGTGAAATGTATAACACGCAACAATACTGCTTTCAAATGTATATAATGCAAACATCCATACATATGTTTACAGATTTGTGTAAATAGGATGTGAAATATACATTTATTTCTAGCCAGGAATGATGCATACCAACATTGATGATAGAAATAGACAGTCTTGTACACACACACACACATACACACAGGCACAGACAATATATAAAAGCATTGCTGTGCCATGCACTGTCCACATTAGGATCCTACAGGTAAGCAAAATAGAGAACCCCTTTCATGCCAGTGACACATCAAGCACACAGTCCTCAATGGGTGATGTGGTCAAAATCACACCAACTGCCTTTACTACCCAAGATAATTCCTGATACACACTTTAGGCTTGATCAGCCTGGCTACCAAGGCATTTTATTTTTTCTAAATCTGCTCGTTGCAGACTTGAAAAAAACAAAGGACTTTAGGGTCACCAGGTAAACACGTAGCCATTACGTTCATGTGGCTCCGACAAGCAAATAAGCAGCATTCTTCAACAGTAACAAAACACATAACTAAGCCTTATGCAGATTTACATCTTCTTCCTTCAAAGACCTGTAAGAAGCTATTGTAACATCAATGCCAACAATTCAAATGTGATTAGTACAAAGTTACTTCCATCAATGCTCCAGGCTCCTTGCATACAGTGCATGAACTGCAAGTCTACTGTCTATTGCCTGGCCCCAGGTAAATATATATCTATCTTACTAGTCTACTTGTCATTAACTGTAAGGGTCTGTAGAGCTACGAAGGGTATTTAGAGCTGCGCCAGCATTCCAAGGCCAGATATAGGGCTTTGCTGCATTATTTTCATATTTGCTTAGAATACTCATCAGGTTGTCACTCTTCTATTTCCTTTGGCCTTCTCTGCCTCTATTCTACATCTTCATTACTGTGTGCTTTTATTTGTAATTGATAAGGGTTTCATTCTCATAAAACACTGAAATTATTTCATTTGTTGTATTTCAATAAAATCAGTGCTTGATGTTCTGTACTATGTTTATGCTGGTCATTTGCTATTCTTTGTCTTCTAGAAACTGTCAGAAATTTAGGCAATCTCATTTGTGACAGGTTGTATCCAGTGTGACAATGGCAGGAACCAGATTTGACACTGTATATCACAGCAGTCTCTCAAAAATTTCACACAAACACAATGTTTCATATATATGGCAGATAGATTACAGTGTATAACTAACTGTGAAAGAGTAATACTATAAATAAATGTTTAAGAAAAAACATAATAAGCAGGAAGATGAAGTCCTACCCTTCGAGCCTCCTGGACAAACTGATGCCACTGAGATTTGAACTGTTTGCTGGAGATGACGTGTTGTTCCCAGGCTTCCCAGTACCTGGTCACAGAGTTCATGCGCTGGTCAGACAGGACTTGTTTCACTGTCTGCACAGCACTGTTGACATCCAGACTGGAGTCACCTTGAATCTACAATGAAGTTATCAACACAAGTAAATATTTATGTAACATAAAGGGACATGTGTCATGGAAAAAATAAAAATAATGTTTTATTAGTAACCAGCTGAGACAATAGCTTCAAGATGACTGGAGAATGAGATGCATTCATTCCCATAAGCATCTCTATCTGGAGCAGCCAGTTGAGACAATAGCTTAAAGATGACTAGAGAATAAGATGCGTTCATTCCCATAAGCATCTCTATCTGGAGCAGCCAGCTTAGACAATAGCTTCAAGATGACTGAAGAATGAGATGCATTCATTCCCATAAGCATCTCTATCTGGAGCAGCCAGTTGAGACAATAGCTTCAAGATGACTAGAGAATGAGATGCATTCATTCCCATAAGCATCTCTACCTGGAGCAGCCAGTTGAGACAATAGCTTCAAGATGACTGGCACTGATTCTCATGAGCATCTCTACCTGGAGCAGTCAGCAAAGAGTTTCAGTACCAATAGTTCCAGCTGGTCTGCTTAATACATCCAACTTGCTCTTCTACTGAGTATTAACCATTTCAGTAATAAACATAGTTTACTTTAACTCTGTTTATCCTAATCAAGCAATATATGTGTAGGTATAAGGAAGTTCAACAGAGACACTATGGGATAGAAGTAGATAAACTAATAATTCAGATACAAAGGGTTAATACCATATCTGTCTTTCATATAAGGTTTAAAAAAAAAAGAATATTATCTTTAGAAGGACCAAGAAACGTATGATGTATTGAGTGGGACTGAAAGATTTAAGAGTGAGTCAGATTCTCTGGTCTCTCTATTCTCCATCATTCTCTTTAGGCTAAACAGATCTATTAGCTCTCCGACATTGTTCACATGCTTCAAAAGGATGCTGACGACATCTGTCTGTTAGCAGCATCATTCCACCACTTATCAGTACAAGAAGAGAATATCTGTCTTTAATGTCTCAACAAATTTCTTTGATTGATTTGATTTGATTCAAGAAATGACGTCACATCACTCAGGGCATTTCCATAAGCGCTCCGTCCACATCTTCAGCAGAAAGCGAAGAGTTCTTTGATGAATTAGGACAGGCAATGCACTGGTAAAGGAGTGGCTGGTTGAGAATTTACAAAGCTGGTCTGTAATGTGGTACATCTAGGTTCAAATCCTTGATAAGCTTTATCTGTTGAGGGCAATAACAAATCTTAACCTGCACAGTCTGAGGCATCTGCTCTAAATATTTGACCCTAAATCATCAGGCTCAAGACCCCTATGTTCTACATTGCCTTATAAAGCTATAAATACTTGCATTAAAGACAGTTCAGTTCAATTTACAGGTAAGATGGCAAATTCTGATGATGGGGAGTGAACACTTTTCACATGCTAACTAGGAAGGGTGTTTAGTTCCCTTGCTTACCACTTTCACTTGCATAGCAATTCCTTTTAAACAGTCTGGTACTCAATTTGATGCCTCTGGGTAGACCTCAGAGACATGTGAGGGTAGACCTCAGAGGCATGTGAGGGTAGACCTCAGAGACATGTGAGGGTAGACCTCAGAGGCATGTGAGGGTAGACCTCAGAGACATGTGAGGGTAGACCTCAGAGACATGTGAGGGTAGACCTCAGAGACATGTGAGGGTAGACCCCAGAGACATGTGAAAGGGAAACACTAATCCTGCCAGACTAATGCAACCAAAAAATTGATATCACTGTATGGGGTTTGATCTTTTAAATGCTATAAGGCACGGTCTTTAATTTAAATCATGACAGTTTGTGTGTATGTGTCCAGGCCAAGTGTGTGTGGTACAAGGTCCTTACTTATTAAATGCCTTAAAGCAGAAGTAGTGTCACCATCTGACAGAAAAATAAAATAAATTTAAAAGTACTTTATGAAAAATATTCTACTCTACTGAAATGCTTTATGAGCCTATAGAAAACATGTCTCAATAATCACTTAAAATGTGTACATTTTATTTCTCCTGCATTCGCCCTAAGAAAGGTGGTGCACATAGTGTTGTGGCTTACAGCTAGGCTGTAATATTTGCACATTTAATCTCCAGAGCTCTTACTGCAGCAAACCCTTAACTAGTCACCTTTTAAAATATGCTTGTTAACAGGCAGTGGAATTTTTTCTTCCTAACCCCATTTCCACCTCTAAAGAGGGCATGAGAACTCACACAGGAATACACTTTGCCACTGCCACAAAAATCAAAGTAGACAAACAGGCAAGTTTATAAGTGACTTACTATATTTGCATTTTGCAAGAATTCGTTCCCCTTGAGGTTGAGGTCGTCGAAAATGTGTCTTGTGTTCGAAAACATGTCTCGCAGATTCTGTACAGCAGTGTCTGTGATCTCTTGTAGATCTTCTGTCTCAGATCGGACAATATGTTCCAGACCATCTAGATTGCTGGACAGCTGCAAAACACAAGTTTTAATGTGATCTCTTGAAACTGTTTCAACACACAATACATACATAAAAGAAAGTATGCAGGAGAATTAAATTGCCAGGATACAAAATGTAACACTATATTCTAGATAGACAATAACACTTCTATCTCATCAGAAGTTAATTAACAGCGTTTAAATAACATTTGCAGGATATTGCAGAACCAACCCCAGCATTTCCAGGTTGTTTTAGCTTCACGTGGCATTTCAAGTTCAGTAATTAGTCCCTAAATCCTGAATGGTCGGCACTCCATACAACTGTTGAGTCAATGAAAAGCAGTCTGCTGCCATATTGCCTGCAGCTGAATTGAACCAGGTATTTCAGAATTATAAAGAACATTTGCAACATCTAAGCCAGTGACAACCACAAATGTCTAGTAAAACCACAAATGTCTAGTAAAACCACAAATGTCTAGTAAAACCATAAATGTCTAGTAAAACCACAAATGTCTAGTAAAACCACAAATGTCTAGTAAAACCACAAATGTCTAGTAAAACCACAACAGAAGGTGGTGAGATACTGGCCAAAGAAATGCTAGTCTAAACAGAAGGTGAGATACTGTAGTCTAAACAGAAGGTGAATACTGTAGTCTAAACACAAGTTGACATACTGTAGTTAAACAAAGGATATGCAACTAACTTTTAATAAAGTGATCAAGACAGAAGGTGAGATACTGTAGTCGAAACAGAAGTTGAGATACTGTAGTCTAAACAGAAGGTGAGGTACTGTAGTCTAGACACAAGGTGAGATACTGTAGTCTTAGACAGAAGGTGAGATACTGTAGTCTAAACAGAAGGTGAGATACTGTAGTCTAGACAGAAAGTAACACTGTAATCTAAACAGAAGGTGAGATACTGTAGTCTAGACACAAGGTGATATACTGTAGTCTAAACAGAAGGTGAGATACTGTAGTCTAGACAAAAGTAACACTGCAATCTAAACAGAAGGTGAGATACTGTAGTCTAGACAGAAAGTAACACTGCAATCTAAACAGAAGGTGAGATACTGTAGTCTAGACACAAGGTGAGACACTGTAGTCTAAACAGAAGGTGAGATACTGGAGTCTACACAGAAAGTGACACTGTAATCTAGATTGAAAGTAACAATACCTTCTGCTTCTTGTTAGCATCCACCAGCTGGAAACTCTTGTGGAAAATTCTGGCTTTTTGTCCACTTTAGGACTTTAGTCTTGTTCCAGAATGAGAGCTTCGTGTGCACATTCCTTTTACAGATCTGACTTTTTGTAAACAGACTATTGGTTCCTCATCCCTCAGGTAGGTGCACTTAACTTTGAAGGAAACACCCCTAACTAGTAGGCTTTCATAACATGCCTGTTAGGTTGCAATGGGTCTATTCTCTCCCCCTCCTTCCCCAGAATGGTGCCCGGAACCCACACAGGGAAAAGTTAAAAACATAATATAGACAATAATAGATAATGTAGTCTAGACAGAAATAAACGATGTAATCCAGATGGAAAATTATACTGTAATCTACACAGAAATTATGACTAGAGACATTACAGCTGTGTACATACTTGCTGCGCTAGCCGATGAAATGAGATGTATATCAAGGCCAACTGAATACGGTTCTCAACCATGTGCTGAAGCTGCAGGTACTGCTGTTCCAGCTCATGTGCCCTGTCTGCAGCCTGCTGCGCCTCTTGGTCCCCTGACTTGACCAAGTTTGACGCAGCAGCAGACAAGGCTGATAACTCTTCACTCTTGTCCTGCAAAGTTAAAATGTGTGAATGATTTTGCAACAAAATAATGCAACAGTTTGTATTAAAACAGACTGCATAAAGGAAAAGGGTTCAACGTCAATGCATTTCGATATATTTCACAGGCACATTTTCTTCCTGCAGAGTGGCTGGTTTGCCTTTGCAATGTGCATACAGCACAAACTCCACAGCTCCAGTGACAACTACATCACCACCAAACAGTCTTTTCTAAGCTATCCACCATTGACACTGAACCTTGGCATGTCATGGGTTGTTATCCCCATTCACTAACCTCTTAGTCAAAAAGGACACATATGAAGACACTTATGTTCACTGAATGCTATCCTCCGAATAACGGGCAAAAAACAGAGCCTCAGTCACGAGTCAATTATATCCCATGCCGCTCACGCGGCGGTGTGGATTGGGGCTAAACTAGATGGCTGGGACTCACGAGCAGCAGCTTCTGCACCTCCTGCAGCTTTGCTTATGAGTCCCAGTCATTAGTTTAGCCCCAATCCATGCCGCGTGATGTATTTCAAAGGTGACACAAGTTCAAAAGCATAATCAGGAAGCAAGCAATGCAACTCATAGCAGATTAGAAGATACTAAATATTCTTCATTTTTATTTTTTATTGATCATGTAATCTTCTTCATGTTTACTGGCTGTAAACTCCAGCACAAAGTTCTAGTTGTTCATCCACATCTGGACCTTGTTCCAGAACTTGAGTTTTGCAAGCACATCAGAGATTTGACTTATATGTATGAAGCCCCCTGTTTCCTTGCCTCCCAGACAGATGCACTCTGAATTCAAAGGAAGCTCCCAGTTAGTTGACTTTTGCAACCAGCGGGTCCATTCTTATTTTCCCCACATTGGGGCCCCAGAACCCACAGATGGGGGTTTCATGTCATCAATCCCTAGCTTCAGATACCCATTTTCATTAATGGTAGATGTTTTTTATGCCATATGAGAGAACAAACTTACCCCGATATCTTCATTAAGTTGTTCATGAACTTCTAAAAAGTCTTTAGCACTGGCAAGTGTCGTTCCCAAGGAGTTGTGACGAGACACAATGTTTAGGCCAATTTGTTGAAGCCAGGTTTGCAGCTGTTGATAATTTCATTGATCATATCAGAAAAACATGATTATATAAAACAACATCAGGAAAACATTTAGGTGAAACAAAAATCACATTTTTGTTAAATGTGATTTCATAGGTCATAATAATCTTATTATGTTTTTTTTTTTTTTTTTTTGCTCCACATGGCTAAGTCAATAAATCAACGTCTATCATGGTCAAAGGGGAGGAAAGTAGTTAATTCTTTGCTCTGTTTGTATTTAGTAATTCTTCTTCTTTTATCGTTTCATTGTTTTCAGATTTTAACCCAGTGTCGTGGTTTTCTGTGTTTGTCTTGCGCTTCTCAGGTGGCTTGAGTATTGAATAATTTCCTTAAAATGATTATTTTGCTCATAATAATGAACAATAAACATTAACATGAATTACTTCAGCAATAATGTTGCAGTGGCCATCACGCTTGTCGGCATGGTGGTCTAGGGGTTTGACCTCCTGGATTTTTATACAAACTGACTAAGACTCCAAATTTCTTCTGCTTTTTCTTCTCTTCCTCTAATTTCTTAGGGTAGAGTTTTAGACAATTGTAAGACTGCATTTCTTTGTTACAAAATGTTGCAAATAATAAAGGTCCTTTTTAGTATTCTTAAGGGATAAATAGGTTAAAACATATCTACAAAAAAACAATCTTACATTTGAGATATGCAGCAGCAGCAGCTATTAACAATTAATTATACAAGATACGGGGGGTGGGCGGGACATTACCTCAACAAAGCAAAAACTCATAGTTAGGATATATTCTTGCCAGCAGTTGACCAAATAAAACCTGTAGAAGCAACTAATGATGATGGCATGAAATGGCTATTAATCAAAGGCAACTGGGAAACAAGTTTTTTTTTTTTTTTCTATGTCAGTGTGCCAGAAAAATAAGTATCCTTTTCATGCATATTAAGTATTTCTAACATACTATACCATGAGCCTCACATTTTTGTAGACTAATCAGTGCATGGTAGGCAATAAAGTCAACAGTACGCTGCCCGCCTTGATTTCTCTGGAAAATTCATGGAACCCATGACTGAGCAGATGTAAATAATAACCCATGCCCACATCAAGCTGGCAAGAAAATGTGATAGCCATTGCCCTACTCCCAATTCTACGAGGGACCTTCAGAAAGTAATACCCAGATTTTATTTCTCAGCAAATAATGAGGACAGACAAATGAATGTTAAAAGTCACTATTGTATTTTTGAAATGGTAACTCATTCTAACAAAAAAGAGCAGTTACATTAAATTATTAAAAAAGAGGGTAAAGACAATGTGCTATACACTCATTCTAACAAAAAAGAGCAGTTACATTAAAATAAAATAGAGGGTAAAGACAATGTGCTATACAAATAGCATATTGTTGTAATGTTTTTGTTTGTGGAAAAAGAAACCACAGCAAACATTCATCAATGTGTGTGTGCTATGTATGGTTTGCGCTGTCGATGGAAGCACTGTTTATCTTTGGGTTCAGAGAGTTAAAGGTTCAGAAAATGGAGAGATGGACTTGATAATAGTATTCATGCTGTGAAGAAATGTCTAAGCAAACAGGAACAACCTGACACAGGTGAGGTATGCATGCCCTAATTTCACTTTGGTGTCAGACCACAGAAGTGGGAAAAGATTATATAGAAAATTAGGATTTCTACATGGCATAACGAGTTAGTTATACTGTCAGGGAATTTCATATATTTTAAAGAAACAGTTTGTGAGAAAACAAAAACAGGTCATTACTCTCTGAATGTCCTTCACATATAAAGCAGATGTTTGTTATTCCACTTCCTTCTAGCAATCTTCAATATTCCATACTTTTAATTCTTCTAGGGTATCAGGGTTTCCTAAGGTTTTGTGCAAAATTTAACTTCCTCTGTTAATTTTCATTGCAGGTTAACTCTTTCCATCACCTTACCAAGGATTCAAACCTGCCTCTCCCATATGAGAGCCAAGCATCCTAAACAATACATTTGTTACCAATCACATTTAATACTCAGTGAAAATTCACAATTAAAATATGCTAATTCTATGTTAACTCTTTCAGTCCCAGTGGGTTTAGCATTGGGGCCCAAGGGGTAGTAAAGAGTTTAGAAAGAAATAATATACTGTAAAAGCCACAATATGTCATCGGACGTAAAGCAAAAGTACAAGTGAGTAATCTAAGTTGTTAACCAAAACAAAATGGCTAACCCAAAAAACAACAAAAATGGCTATCACTCGCTTGGCTAACACAACATGCACTCAGAAAACACAGCACTCACATTTAACTCTTTCAGTCCCAGGCAGGTATCAATGTAACTTATTGGTTCATAACTAGTTGTTACCTACACTAATATTTGTGGATCCAGAAGGGTTAAAATTAAAATAAAAATAAAGGACAAATTAAGTTCAAGTAACATTTGGGACAGCACTGGTTAACAGCTACATGGGGTAGAAAGTGTTTAGAGAAGCAATCTAGAAGTAGTGAGCTCATTGGTACTGAAGGAGTTAAACTATAATGGTTTCTTTGTGTTTTTTGTTTATTTTTTAATCTACGTTATTTCACTCTAGGATAACCTACAGATGATCCGTCTTTCTCAGTAAATGTCCTAATGTACAGATGAAGATTGGTCCAGTAATACAATGATTGCAAACACAACAGATTCATCCTCTCATGCGTCCCTCCTTGCAGCACAACACATAAATCCAAACTCAAGCATCCTGAAATATGAGGTTTCATCTGTTATTGGCTCTTCCTTTGACTAGTAGTGCTTCATAAATCATCAATCAATCAATCAGGTGTTGTTTCCACAATAAAGGGTATCTGCACTGGATCTTCAACATACTCCTTCTTCCACTCTGGATGTACATTCTCTTAGTCTGATATTTGTTACACTCTTTGTGTTTTCTTCCCATTTTTATCATTGTTTGTTTCTTGCTCACTTGCCTTCAACTTTTCGCTCCAGTAAGTTTTTAAAAAAAGTGGTAGGTCTTTTAATATGACCAAAACATTTCACTTGTTCTCATTTTCTTTTCTTTTTTAATTTCTTCATAAACAGTCTTCAGATCACTCCCCTTCTCCACAATGAGTGGCCCAGCTACCAGTTATCCTGCAGAAAAAAAGAGCCATATGCATTTTGCCCTTCAGCATGACCCAGACAGCACATCTCTGTAAGTCCATGTGAGAGAGAAGTGCTTGTATATAGCAACTATGCATACCATGTCTGTCCAATTTGAAATGTATACGTATTCTCTGCACTAGTCACTGAATTAACTGTTAGCCACATTCAAATAAATCCACTGTTTTCGTTTGGTTTATAAGAGAATAATCTATAAATGCTTCAGGCTCCTCCCATAGATGAGAAACAAGAATCTCGATACAGCGCAAACACTCATTAGCACCCATGACGATCCAGATGTGTTTAAACAACAATAATACATGTTATAAATATTCAGTTTCTGTAGGTATTTTTTTTTTTTTCAAAAGTGGTAGGGTTTCTTTTTTTCACCTCTTCTTTTCATTTTTCATTGCCAATAAATATTTTAAGGAGCTCAGCATGCACACGCATCCATCGAGTTTTGGGCCCTTCGCATGAATGTTGTTGAATTCAACACTGAAGACAAAGGCCAGAAACTGAGAAGGCAAGGCATCCTATGCACTATAAAGGTCATTGAAAATGCACACCATCTTTTTTTTCTTACTTTTTTGTTTGTTTTGTTTTTGCAACCATTAAACGGTCAAATCTGTGAGAAAATCTGGGACTGCTTGAGTCAAATGCAGACCTCATAGCCTCAGCTCTACCCCAATCATAAATCATCTACAAACACATAATTTCCCATAAACTGTTAACATAAATTCTAGTGTAACTTAAAACATTAAAACCACTGCATAGATGAAAACTTACGCTATTATATCTTTCTTGAAAAACCAGATAGTCCTGGCTTCTTTGCCATGCCTCGGCACGTCTAGCCTTGCACAGTGCTTCCAGTTGTGTGCACTTGGTTAAAAGCTCATCCATCTACAAACACAAATAGGCAGATGTGTGATTTACAAACTGAGCAAATTATCAGACCAACAACTGAAATCTCAAGATCAAGAAGCTAGCTAAAATAATTACAACAAGCAGCATTACCCACTCAGACAAGTAAACAACTAGCTGTGACAATAATCCTCATGGTAAATAAAGAATGTTCCAGAACTCTATTCTCATTATGGGTACACAAATTTGAACAGAAAATCAGGAAAGAAACTAGCTGTCGAAACAAAACAAGAACCTGCCATTATTGCCTCATTTACCATGGGGGGGGGGGGGGGGGATTTGGGGGAGGGGGGATGGGGGAGGGGGATGGCATTGAGCTTGAGGATTTAATTCTGCATGCTATTTCAGTCACCATGGACTGTACAGTTTAAAAACAAAATATAATTTTTCCTCCAACAGAAAAAACCTATAACCTTACTGATTCGAACCCGGGTCTCCTATATGATTGACTGGTACCTTTCCGTCTTTCAAGATGATAGTGTTATACTGCACTATGAGGAGGCATGGGACTCACAGCATATGGGGATGGCAAGTGTGACTAGCAAGACCCGCCCCAGGTTAAGAAAAGACTTCCACAATGATAGCATGGGATTTCAGGACCATTGTTGTAAGCATTTGTGTTTAGTTTGTTTCTTCTCAGATGCTCAGCTCTCATCGCTCCTGCAGTCATTTCTTCCTTCATTCTCATTCCCTTCCTGATGTGCCCCCTCCACACAACACGGTCCATGGCATTTTGTTCCCATGAGTCCACCTCAATACCTGTATCATTTATGGCATACGTCTTTATATCGCAGTAAAGGTCGTCCACATCTTCTATCCATCATTAATTCACCATAAAGCATGTCCTTGGGACTCTGCCATCCTTCATTCTCCAGGTGTGACCCAGCCACCTGAGCCTTCATAGTCTGAGCATTAAGACTGTTGTAGTACTTGATCTTTCCAATACCTCAGTGTTTGTGATCTTGTCCTACCACTTAATGCCATATTTTTCTTAGGAATCACATGTGAAAACTATTTAGCCGTTTCTTCTGGTGCAAATAAGCTGACCAAGTTTCACTACCATAAAGCAAAGTGCTCCTACATAAAAGCTCAGAATTCTTAACCGTTCAGGCAGCCACTTCTCAAAAAAGAATCTAAATTATATTTAAACATTTGCTAAATAAAACTGCTAATTTATCAGCCAGTTAGACAAATACAACAGTACATTCAGCATCCTTGCACACTTAAGAACTTTTTATTTTAAAAAACAGCTAAACAAACATGGCAGAAAAAAAAAGATGTTAAGTCATCTACAATTTTACTTGGGAGCCACTATGATGTAGCATGGAATCTGACCTTGAATGAATTTTGAATGTTGAATTAAGAATATCATAGCACTCGGGACACCTATAAGCGCTCTGTTTCCATCTTCAGCAGCAAACAAAGAGTTCAAATTCTGATGGCACCAGTAACTATCTGATTGTATATCCGTCTCCTTGACTGTTGAGCATCGGCCAGATCCCCTGGTAACTCCTTGCACCGCCATTCTCCTCAGACATAAATGATCTATTTGGGCTTTTGCACTGATTACTCTATCCCAGCGGGCTCTCACAATGTCTTACTTGTCATACATCAATTCCCCACCAAGTGGTGCAGAATTGGCCGTTTTCAAATACTACCTTGGCTCCCAGGTCCGATAAGCCTTAAATGGGTACCAATTAAAGTCCTGAAAAGTCAACAACAGATTGTGACGGTCCTGGTTGTCCTGAAAAGGAGCATTGTTTGAGACATTGTGACCCGGTGTTTGTTTGGCTTTTCCCGCCGGCTTCACAGAACGGCAGCCAAGCAGCAACAGGGCACCAGCACAGCGACCAGCACGAGGCAAGCCAAGCACCAGCAACAGTCAGCTAATACCCGTGGATATCATCACTAAGAGAACTGGACCACACCAGACGTAAAAACCACAAGCACCACACCGCAGCAAGGAAGCAAAGAACAGGAATATCAGGTGTGACTACACACCACTAATAAAAGGAAATAAAATAAGACTGCGAAGGAACCTTTCTTCCGGGCGGCTGAAAAAGGATCAAATTAGGAATTTTTGTTGGACAACTGGAATTGGAATTGGGGCCCTGAGAAGTGAAGTTGGCTGGCATGATGTTGACTGCATCACCAACTGAGTGCGATACATCTAACAAATGTAAGCCCAACACACCTTATGGTGTGCATAAGGGTCCTTTACATATGTTTTTTTTTGGACTTTTTTTTCAATATCTTACATAATAGCTACCCAGAACTAAAAGTTGAAAATTACAATAAAAACTTGGAATCACTTACCTTTCGTCTGACGCCATCCGCCCCAGGATCAACGCTACTGACCCTCTCAAGTAGCAGTCGCCCCTCATGGGTCGCTTCAGTTGAGTAATCAACGATGGCCTGAGACAAACGTGAATGATGCTCTGCCAACTCTGTGCTGTTTCTTGGGAGATCCATGTTGTTTAGCTGGAACTCCACCTCACCAAGTTTATTTAGAGCCTATTGAAGGAACAATTTCAGATGTCAGTTACACTGTAAGAGTGATAAAGTCCTGAAGCTGCACCAAACTGCAGTTAAAATAAACAGATCACATGTTTACATTAAAGAAAAGTCACAAGTCAAATCTGCTGAAATATTATCAATGGGTTATTTAACAAGTCAGTGACTAAAAACCCTATAAATACTGCTTTTTTCATTTCTTCTTCTTTTCTCTTTTCTTGGAATATCTCGTGGCATTAGGGCATGAAGAGATATCTGGAACAGCCCCTTCTGTTAACTTCATACAAAGTACTTTTCAGTGTATCTGATATTTCTGCAGTCCATATTCTGTGTGGTCATCTTTTGGATCTGTTACTGTTGTATCTGTATAACACTGATCTCTGTAGTGCCCTGCCTAATGCCGATAAATATTTTAACAGAATTGCTGCTGTGAAAGAACACTCCATCACAGATCAAATTTTTTCCCCTGTCTTGTGTCACAGAATGGAGCAAAGCTCTCCAATCAACTCTCAAGACCTCCTATTATTTGCTAGGTTTTGTAGCGCATATCAAGTTTTCATATTTTTCATCACTGGGCTTGGATAAAGAAGAGCTGCAAGAGAAGTTTAACTTGAAAGAAATTAAATCACAGTACACGAGGCAGAAAGCTGTGGAAAGCTTGATGACCAGAACTACACTGCATGGACAATAGGAAAGAGAAAACAGTCTTACCGTTTCTGCGAGTCTGAAGAAAGCTACAGCCATGGAGATATTTTTTCGTCTAATATCCAAGCGGCTTGAAAAGCTTTCTGCCTCGCGGTCCACTGCAATGAGGCGTTGACGGATTCCTTCTGCATCGACGCTTGCACGTCGCAGAAGACCATCAGCAGTCCGGAGTAGGCTGAGCATGCTCTCTTGTACCTCCTGTTGAGTGTAGAATGTAGATGTTAGAAGTAATTCCATTTTATATTCAACGTACAATAAACAAGATGAAGGTAGTTTAATTTTCTTCAGCCACAAACTGCTACTGGCACCACTGGTATTGGAACTCTGCACTGGCTGCTGGAGATGGGGACTGAGCACTTATGGGAATGCCCCAAGTGTTGTGATGTCAGTTCTTGAACCAACTCAACTGTGCACAGACTGATTTATTTTTTCCCCCCAACAGAAACAATCTACTTAGTTACCTATCCTTTACAGGATGTTGCAGAACCAACCCCAGCATTGTTTGGCAGTTATGGTCACTCTAAGCAAATTTTCCATTCAGTAGTTAGCCATTACTTCTGAATGGTCGGAACTTGATACTACTTTGAAACCAATGCAAGACGGTCTGCTGTCAAATCACCTGCAGGTGGGATACGAAGCGTGTTTGCAACGCCTAAGCCAAAGACACAGACAATCTTGCTAGTATAAGAACTGAATAATGTTCATTCAATTATAATTCATTAGGTCTAATGAGTGATTTTATAATTTCCTCCTTGTGTTCAACCTCCGCATGGCTTTAGGATACTAACACCAATGGATCACAAAAAAATTATAAAGGTCCCGCATCCAAAAATAAATTAGCCTAACATGAGAAAATGTTACATGTGCAAATGATGTAAAGGTTCTTGACTTACTCTGGCCTGAGCCTCAAAACGGTTGTGATCTTCCTGTATGTGCTGGGCTTCAGTGTAGGATGAACCCAGTTCTGTGTTATGTAAGTAATTGTTGCCAACTCCACGGTACCATTCTAAGATCTGAAATAACCATATGCACAGTAATGTTAGTGATGAACATTCAGTGGGATCACTTCAGGTAAGGCAAAGAAATAAGAGAAATGCCTGGACGGCCACTCATATCAAGTTACCTGACAAAGAAAATGATTTACTGTGAGCATTATAAGGAGAAGCAGGTAGAGAATCATTTAATATACAGTGATATAGGAAACAAATGGATTGAGGACATAATTTCTAGATCTAGTTATTTGTTTGCAAACTTCTGATCTTCACTTTTTCTGCAGATGCACTCCACAACTTAGAAGGAAAACCAACTAATTAGACACCTTTTATCATGTGTTGTTTGGGACTGGAGAGGGGAGGCAGTTATTCCATTTTTCAATTCAATCGCCACCCCCCCCCCTTCTCCCCCCCCCCCCCCCACCCCCCAACCTTTCTTAACCACACACAAAATGGGGGTCCCAGAACTCATACGGGAATGCATGTTATCTGATGTTGCTTTTAATGTGGTACTGCCTAGCAGTAGTCCACCCAAAAGGCAATATTTTACTCAATGATGATTTATAATCTTCATTAGTATCACAGTTAACATTACATAGACCTTAATATCATAAAGATCATTATGTTGACAACAGGCCAATCCTACAGTATGTGACTTTCCCTTCTGTTACTGGGAACCTTAAGCCTATCACTCCAAGAAGACTAACTCTAGTCACTTCCGGTTGTGAACAGTCCCACTGATGCTATTCTATGGCCTTCTTTGCAGTAACCTATTCTCGAAAAGTGTAGTTAAATTCCACTGATCTGCCCAGTGTTTAATATCCCAGAATATGTATACAGTAATTAAAAACAGCACTTTAGGAGGGTGTTCTTTATGACCCTAATAGCATTTTTGAAGCCAAATACACATCAAATGTTCCCATAAGCCTCAGGGATAGAGGTCATGGGATCATGGCATGAGTAACCTGATACATATTGTTTTTAGGCCCCTGAGAAGATATTCCATTTAATGTTTCATTCTGTTCATGTTTACTGACTATACACCTTTATATATTTTGAAGAAAAAACTTTAATGTAGATTAATACTTTTTTTTTCAAATTTATCAGTGACCTGTGTAATATTGTTGTTTGCAGGGCTATAGGGTTAAGGGAAGCATAGAAAGTACATGTCATTGAGGAGACTAGGGTGGGTTGGTGTTAGACTGGCTATCCCATCTTATAGAAAACTAGCCACAAAATGCAGTCAAACGTAAAGTCTACAAGTGGCTTGGTATAAGATGGTTGAGGACTTATACTAGAGGCTAAAGAAGAAGACAGAGAGCTCAATGACTTACCTTATTTACATCCTGGTCTAGTCGACACAGCTGCAAGCAGTGTTCCAAACGAATCTTGCGCTGGTTCCATAGTTCCTCTAGGTGACGTCTGCGATCATGCAGCAGCTCCAGCAGATGTTCAATGCCATAGCAAGCTGCAGTGGTGGCGTGGTAGTTGGCGAAGTCCGCATGCATACCCATTGCTTTAATCTGGTCTAGCAGGGACTGACCCATGTCCAAAGTTGCTTTGGATGTCTCCAAAATACCTTGATGGATAGTGTAAATAAGCAGAAGTTTTTTTAATGAAGATATATCTAATCTTCTCTGTCTTCACTGAAACATAATGATTGATTGGCACCTTTCCGTCTTTCCAAGCGATAGTGTTATATTGCGCTATGAGGAGGCATGGGCCTCACAGCCCATGGCGATGGCGAGTGTGACTGGCAAGACCCGCCCGTGTCAAGACTAGTTTTCCACAATGATAGCATGGGATTTCAGGACCATTGTTGTCAACATTTGTGTTTAATCCGTTTCTTTTCAGACCCTCAGCTCTCATCCTTTCTGCAATCTTGTCTTCCTTCATTCTCATTCCTTTCCTGATATGCCCTTTCCACACAACATGGTCCATGGCATTTTGTTCCCATGAGTCCACCTCAATACCTGTATCATTCATGGCACTGAAAAATATCCAGTAGGCAAATACCTGTTTCCACACCGAGGCATATAGGGCATATATTGCCAGCCCTACATTTGTATACACCAATCAGTACTTGATGTCAGCCACTTTAACTTGCCAGAATATGTTTTGCTGTTCGTTTTAGGCTGGGTCACCTTTCAACCCTAGTTCAGTCACAAATTATTGTGATCAAAGCACTTGTTGCAAAAGGTATGTATATGTGTATGTGTGCATGTGTATACATGTGTGTGTTTGTGTGTGTGTTGCTGTGGGTAGGTGTGCGCGCATATGCATGCATGTATGCATGCGGACATATGTGTGCGCTCTTCACTAACTACATATTTTTTCCCAAGCCAATTGTGAAAATGATTCAATACCAATTTTATAAGGCTGAATTCATTCCTGAGAAACACAATTCACAGAAAAACAACAAACTTTGCTGGGGTTTAAACCCAGATCACCATCTTGACTAACCATTGCACCACCATGTCTCAGACAGTGGAAAATGAATAGGCATAAAAGATATGTTCTATAGCCACACACAAAACAAATAGCATAAATAAGAAAGGAAGCAACGTATACATTGACATGACAGTCTGAGAAGTGTTTTCTAAGACTGGAGGTGCACCTCGTCCAGAGTAACTTACTGTTTTTCATGTCTAAGTGTTGCTGTAGAAGTTTCTGTGCTGTTTCCACATCTGTAGCCAAGGGAACTTTGCTGAAGTTTCTTTGGGCCTGTTCCATTGTTGAGGATAACTGCAGGAAACAAAACAATAAGATGAAAAATACAGTCTGGCAAACATCCATGTTTTTTTTGTTCAAATATGGATTTAGATTACTGGAAACAACGCATACTGACTTCAGGAGCCACTGTCGTGTAGCGGCTAGATGCTCACCTGTGGATCTGAGGGTCAAGGATTCAAACTGGAAAAAGCTGAAATTTATTTATTTGTTCATGATCTTGGCTCCCAGGTGATGCAGGTAAAAGTCCTAAGCAGTAAAGATAGCGGCATGATGCTGACCACATCACCCACCGAATGTCAACTGGTCTATAAAATACAAGTCTAACTAACCCCATATGCCCAATACACCTAAAGGCATGGAAAGGGGTCCTTTTACAAAATGGTTTCAGTGAATTAATGACTATACTGTTGGGTGGGTCACTTCAATACACATTTCCAGTCACTGTCTTTTACAAAATGGTATCAGTGAATTAATGACTATACTGTTGGCTGGGTCACTTCAATACACATTTCCAGTCACTGTCTTTTACAAAATGGTTTCAGTGAAATAATGATTATACTGTTGGCTGGGTCACTTCAATACACATTTCCAGTCACTGTCTTTTACAAAATGGTTTCAGTGAATTAATGACTATACTGTTGGCTGGGTCACTTCAATACACATTTCCAGTCACTGTCTTTTACAAAATGGTTTCAGTGAAATAATGATTATACTGTTGGCTGGGTCACTTCAATACACATTTCCAGTCACTGTCTTTTACAAAATGGTTTCAGTGAATTAATGACTATACTGTTGGCTGGGTCACTTCAATACACATTTCCAGTCACTGTCTTTTATCAAAATAAACAATCAAGACAAGACAAACATCAAGGATTATCATCAACATCCTGCTATGCTGTTATACATCAGGTTTGGTGGCAGTGAATCCACATCACTCGCCAGAATGGCAGACTTGGGAATTAAGATCGGCACAGCAAAAAACGAGACGCACACCGGACACATCAGAAAACTTGTTAATCAACATAGAACTGGTACTATTAGCCATCGGACGTTGGGGTTCATACTGAGGGGAAGATCTGAGCACCTATGGACATGTCCGGAGTGCAATGATGATAACCCAACTAAGTAACTAACTAACTAACATCAGGTAAGGCTCCAGTCTAGTTCTCTATTCTGTTCTATGCTGTGCGATCCTTCAGCATCATGGATGTTGTCCAGTCCAGCTCGTTCGATCGCTCTCAAAAGTTTGTGTCTGAGGGTTTCTCTTGAATGATCTAGTTTCCCAGATCCATCTGTTATCTATTCACTGCCTGCTTAGTGATTCTATGTCCACCTCTCCTCAAGATGTACCCAACATACTGCCATCTTCATTTTCTTAAAACTGTTGATACTAATGGTTGTCCAGACATGAATGAATGAAAGATGTTTCTGACTGCCTTGATAAGTTGTCCTCTCCAGGCCGCTGAACGAAGGTTTTCCATCAGTGACCTAATTAGCTACATCTTGGATATCAATCCAGTATCCAATCCCTGACACCTCATTAAACCACCTAGGATGTGACATCCTGTGGTCCTCTACGCTGCCCCGGTGGGTAGCGGTGTGGTTTTACTGTTTCAAGATTGAAGTTACATGAGCAATGTTTGCTAACAGTACTGTATTATCAACACTTTATGTTTAAGGAAGACTGGTAGATAAATAGCATCTTGTCTCAGAAGATAAAATATTTTGGCTATATCAAGCTCCACAGAAGGCATGTTACCAGGAAGGAGGGACATGGGGCCGACCAACACAAAGATGCGCACTGTATATAAGTGACTCCTTGGGTATGAAAGATGGTGAAAGACTTTTCTTTCAGGCAAACATCCTGATGAACATGATGTTCCAAAAAGGGACCAACAGTTTTTTCCGCCAGGGTTTACAGCTGGTTAACACAAATAAAAAACAACAATAGTGCTGTGGACATTTCCATTAAGTGCTCCGTCCTCTCCCTCTAGCCACCAGTGAAGAGTTCCAATTCCTTCTTCATTTTAACAACATAACTGTTATTATGACAGCATGTTATAAGAACCACCATCCCCTTGCCAATACAGCTGTCTCATATCCCTAATGTAAAGTAAAGATACCTTTTTACGCCTTAGGTGAATCAGGCATATTGGAAGAGCATCCCATATTTTTACAGACCAATTGGCACTAGGTGGGTAATGTGGTCAGCATTACACTGGCCCTCTTTACTTCGACAGGACAGCCATCCTGGTACCCATTTTAGACTGGATCGATCTGCGACACCCCACACCATGATAAAAACCCATGCAGCCAGCAGTGGGTTTCGATCGTGGTACCTAGGAATTGCGAGTCAGGCTCGCAACGCCTAAGCCACGGATGGTCCCTAATGTTTTGTGTCTATAATTGTTGCAGACTGACCCCACAGAATACCAGGATTAGAATTTATCTAGTGAATCAGCAAGCAGTTCTATTCTAGACGACACAGCAATAGGTTTTTTGAGTCCTGTTAAATCAAAAATGTTAGTTGCATATCCTTTACACGATGAGGCAAAGCAGCCTCCAGGATTTTTGGGCTGTTGTGGTTTTTCTAGGCACAACTTATGTTCAGTAGTTTGCCACTGCTTTTGAAACAATCAGCACTTGATACTACTATCAAAACCAAGTGAAGACACACTGTCCACAGCTGGGATTTAAACCAGGCACCCTAGCATTACAAAGCAGGTTAGCAACACCTAAGCCACACACAATGACCCAGCTAAATACACTTGCATCAAAAGAAAATACTCTTAAAAACTCACATCCTGTGCACTCTGATGAAAGGCCACACTTTGGTCCAGCAGTGTCCCTCTGTAGGCCAGTTTGTCATTGAGGTCTCTCCAAGCCTCAGCCAGGGTGTCCGCCATAGCATTGTGAACATCAACCTGGGATCTGTTCTGGTCAGCTTGGGCATCCAGAGACCGCAGGAGTTGTTGAACTTCATCTTCTTTGGCCTATTAATTTTTTATTTTTGAAAAAAAGTACAAGCTTGAACATATGCAAAATGAAAAGTATCCTCATTTCTATTATAATAACTAAAATTGTGTCTAAACCCACCCATGTGTTATTGCAGCAAACTGATGAAACAAAGAATGGTAACACCATAATCTGTCATAAATGTCATAAGAGGCAAATCAGAATGGCTAATGTGTTATTAGCTACATCATTCTGCCGAAAACTTTCAGTTGTAAATTCCAACAAACAACATTCTCTCTCTCTCTCTCTCTCTCTCTCTCTCTCTCTCTCTCTCTCTCTCTCTCTCTCTCTCTCTCTCTCTCTATCCCTGACCAACCAGTCAGTATACAACAGGTGAAGTGGCTAAAAACAGGTCGGTTGCTTTTATATAGCATAATATATGTAGGTTCTGTTCTAGAAAGTCCCTTATGCTGCCCACTCAGTCGATATTTGATTGTATCCCTTTATATTTCAAACGAGTGTCACTTCAACTCATTATAAGCCATAAAACTGTTGTTTTAAAGTAACAAATGTTTGGGTTAAAAAAGTACCAACATTGGCAAAATACTCTGAGAGAGAGAGAGAAAGAGAGAGAGAGAGAGAGAGAGAGAGAGAGAGAGAGAGAGAGAGAGAGAGAGAGAGGTTAGGTTAGTTAGCTACGTATCCTTTAAAAGAGAACAGCGGAGGGCTGTTGTGTAGTCTGTCTAGGCAAATTTACATCAACTTTGCCATTGCTTTCTCCTAAATATTCTTGATTGTCTTTTCACAAGTTTCATGGCCCACAGCTGGGATCGAACCTGTCATTATTCGAAGTTGATCGGACTAGCCACAGAGCCGACGAAAGAGAGAGAGAGAGAGTAAGAGAGAAGAGAGAGAGAGAGAGAGAGAGAGAGAGAGAGAGAGAGATGTTAAAAGAGAGCGGAGGGTGTGTCTGTCAGGGTTAAATCACTCTTTAGTAATTATTCTAAATTCTTCTTCCTTTTCTATTCTTTTTCGACGTCTATTCTCGTTGACTTTTACTTGTAATAAGGTCGTGTAATGGAACTGTGTTTACCGCCGCCCACCCCCTAAACTCACGCCGGCTAGTGCTGAATAAATTCTTTAGTGGCAATGCTCACGCTTTCCCCCAGAAACTTCGGATCTTTTTTTATTTCCCACATGTCCTTAAGTAGGCTCTCACAGAAGCGGCATTCCTAACGACCACTGTGGTGGCTAGGATATGCTATTCCTCTCTCTCCGTATTTAAATTTTAACTTTCTTGTGTATATCTAAGCGCGTTAATCAAACGCTGATGCAGTGGTTATCTTCCACAGTTCCTACGTGTCTTTCTCTCTTATACAAGGGGATATATAGACATTATCGTTACTGATAACAGTCGAGAGGAATAACTTCATTGCTCCGGGTTTTATACCATATGGTTCGGTCTGTCTCGGCAAAACGGCAAGCCTCCTGCCGAGAACGTCGCAGAGAGCACGAATTCCGTAAGACGAACTCGGGAAATTCAGAGCGCTATGCAAACGGCTTCACCACTATGCCACGGAGTTCAATTGAAGTGAATCAGCAAGCAGAGATCGCCCCTACAGTTATTGAGTGTTCACAGTTCCTATTCGCTATCCCAAGAGGTGTACCCTATCACCCTGTGCTGCTAACGATTGTGTTAAAACGGTAGGTACGTTCTATCGACTGAATTGTATTAAAGCACCCACCTATAACAGGTAACGCCCTGGGAAGTAAATGCGACCGGGCTGATGTTGAACACATCACCCATCAAAGTCTTTTTTTTTTTTCTTGTGTTGTTTGTCCAAAGTCTAGACACAATTTGTATGAAAGGAAAGTGGGCGCAAGGACTTTTTAAGCCACCAATTCACGACCTTCCTTGAATGTCCATCTTGATCCAATGAGAATAGACGATTCACATGGACTAAGGTGCAGGGACCAAGGTGTCTCCCTTGCTGGAAGCTCTCCTCAGAGCCTGCCCTTTTTTCAGCAGCAAGAGGTTTCAAGGCTCAATCCACTGTCCAGGATAGTCTAGCACCATTTGTATCAATTGGGACCCTTTACCCACCCTAACTACTAGCTATGTCACGTGTCAATTCAGGTATTCACATACTGGGATCTATGACTACAAAGTTAGTGTACTAAGCTTAGTTGTTCAAAGAGGTGGCTAGGTTCATTTCATGGACTGCATCTTTGGGTTAACACGTGAAATTCTTACGGATATCTATGAAGATTGTAGCTGGGGCTACAGAGTTGTGCTTAATGAGTACGCTGTTGATGTGGCTGATTTTATTCCAAAGCTGCCAGATCTGTAATATTTAATAAATCCCACCTGGTGTGATATCTGAGCCCTCGGTGTGAAAATCAGCTGGCAAGTGCGTTGACTAGCCCTTCTTCCTTCTTTCTTCTTCTTCTTCTTCTTCTTCTTCTTCTTCTTCTTCTTCTTCTTCTTCTTCTTCTTCTTCTTCTTCTTCTTCTTCTTCTTGTCCTACCGCTTATGCGGTAAAGCTTCACAGAGAGAAGTGAGATAGTTTCCTTTGCTTGTGTTAAAGTCATATTTCGTTTCTGCAGTGTCTCTTTTACTCCCTCCACCCATCTCTTTCTTGGTCGGCCTTTTTGCCTTGTGGCCTCCTGTTCTCATGTAATACACTTTAGCTGCTGGCTGATCAGATGACCAAACCATTTGAGTCTTTGATGTTCTATGAAATCATTCACCTATATACCGTTATTCTTAGTTCTTCGTTGGTGACTCAGACTTTTCTCTTCTGGTATTTTTCGCCGCATTGCTTTTAGATCTCATCTCAAATGTCGTTATTTTAGGTTTGTGTGTGTGTGTGTTTTTTTTCTAGGACTGTTCATGACTAACACTGATAGCACAAAGTTGATACAAATAGCACAGCTGCTTTTAATATTATCTGTATGTATGACATCCATTATTATTGTCAAAAGATATATGTACTAAAAGTTAACACGTTATGATGCCTGCATTCGTGTATTGATGTACAATACACAAGTAGTAGATTCACTTGCCCCAAACGTGTCTATATATTCCAAGGGGTAGACTGGCAACACATGGCGGTGATAAGAATACGGCAAAGCCTTACCGAAAGGGTAGTAGGACAACAGTGTGTTGTCTACGAACGCACAGTCTCTGGAAATTTAATATAAGATTCTGGAAGTGGAGCATCTCTCTCTATCTATCTCTCTCTCTCTCTCTCTCACTCTCTCTTTCTCTCTCTCTATCTATCTCTATCTGTGTGTGTGTGTGCGCGCGTGCGTGCGTGCGCGCGCGCGTTTGTGTGCGTTGTCTGCCATCGCCTGATCCGTGGTTATACACAAGAAAACTGGTCTAAAATCGGCATACAGTGAACATTAGAACATTTCATTGGAATTAAACGAGATCAGTGTGAAACTGACCGGACATATCCTCCCCTCCCCTCCCCTCTCCCTTTCCCATTTTGTTTCACCCGGAGGCAGATATGTCCAAAAATGTGGGGCTTGTAGCCAACATACCTCGTACAAAGACAAAAGATCCGTTACTGTTTTATCTATCACTTGATGGTTGGTTTTTATTTTATCTTCCTACCTACCGGATTCTTTGCATTCCTTAAGGAAATAAAATCGCAATGTAGTGGGCAGACATTAAAACAATTCACTATAACTTGTGCACCGTCAACTGTCAGCCTTTCTGAAGTAAAGCGTTTCACTGACAGAAGAAACTAATAAAAACAGAAACATCTAAGATCCCCAATGCTCTTTGTTGTTTATTTATATCTTCAGTTTTTAATTATTCAGTACATCGGGAGTCGTATGTTTTTTCTTCTTCTGTCTTTCATCCCCAAATGCAACATATGCTCTCAATTAAACCCAGCGCCTCTCTCCTTCCTACGTCTGTCTGTTTCATGCCAGGATTTCATTTCTGCAACTCTATGACCTTTAACTCTCGCATGCCTACTCACCTTTAATCGTCCAATCAACTGGTCGTGCTCTTGTTTTAACTGCAGAGCTTCTTCGAGATTGGAACCCACATCCATGAGATCGGGCTCCATTTGGTGCACGCGGACACGTACCCATTCTGAGCTCTGTAGAAGAGACAATGATACCATGTTCAGACAAACCTACAGTTGGTATGCTACAGATCAGTGTAACAAGCCTGCAGAACAGGACACAAGGAGAGATGGTTATCATACTTTATTCAATGTTTTCCGAATATAACACAAACTACTCATAGTTGTTACTTTTTCCTTTACAGTAAACGAGACGGCAGCGAGAGAGAGAGAGAGAGAGGGAGGGAGGGAGAGAACGAGAGAGAGACAGAGAGAGAGAACGAGAGAGAGAGAGAGAGAGAGAGAAAACGAGAGAGAGAGGGAGAGAACGAGAGAGAGAACGAGAGAGAGAGAGAGAGAGAGAGAGAGAGAGAGAGAGAGAGAGAGAGAGAGAGAGAGAGGGAGGGAGAGAACGAGAGAGAGACAGAGAGAGAGAACGAGAGAGAGAGAGAGAGAGAGAGAGAGAAAACGAGAGAGAGAGGGAGAGAACGAGAGAGAGAACGAGAGAGAGAGAGAGAGAGAGAGAGAGAGAGAGAGAGAGAGAGAGAGAGAGAGAGAGAGAGAATAGATGGTCTGTTTAATACTGTCCAGGTTTTGTGGTATAGAGGAGGGAGATATCCAACCCTGGCCATAACTGATCACGGAATCAAAGCAAGGCTAGAGCCATGAGTTAGAATGCGAATGCTTCCCTACAGCTACAACACAACGTAATACTGGCCACTGGAAACACAGCAAGGTGCCAACATTTGCAGATGAACACACGAAATGGAGACTTGTTAGTATAATCAGGCAACGAATGTAATGCAGACAGTAATAAGTGTACAACTTGAAATTTGCTTAATTACGATAAAAGATACTAGAAGCATAACAGAATGTGGGTGGGGGAGGGGAGGGGGTGGTGGGAGAGTGTGAGAAATGTGAACCAGCATTAACTAAATATACAGCCAGACGCAATAAGTCTATGACAATTGGAAAATGTGTAAATGGGTGAAATATTTTATTTAGAATAAAGAATGTTTAATTTCTGACACAGCTAAGAGGTTAGTTAGTTGCGTATTCTTTACAGGACGTTGAATAACAAATTTTACGTTCAGTAGTTTGCCATTGCCCTGAACGGTCAGCGCTTGGTACCACTGTCGAAACCAACGCAAGACAAATCGCTTGCAGCTGGGATCGAACCCGGCACCTCGACATTACGAAGCGCGTTCGCAACACCTAAGCCACAGACGCCGACCGCTAAGAAGTATACACATTTGAACTGGCACAAAGGTAAGGTAATCCAGGTCAGGCTGTATATAGGTCCTTCCGGCTAAATCACGGTACATTTTGGAGGAGACCCCTCGAAAATAGGTTACTGGAAGCGTTTACGTGTTGCATTGTGTGACATTTTAATATGCTTACAAAGTCCTGTGTTCTAAATGTATTCGTATTACAAATCTACAAGCGGATATTGTGAAGTGGATATACAGCAATTTTAATTTTAATTCACGGCAGACAGTCGTGTTGTGATGTGTGTCACTGTTTCTAGTCAGTGGTTTGGATTTTTGGGAACTGGTTGTTTATTCTTTTTCTACTTTGAATGTAGAAATCTTAATTTTAGGCAAAATACAACAGGTAATTTAGAAGCCATATCGACAGTTGTCAGGTGCAAACTATCTTGTGTTGGAAGAAAACTATTGCTTTCATACTGACTGCATAAATGGTGCAACCACACTGTGGATAAATTGTGTCAAGATAGTTCGGAGCTCTGGGTCAGTGCATAAAAACTATATTTTATTTACTAACTAACCTCTCACAGCAAGTCACTCATTGCCTCTTTACTAATTGTTGACTAACAGTATAATTATATGTTGTAGAAGTACACTAATAATATTATTATTATTTTTTTTTTTTTTTTTTGTGAATTTTCTGCTTCGCGAATACTGGCTGTAAACGCTGGCAGAAACTTAAGGTTGTTTATCTACTTTTTATGTACATTTGCAGTTGTATGGTATGTGTTCATTTTTGCGAATTTTCTGCTTAACGAACACTGGCAGAAACTTCTGGTTGTTCATCTACTTCTTATGCACATTTGCAATTGTACGGTCTGTGTTCATTTTTGTGAATTTTCTGCTTCGCAAACACTGGCTGTAAACTTCTGGTTGTTCATCTAATTCTGGACTTTAGTCTGGTGTATTTGCACAGCAGTATTTTTATGTGTTAAATTTGATAAAGTGCAAATGTCAACAGTAGTTTTGAGCTTCACCCGCGCAACAGTAGTCTCACTCAAGTACCCTTATGGTGGAAGTTCAAAACAGTTTTTTTTTAAATATATAACAGTGTTTAAAAAAAAAAAAATTACATTGTCAAGGTATACAATTATGTGCACGACTAACTGCCGGTTAGTTGGTGACAATGTAAGTATAATCAGCACCATGCATCATGCGCAAGCGAGACAGACAGCGCAGACACGATAAGTCTGTTCTTCGTGCATTAGCCAACACAGAAGAACATAACACAAAAAGGTTCTCTGAGAGGCTCAGTAAACCATCAATGTGGTTAAAACAAACGGGCATCTTGTGTGGGCAGGCAACAGAAAATTGCAAGAGGAATTGCTGGAAGAAAAGAAAAAGCAGCAACAGTTTTTCGTTTCTGAAGACTTATTTTGTGGTTACTTGGATTTTGCAGCAATCTAATGGTAGGGTCATCTTAGTCTAAGTGGCTTTCACGGCAGTAGGGTGCATGCGACCCTCAGTCAGTTCTTCTTCTTCTTCTTCTTCATCATCATCATCAATATCGTCATCTTACTGATTTGTCCAAGTGATGTAAATCCGTTGTGCTTATTTACAGCATAGAAGCGATATTTGCGACTTTTGACCGCATTATCTAACTAAGAAATGTTAGCCTTCCCGGTGTCAGCTCTTATTCTTCTTCCTTCCTTCTATCTCGCCATATTACTCTAATGGATGCATACCTAAACGCTCATTCTTACCTAGGAAAACAGGTAAGAATGAAAGAGACAGCGATGCTTGAAACAAATTTGACAGAAGTAATAGGAAGGAGATAGACCAGAAAGGGCGGTAAGAGATCACAGAATGAAGTGTGAATCTGGAAGAGAGCTGATAATCCTCAAGGAGACGGGGATTAGACAAACATAAGAGAAGAAGCCAAGTCGGTAAAGGCAAGATGCCAGAACACAGAGGCGGTTTATTTTGATAACAATCTGATAAGGGAGCGCCTGTCTGGAAGCTGCAGAAAGACAGCGAGTGTTACTTGTGCTGGTTGCATGTTGAATTGTAAAAGAACCTAACGTAAAGAAAATAAGGTGAATATAACAGTGCTGCGTGTACATTCTCAAACACCGTGACTGGTTCATCTGGCTGAACCCTAATAAAGGCGCCAATGTCTGGGCTTCTCAACCAATCAACAGTGTGGACATTATGTCCGGAATGACATCGAAGCTGAGGGCAGGCTTGTCTACCGGACCAAGGTCATCTGCTCCAATCTCAATGCGGCATTTTTTTTTCCTCCCAGTTTAACTGGTCAGAGGTTGATCCAACCACGGCCAACTCTAGATATAAATAGCCTGAAGATGGGCGTGATCCAACCTAACGATTGGTTATCAGGAAACATTCTGGGAAGTAAAGGTATCCGATGCGCTGTTGACCACATCATCCATCGAGTGCCAACTGATTGTGAAAATATGAGACAAGCACCCTGCAACTAATTCTAATCACTGCGTGGAAACGGTTCCCTTACTTTACCTACATGTCCCCGCTGTCAGCTACTGTAGAAAGTCTAGTGTAGAATCTTTTGTCCGGACTCTGTCACTGGTCAAATGACCGCCCATTTCCAGTAAGGAGTGGAAGACGGATACTGAAGCTTCACATCTGCACTAAGGCATACTAGGATGTAGCCAGCTCATGGTTCACACCGCCAACCGCCAATACAGACTAGCTGATATCAGGCATGGGTCAGTAAAGCTTCTTCTATGGGCTTTAGGTATTGCTGTAATTCAGTTTACAGTAGACATCTCTAGTTAAAAAACTGCTGCAGTTCTTCTGGGTGTCTATTAGATATCTCACTCTTTGTTGATAAATTTTCTACAGTTCTTGGTGTCTTGTAGATTTCCTAGTCTTTGTTAATAATAATAAGTCTTCTACACAGTTCTCGTTGTCTATTAGATTTCTCACTCTTTGTTGATAAATACTCCACAGTTCTCCGTGTCTATTAGATTTCTCACTCTTTGTTGATAAATACTCCACAGTTCTCGGTGTCTATTAGATTTCTCACTATTTGTTGATAAATACTCCACAGTTCTCGGTTGTCTATTAGATTTCTCACTCTCTTCTTTTTTTTTTCTTTTTTTTTTTGTTGTTGTTGTTGTTGTTGTTGTGATAAATCTTCTACAGTTCTTGTTGTCTATTAGATTTCTCACTCTTTTTTTTTTTTTTAAATCTTCTACAGTTCTCGTTGTCTATGAGATTTCTCAGTATTTGTTGATAAATCTTCTACAATTCTCGGTGTCTATTAGATTTCTCACTCCTTGTTGATAAATCTTCTACAGTTCTTGGTGTCTATAAGATGTCTCAGTCTTTGAAGATAGTCTCTCGTAGCCTGATGAACTGTCTATCAACCCATCAATTCATAAAAAAGCACGCATTTACATAGCGGTCATATTTGTTTACACTTGTAACAGTTGGTTGACCTATAATTCTCCCCCACCCAACCCCCCCCCCCCCCCCGGCCACCCTCTCTTTCTTTCTTTGTATATTTCTTTATATCTTTATATCTTTTTTTTTTGTGTTTGTTCGTTTTCTCTCTCTCTCTCTCTCTCTCTCTCTCTCTCTCTCTCTCTCTATATATATATATATATATATATATATATATATATATATATATATATATATATATATATCCCCTCTCTCTCTCCCTTCTCTCTCTCTCTCTATATATATATATATATATATATATATATATATATATATATATCCCCTCTCTCTCTCCCTCTCTCTCTCTCTCTCTCTCTCTCTATATATATATATATATATATATATATATATATATATATATATTTATTTATCTCTCTCTCTCTCTCTCTCTCTCATTAACCCTTGCCAGGTTCTAAGTCTATAGCTTACTAATTCCCCATCCACACACAGTAATATTTATTGCAGCATTTCCCCCATGCCCCACCCACTTAAGCTGTGTCGGCATGCTGCCTGCTCTGTTCTCATTCTGGCGTAGTTTTATTATTTTCCCAAAGCTGTAGGCTGAAGGTACCAAGAAACCATAATGCGCCCCCTTGAAGAATCCTTGCCAAGGAATGCCGCGGCTGAAAAACGACACCAGTGTTTCTTTCCCTCTTGACGATTTCCCAGTGCTAAAATAGTTGGTTGTCGTGGCAACCGCTGGCAAAGGTGCCCAGCTAGCAGGTAGAGAGTAAAAGAAGGGTGTATACAAGTGCTCGGGAGTTCAGGTAAACTGTCGAGCACAGTGTGGGCGAATGCTTGTCCTGTAAACTTTGTTAACGCAGTCCGGCTGGATCTTGGCTAGGTCTGGCGGGGAGTTGTGTTTTGCAGCAGTAAGAGGATGGTTTGAAGAAAGTGGGGAAAGGAGGAGAGTAGGGAGATAAAAAGTGAAGTAGATGTGTTTGGTTAACACTCATAATGACCTTACAAGTTGCAGCGACATGCATCACTCAGAAGGTGGGCGAGAGGTGGGTAAGATAACTCTTGACTGACTCCTGATACCAGTATATTTTTGATCATACAGGGGAGATAATTTGGCTGTATGAGAGCAACAAGACGGCGGTGAGTCTTGGCAACCACAGCCGAAATCAGGAATGGCTGCTGTGTGGGTGGGTGTGTGTGTGTGTGTGTGTGTGTGTGTGTGTGTGTGTTGGGAAAAAAAAGGGGGGGGGGGGTCCTACGTGCCATTTGCAAGCAGGATAAAGAAAAAAATTGCACATCAGAAGAAAAGTATGCCCTACCCGTCCGATGATACCTCAAAGTATCAAATGAATCACGTGGTCCCTGTCACACAGGTCAGGATTGAGACTTAACTAGAGTCTCAGCTACATAAAGACCAAATGTCCCTTCCGTTTTCAGTTATATCAGTTAATATCAGACAATTTTAACACACAGAAGAGTTAATAAAAGGTGGAGGTTGGCGTATATCAAGCTGATTATTTTATTCAGTTAAAAAAGGCTACAAGATAGAATAGATAAAAGCCTAAGATAATCCTAAGATAATATCCCCCCCCCCCCCCCCCCCCCCCCCATATTTGAACTTTTCTGGGAACATTTAAAAAATGTATTAAAAGTTAATCGCATGTGTGAATGAAAAATTGTGTGAGGTCTCTACAGATTGTTAGGTCCCAAGCTGTAGCATACGCATATTTTGCTAAATCATAAATCCAGGACTTTAGTAATTTCCCCTAGTCTCTGGGTAGTCAGACCGAGCACCACGCCGTTACCTAAACGCGTATAAAAGTTAACTTTTGCGAATGTGTTCATTGGTTTCGACAGTGACATCGACACCTTTTACTTTGGCAAACTACTAGGCGTAAATTTGCCTAGAAAAACCACAACAGCCAAAAATACTAGGGTTAGTTTTGCAATGCCATTTGAAGCAGTGTTCTTCAAACATTTTGCTTTAAGTATGTAGAGTTTGTTAGTTGCGTATCCTTTACAGTAGGTTGCAGAACCAAACCCAACAGCCCCTGGCTTTTCTTGGCTAATTTACGTCCAGTAGTTTGCCATGGCTTCTGGACGGTCGGCTTTCTAGATACCATTGTCGAAACCGACGCAAGGCGCATGGTCCGCAGCTGGGATCGAACCCGGCATCTCGGCACTAAGAAGCGTTCACATCGATTTAGCCACAAAGCCGACAAATATGTAGAGTATGTGATTTTTTTTTCTAGTCTGTAGTATTGCCACCTTAAGGACTTCCAATTTGTGTGAAAAGACTCTCGGGCATGTCAATAACAAAATCCAAAAGGCGAAATGGAATGGATGTTACTGTAGTGCTCCGTACAGCAGAAACAACGCTCCAGCCACATATTTAAGATTCTTAAACCTCCAAGCAGCAGCAAATGTCGCACCAGCTGAAAAGTTTAATTTTGCGACATCGAATTTTAAAAAATACACTGCTATCTAAATATTCTTCTTTGTTTTTGGTTTAGATGTCATGTGGGTTAAGAAATAATTCCCACTTTTTTGGTGGACCGCGGGTGTGAAAACGTTGAAAAACACTGCCGCAAAAAATGGGCAACTAATTTTTGTTTTTATTTCAGTTTTCAGCACATGCGGTCATGTTCTGAGCCGTGTCTCCGATGTTCCGATCTTGTAGAATGTCAACTTTTTTTTTTTTTTACCATTTGTCTTAGAAGTGCTGAGGAAAATAAGCTTAGGATTTAGTGACAAGTCGATGTATCGTCTTAACTGTAGCTGCTGGAACGGGGAATCGGATATCAAACGGATCGTAATGAAGACAGGCTAGGGTGGTTCTGATGGCAGCTGACTGACTCGCTACTGACAACCTCATCTATATCCTTCTACTTCTGTAGGTAGAGACCGATCACTCTTATCCGTGAGCAAGTGCGTCGATTGTGCCCTCTCTCGTATTTACGAAAAAAGGACGCAGTGCAGCAAACATACGATGGTGTGCTGGTATAGCACTACTGACACAAACAGATGTGTAGGTCACAGGTGTGCTGCGGTCACTACTCGAAAATGTGTTTTGGATCAACTGAACTGACAGAGACAAAGGTACCTCACCGAAAACTCACTGTAGCTTCCATAACTTTTGTATTATAGTCTCTCACACTACTGCACTGTAGTTTCTCACACTACTGTATTGTAGTTTCTCACACTACTGTATTTCCCTCACAACTGTATTGTCGTTTCACACATTATTGCATTGAGCCCCCGCCCCTGATAGCTGTTACAGTCTAGCTTGCACACGTTAACTGTTGACATACAAGCATCTGTGGTGCATTGAACACAGTCAGGCAAGTGCAAGAACCTGTGCGTGGGTACGCCAGACCTACATGCTAGACAAGCAAGCCAGCAGGGCTATATTAACATTTAGTGCTCTGTTTTGTATTAAATGCCCAGTAAATGCGCAGATACTACAGCTGGGAGTTTTTCGTGTGTTGTGTATAGCACAGTCTGTCGGTGTGTTGACATAGTAATGCAGTTTGCTCTGAAATAACAATAACGATAGTGGAAGGACATGCGAATTTATACTATTGCTTTTTGCGGCATACGACAGAGTGATCGCATCAAGAACAACCCTAGAGCAAAAGAAGAACAAGATACGCAGGCACAGGAAAGTACACAAAAAAGATGAGTTGCCCCCCCCCCCCCCCCCCCACAACCACACCTTATCCAATATACACCATTAAGGTAGGCTACCCGCATAGGACTGCAGGTTACGCCTGGCTGGTAAAGCCGTTTCAGGTGCCCTAACTATAACTTCTTTAGAGATTTAACGGGGTAACTGGGATCTGAGTTGTTGGTCTGCTGTACAGATTGAGATTCTTTGATTAAGTCTGGATGGTATGGTAAATCTTTAGGAAGCCGTCTACGGGGGGGGGGGGGGGGGGGGGGGGGGAGAGAACAAACTGATCCATCGATCGATCACCATTAGGTGAATAAAGTAAGAGAGAATTAGACGTCGCATAGGGCAGTGTTTAGTGTGAAAAGTGTTTGCCAGTTACAGGTGCGTCCAAGTGAGTCACTGAACTAGTCTGCTTGTAATGTTCTTGATCAAGCTGACTTACTTAAGTGGGTCATAATTGTCATAATGAGTAGAGGAATGACGATGCTACAATTGAACAGACCTTTGTCGTCCAACTCTAATATGGCTGAGGAAACGAAAATTTACATCTAGTCCCATACACACTGTAAATATGACACCACAACAGCGTCCGGCAGCGGCCGCTGACATCACACACAGATACACACACAAACACACACACAAAGTGTGCCGCCCACACAGCTATTTAAATACGAATCTTACTGTACATATACAAATATGAAAGAAACCAAGCATGAATGAAATAAATACAAAATATTGAGAGATAACTGAAACGGAGTATGTTTGTTGATGGTTGGTAAAGGAGATGATGCTTACGGAGAGCTACGTTGTTAAATGTCCGCCCGACACTTCGATGAGGTACAAGATGGAAGAGAATAAAAAGAAGACGTCGTTTTCTTGTTAGATGGTAAAGATGTTTGCTAATAAGCAACGACACAAGAACCACGCCACAATTTATTGTCTATCATTGTAATCAAATATCAAAGTTAGCTATTATAGAAATTACCCACGCATTTATGTTTAACATTTAAATATATATATATATATATATATATATATATATATATATATATATATATATATATATATATATATATAGCAACTATTGTCTGTCAAAGATTACAGGAATATTATTAAAACGGTATATTTAAAAACTTCTTTTTCTTCTGTTTTCGCGTTCAAAATGGCGCTTGGCAGGTTGTGCTGTGGTTTACAGACCTACAGCGATTTCTGGGCCTTTCGGTCTAACACACCAGATTTAAGAAAACCCTGATTTAGTCGACTTTTACGACATGTTTGTTAAAGGACAGCGGATCTATTATTCCACCCCCCCCACCCCACCCCTTTCCAAATAGGAGCCTGGAACCCACACGCGGTGTATCTACATCTACTAATGTTCCGTCATGCAAGGTCCCGTCTGTACTTGTTAGTTATATCATTATGCTTACAGCTGTTTAAATGTATTGTTTCGTTACAGTAACAAGGGTCAGACCCCGTGGAAGGAAACAGGCTCGATAAAAAAAAAAAAAAAACTGTTGCGTAAACTTGGATATGAACCAGGCTATGGTCAAGTGCCATCTAGTTCAATATCTTGTGACTAAGACGAAACCAAACCGCCTCCAGACAAGTCTAGTGAGTGAGGTTCACATCATGACGTCATGGAGGTTGATGCACGCCCAATGACGTCAGCGGCGAAAGATTACTTTTCTTCTTTGAAAAAAAAAAGGGGGGGGGGGGGCATTCCCCGGTGATGGAATATAATATCTGGTGTGTGTGTGGGGGGGGGGGGGAGGGTTAACACCAGACAAACAGTGTGGCATTCATAAAACAAATAAGACTAATATCCTTCTAGTAGTATTGAGAAAACAAAAAGTAGGTGCAGATACCTAACAGTAAAATGGACAGCAAATAATAATTATCCACATCTGAGCAGTGATTTTCACAAAAATATATGTTTAACCCTCATGGTCATAACTGGGATATAAAGTGTTAAGTTCTTAGAGTAAATATTTGGACTAATTTATCATTTGTATTATTTTAAATATCGTTTTTTTTTTTTTTTAAAAAACCTTTTTAGGTTGTGATAAAAATAACAACTGAATTATGAATATTGACAAATCCATAGGAACACCAAGTTAGTACAGTCCTACGAATACCAATGACTATAAACGGACTGATCCGGAAATGAACTCAGAGATCTGCCGATTCCAAGTATCTTTCACTTCTAGCACGTCAATGAGTTAGGATGCGTCAATTTCACGCAATTATAATACATTTTGAGCGGGGGGGGGGGGGGTGGAGGGGGGGGCGTCCAACTATTTCTGAATGCATGGTAATGTCTTTGTTACTGTTCAAACACGGGCTTCAGTGAGCTCAAGTATTAAAATGCAGTCTTCTGTTTATTATCCTTCACTTTGTCTCATTGGTGCCATCCTTCCATCTTGTGCGTGGTCTTTCCGTTGCTCGGCGTCTATTGTATATCTTCAGCGTGTCTATTTGTGGCATCTAGTATCAGGGCATTTTCGTCAAATGGCCAAACTATCTCATCTGTTGACCATTAATAAACTGTATGACTAGCTTTAAGCCTGGTCTTATAATTTCTTCTTTTTAATGTGATCTCTGCTTGTTACTCTGGTATCTTTTCTCAGACATCTTATAGCTAGTGATATTATTTTGCGCTCATTAGTTTTAGTAATGATCCAAGTCTGACACACTGCTAGCATAAAATTGGTCAAAAAGTAATTAGATCTGCTTTGGCATGCAAGGGTATACTATTACGTATCAAAACTGATGTGGATAGTCCCTAGAACTTTTCTTTTCCACATCGTTTGCTGATGGTAATTTATCCATCCATTCTCCTTTTGATATAAAAATTAACTCAGATATTCAAATGCTCACCCACTGCTGGCTGCGTGGATTTTTATCGTGGTATGAAACGTCGCAGGTCGACCCAGCCTAATATGGGTACCAGGATGGGCTGTTCTGAGAAAGTAAAGACAGCCGGTGTAATGCTGACCACATTACCCACCGAGTGCTGATGGTCTGTAAAAATATGGGCGCTCTTCCCATATGCCCGATATGCCTAAAGGCGTGGAAAGGGATCTTTACTTTACTTTTACTTCATTCAAATGCTCTCGTTCGTTTCATGTCTGTGTCATTTACTTTTATTGTTGTTAAAAGACAATAGTTCCACACTCACAATGCACAGAGTTCGATAGGAATGGTAAAACTACACCGCGTATTCCATAAACATTCTAGCATTCACACAGGCAACAGGATCAGGCACTATGAGGTCCCATAGAAAATCATTCATTTCATTAAGGTCAACATATAAAGACACTGAATAATACTGAGTTTCTTAGTTTGACTGTAAACAGTTGTTTAGTAACGACCTATTTATGGGACTTACATTATCTTATTTAACAATAAAGCATCCACATTATGAAGCTGTAGCTTAAAACTGCCAGGCATTATCGATACATGATCCGTGTTATCCTGATTCCCACATACATACTCTCTTCTACTTCTCATTCACCGGCTGTAAATTCCGGTGGAAAGTTCTGGTTGTTTATCAACTTCTGGAATATGGTCTTGTTCCAGAACTTGAGTGTTGTGTGCCTTCCGTTTTACAGACCTGGCTTATTGGTTCCTCGCCTCTCAAACACATACACGTCAACTTCATAGGAAACACCCCTTATTAGTGGACTTTTACGACATGCTGGCAATGGGGCAGTGGGATACCATTAAGAGAGATTATAATACTATTTGCCTGAATACAGCATTAGAGACTACACTAACCGTGAATCTTTAAAACCACACGCAAGTTTCCTGACCATACATTCGGTTGTTAGATCTACTACACTGATGTCGCCGTCCGTATTCCGGGAGATGAACATAGTTCTTGCAGTCGCTTGTTTGCAGTCTGAGTTTAAGGAGTTAGTGGGTTTGTCTCTTCTGGACATGCATGCACTAGTAGGTATGACTGTGCGAACATGCGTGTTTTTATTTCTTACCCGAAGAACAGCGAGCACGACTTTAGCTCTTCCAGCCTGCACAGCAACAGTACTAATAGTTGTTGTAGATGGCGGTATCTCCGACAGGTCCATGGACTCTGCTCGTTTGGCCGCCATACTTGCTTTCAGGTTGTCAAGTTGGAGATGATATAAAAATCATAGCACTTTCAGACAAATCTGAGACGGAATACTCTTAATCTGGACACTTTCCTCTTGGTTGGAATAATAATAATACAAATCTTCGAACAACGTCAAGAAAAGCGAAAGGTAGAATCCACGTTTTTGTAAACGATCACAAATCATAAAGTTTGTGTTTGGTTGGTGTTCATTAAAATCGTATAGAAAATCTGATGTTATGTATAGGCATGCATGCAGCACCTTCTTGGTCGAAACACGGCTCTAAACAAAGCTCACCAGCTCTGAGGCGACCCCTTTACCTCTTCTCCACCGGCGTATCAAAGCGCGTGCAGTGCGCGATGCGACACACTAGGGATGTCAGCCTCAACTCGTGTTCTATATTTAGCTGCACTTATAGAAACTAACGCATGTACTATTAACAAGAACCAGTAAAATGTATTCACTAATACTGTATTGTATTATTATAAGTAATCAATAGTGGGTGTATTTAATCTGATATAATGAGGAAAAGGGATAGGGACCCTATGTTACCCTCAAGTGGACTAGTCCTGAGATAGCAGGCACTGCAGAGCTAGGTTAAAAATAGTAGCATCCCCCATATATGGGAAGCTGGCACAGGTGCACGGCATTGCGTGCCGATACCCGTGGTAAGAAGGAGTCTACACAAGATCTGGCAAAGAGAAGAGGTAGCCAAGAAACAAACAACAGAGGACGGTATGGGGAAACTAAGTGTTATATAACCTAATCCCACTGCACTAACACTTTCTCCTCCAAAAGTTTTGCTAGTCCGTGATTATACTGTCCAGCTGACAGAATTTATCTTTTCCTTCTTTAAAGCAAACAATAAAAGCTTTAAAAAAGTGAGTGGGAGACAAAAAAATATATGTGTCAGGTAAAAAGATATACTTATTATAACAAAAATACTGGAGAAGTTAATGACCAGGCAGCAAGAAAGACAAAGGAAAGGTTATCCTCTCACCGAGAGAGGGACTAACAGCAGTCTGACATAGTGCACAACCAGGTGAGAAACAAGAACCTCTGACAGTATAGTAGATCCATCGATACCAACCTTCACCGTGAAAACGGAATTTCACTGACTGATAGTGGTGTGTGTGGGGGGGGGGGGGGGGGCTTTTGCTGCAGCAGATGGAGATTAATAAATGGAGACGATATAGCCAGTTAAAATGACGACCGCCTAAGGAGTTATGTCATAGTAATTGCAAGGACTAAAGCAAATATTGCCACTTTCCATTCTATTTAGTCAGGTTTCCCTGTATATCACAGCACAATGTCTGCCCATGCCTGCTATGATAATGTATGAATGAATCGCACTTCTATATATTACTGTCTCTTGACCATGAAAATTGATTAGTACGCAAAAACGAGTTGTGAATTGTTTTTCGTAGCATTTATTTGGAATTATATCATAACAAGACAGGTCTGTACACCCCCCCCCCCCCCCCCACCCCACTTTCCATTTCTCTCTACCTTTCTTCACCTCTCCTCCTACTTACTTAGGAATATCATAACCAATCTCTCCTATCTCTAACTTGGCATTACATAACATACAGCGTCTTAATGCTCAGCACACAAATACACAAGAATAATCACCACACGCCCAAACGCGTGTTTGTTGTTACATACCATTACTGCACAGATATTACTTCTGCTGCTTACACTGAGCGAAATGCTGCAGCAATACACGAAGAAACAGTAATCACCCAATAACGTATGCCCAACCCCCCCCCCCCCCCCCCGGTCTATGTTTGTTGTTACTATTTCATTACTGCACAATAAATGATATTAATGTCTTGTGTCTGCTCTGCTAAGTCGATTCGAACACTTCGCAATGCCAAAAGATAGACAGGTTGATCCCATTCTGCAAGGCGCCTTGCGTTGGTTTCGCCATGGTATCCAAGAAAGCCGACCGTAGGAGAGCAGCGAAAACTACTGGACGTTAATGTGCCTTAGAGAAACCCAAACCGGTGGATAGGGTTTTTCTGCATCCCACCGAGCCTGGTTTTAAAACCTGCTTATGTCTGGTCTACATTCTAAAACTGGTACCTAATTATGATGACGTTTTAAACTTCTGATTCTTTCATTTCTCACTCAACACTCCCGTGTTTCGCCTAAATTTAGCCTGCTGGTTAATTAACACTCCACCATGCAGTCTGCGCAATCTAACATCACAGTTAACAAAAATTTAGAACATAAATATATTTTTAAAAGACGATAATCAACTTATATTTAGACACATCTCGTTCATTTTAGACTCGACTGTGCTAAATATGGAACTGGTAAATGAAACAGTAATTATGTTTCATAAAATAACTGAAAAGTTATACGGGAAAGCTCATTGTGTTTGCGTTTGTATGTGCGTGTTATGTGTCTGTAACGTCCTGTATGTTTATGTGTCTACTATACAACTTTTTTATGTGAGTGTCTACCATAGTATAAACTGTACCTATATTATGAGACGTATTTATAACTCTGATTCTTTCATTTTCTCACTCAACACTCCGTGTTATCGCCTAAATTTAGCCTGCTAAGTTCCGGGATTAACACTGGGACCGGGGTCTGCGCAAACAGACATCACAGCTCTTGAGCAAAAAATTTCAGTATAAAGGGATACTGTAGATTTTAATCCGGACGTATGGGATCGAAAGAGGCATATTTCTTAGACAAAAACAGCTTCGTCTCAATTTAGTACACTCGGCTCCTGCTAAAGACAAACGGCAAGAGGAGCAGGAGAAGAAGAAGAGTAATAGGAGGAGTAAGGAAGAGGAAGAGGAGAAGAAGTTAGACGGCAGAAGGAGGAGGATTGGAGCAGGCGAAGAAGTATGTGCGAAGAAGGAAGTAGAAAGTATGACGTATGTAAGTTTAAGAAGAAAAAGAATACTCATAACATATAGAAGTGTGAGAAGGTATTTAGTCTATTACATATATATAAAGCATAAGAAGAAGACAAAAGAAGCAGAATCTCCAACACAGTACACTAGCCGTCCTTCTAAGAAAAAGGCAAGAGGAGGAGGAGAAGAAGAAGAGGAATAGGAAGAAGAAGTAGAAGAAGAGGAAGAGGAAGAGAAGGACAAGAGGAAGAAGAAGAAGAAGAGAAGAGAAGAAGGAGAAGAGGAAGATGAAGAAAGAAGAAGATATGAAGAAGAAGAAGAAGAAGAAGAAGAAGAAGAAGAAGAAGAAGAGAAGAAGAAGAATGAGAAGAAGGAAGACGAAGGAGAGAAGAGAAGAAGAAGAAGAAGAAGAAGAAGAAAAGAAGAAGAAGAAGAAGAAGAAGAAGAAGAAGGAGGAGGAGGAGGAGGAGGAGGAGGAGGAGGAGGAGGAGGAGGAGGAAGGAGGAGGAGGAGGAGGAGGAGGAGGAGGAGGAGGAGGAGGAGGAGGAGGAGGAGAAGAAGAAGAGAAGAAGAAGAAGAAGAAGAAGAAGAAGAAGAAGAAGAAGAAGAAGAAGAAAGAAGTTACGAAGACGAAGAAGAAGGAAGAACAAGAAGAAGAAAAAGAAGAAAAGACACAGTTAACGCCACACACACCCACAGCAAACACACACACACATATAAACTTATTGAAAACGATCCGGTGCCCATTGTATGGTGTTGCAGCAATCCAGTAGACATGTCACAGTCCAGAACTGAACCAGGACTACTGTACTGAACAGCAAGGTGCACTCACCGTTAAACAACTGAGTTTCTTAAAACAGGGCTGGATGTCCATTTCGCCCCCCTGCCTCACTTCCAACACCACCACCACCACCGTAAAATATGTAGTGTGTCTGAGCACTGATTTAAACCCTAAAGATCGCTCGATGACGACAAAAGTCGGCTTTAGTGGAACCACCAACCAGGAAAGGACTAGACATATACAATGAATAAAGAGTTGTGGGAAGAAAGCTTGTCCGGGGTGAGACATGGATTCAGCTAAGAGCAAAATATAAACGTCAATCTTTACTCCATAATGTTTTTAAAAAAAAATACAATATATTTGTTCATGTCTACCCTAAAAAGGCATATAACGACAAATGAGATAATAAGAAAAGACAGAAAGAACTACGAGCAACTGCACAGGGGGAAATGAAAGCTAAATGAACACAACAGAATATAACCAGGGAGCTCAATGGAAGGAACACAAATGCAACAAAACATTTCCACCAAACTCTTCACCGACGAATAAAACAATAGGAATCATTAGACATAACACTAAATAATGAAACTTTTTAGTGAAAAGGGCGACAGACTGAAGAGGGGAAAATCGTGGCAATGTCGGGCAGAAGATATTAGACAAATATGCAGCCTAACCGACATCATACCTGGTGCAGAATGGATACCTGTGCCTCAGGCGTTTATTTGTACATTTTCCTGTTGGTCACACTCAACAGGCGATGTAGAGAAGAGAATCCTGTTGCTGTTAATGCAGAGGTCAACCCTCTCATCAGTGAAAATTCAGACGAAGCAGATGCACTAATATATACAGACGGATTCGTTATACGCCAAAGAATAAGCGCATGGGCATTCACAGCACGCTCAGCGGGCAGAACAGTCAAAGAAGCCAACGGCGCCTTTTTTTATGACAACCAGCAGCATGACGATGGAGGTGATGGCAGTGATACAAGCGCTTGCCTGGCTGAAACACAAAAATACACTTGCGTATGTATGCTCAGTGGTTCAATGAGTATGATCTGGAGGGTTCAGGAAGGTTCAGTGCGAAGACAATGGCTTGAATCATTACAGAAGTCCACTGTGCGTGGAGTCACCTTTATTTTTGTTCCGGGACACGCAGGCGTCGATGGAAATGAAAGAGCTGACAGGTTGGCTGGATCCGCTATCACTACCGACGGTCAGCCTATGGATCATGCTGATATTATCAATGCCCTCAGAAAAATGGGAAGGATAGAGGACTTTGGTGGCAGTGAATCCACATCACTCGCCAGAATGGCAGACTTGGGAATTAAGATCGACACAGCAAAAAACGAGACGCACACCAGACACGCCAGAAGACTTGTTAATCAACATAGAAGTGGTACTATTAGCCATCGGACGTTGGGTTTCATACTGAGGGGAGGATCTGAGCACCTATGGACATGTCCGGAGTGCAATGATGATAACCCAACTAACTAACTAACTAACTAACTAACTAACTAACTAACTAACTAACTAACTAACTAACTAACTAATGAAGAAATTTAGACAATCAACAAGCAACTAGAAAATCAAATATGGTGTATGGAAATGTGGATATAAAGAAGAATATTTGCCTATTCATAGAAACAAAAAACAAGCCAACGTGGTTCTGGGAAAAAAAACTGTAAATGAAACGAGAATTACTGAAAGAAATAAAGATAAGACAACTGAAATATATTGGCTGCATTAAAAGACAAAATGCGCTTTAAAGAAGAAAAAAACATACTGGGGAGAACTGTCAAGGGCAAGAAAGCAAGAGGTAGACTACGATACAAGTGGGGGAACAACATCAAGAGACTTCACAACCAAGATAAGAGACAGGGCGTATTGGAGATCCCCTGAAGCAAACTTTCATGGCGGAGACGCAACATGATTGATTCGACTGAAGGGAAACAATCACACGGACAGGTAAGTCATGCAGTGAAAGAAACAGAAATGCGAGAAACATTCACAGGAGAAAAGGGTTCGGCATATGATGACTCACTTCTAAGAGGATACGAGGCAGAAAACAAGGAAGTGGGACGTTCGTCAGAATACAAACTTAGCCACACACAAAAAATGGCTAATTTACAAAAAATGTAGAAAACAGTTCAGGGTAGAGAACAAGGAAAGCTGCATATTTAGTTTTCTAAGCAATGTCAAATATGCGAGGAGTGGCATGACCAAGCCTTATGTATGTCGATGTCTACAGGCTGTGATCTACTGAAATGCTTTCTTAAAAGGGTTTTTATAACACAACCTTCGACAAATTCCTACCGGCAAACACAAACAATGACCCGTGTGATAAACAGGCCCATACAGAAAGCAAATAGCTATATCATACATATAAGTGGTAAGAGGCGGCACAGAAGGGTGGAGTCACTCTGGGTACGCTAACCCTAAGAAAACGCTGGCTGCAAATTCTTTGAAAACATTTAAATTTAAACAAAAAGATACAAACTAAACGCAACCCAATTTCAGATTAGGTTCTTCAAGAAATATACTGCATGTGGAGAAAACTTAATAAACATGAATCGACGACTTACCGGTGACAATATTACTGTGGACAATATTCAAAATATGAAACAATTGAAGACGAATACAGCTTATAAAAAGAAATAAAGTATGTTAGAACTGTAGAATTCTGCTAAAAAGACCTTGAGGAAGCAGGCAAAAGAATTCTAAACAAATACGAAACAATGTTGTACTCATGTCATATTTAGACACATGTTCCGTGCAGCGAAGGGATGGATCTGCTACGATTCAAAAAGAAAGAGAGAAGCATTAGAAGCCCACAAAGCAATAGGTTCTATGAAAATATTAGCAGCCTTTTCAAACACACACAAAGGTATATATAAATATAAACCAGTGTTACGCTCCAACACATAAGGACGAATCAGTTGAGGGAATTTTACATTAAACTTCAAAAGTACTTGAGAAACTCAAAGTAACAGTCACATCCAACACGTAAAGAGTAAGAGGAAAAGAAAGAGGAGGAGGAAGAGGAGAACTGAACGAATGTCCGTACCATGTCGAGATAACTGAGTAAAGTTACAAGTTAGTTGCGTATCCTTTACAGGACGTAGCAGAACCAACCCCAGCATTTATCTGCTGTTGTGGTTTTTCAAGGCACTTTTGACGTTTGCCATTGTACCTGAGCGGTCAGCTCTTGGTATCACTCTCGAAAAACAGCGCAAGACAAATCGTCCGCAACAGGGATCGAACCCATTACTCTGGCATTACGAAGCGCTTTCGCAACGCCGAAGCCACAGACGCTGACTAACTGAGTAAAGTGAGACAAAAACTTAACACGAATTCCTCTTTGGCATGGAATACAGAAAAAGGTCTACGCCTCCAGAAAACATACAAGAAAATAAACAGAGAGGAAGCGGGTGGATGTTCCTGAGTTGGCTCAAGGAGTACAGATTCAGAAACAGGTGTGAGGGAAATACCTGTCTTGTGCACCCTGATTAACAACGTTTAGAGAGAGAGAGAGGAGCAAATCAGATGCGGGGCAGGGAAATGTCTCAGAACTGAGATAGAGAAATGTAATAAAACTGCGAGTTAGTTTTGGCTTTCTTGGTGAGAATTAACTGACTGTCTATGCACAACTAGTTTTTGTTGAGTGTCGCTTTCTGTTACAGTTCCCCCTTCTTTCCCTACCCACCTAGTTAGCTATCTTACTACCCACTTTCCTAAATAACGGACGTAGCTTTTGCTCCTTGGTGCAAAAAGTTAAACAAATAGTAGACGCAATATAACTGAAAGTAAAAACACCAGTCTCTTTTCCAAGCATTATGGTATTGTGTAAACCAGTAATTCCCAAACTGTGCGCTTCGGCGCCTCGAAAAGCCTCGACATCTTCACAGAGGCGCCGCGAAATATTCTAAGATACACGAGTTTAATTTTTAAGTTATCTCCTACCTACGACTAGTCATACTTTTACTTAGGGCGCCGTGGAAAATTTTTATTGAAAAAAGGCGCCGCGACTTAAACAAAAAATTTTGGGAAACACTTTTGTAAACGTTTTGCGCTCTGCTTGCCACCAGTACGGACAGCTTATAAGAAATTTTCCGCCTGTGTTCACCGTCCGCACGTAACTCCGTAGCTACAGCGATGTTCCTCCATTTACCCGAGAGTGTCAACTCTGGTACCCATTTCCTAGACCCTGGGTGAACCTCGGGAACCGCCCGGTTTCAAACACAGACCGTAAGCTGCAGCAAGTCGCAGCTGGATTTGAAAGCAAGTCTCGCTGCCCCCTGTCTTAAACTATAAAGTTAATTTAAAATTAAATGAGACACATACACGCGCGCACGAGCGCACACACCTACACACAAAACAATCAGGTCTGCGTGGCAAAGTTATCAATCCGTTTACCTCGTGCTCTGAAGGTCGTGGGCTTGGTTCACGACTGCGTCGTTCGCGGGTGCTTTTTTTTACGGAGCTACGGAGTTCGTGCTTTATGTGACGCTCTCGGCAGTTGAGAAGGATCCTATAGTTTAATTTAAACAGCTCCAGAAATATAGCTACACTACAACCAGCTACTGTGTCAACTAGACATGCTAGAGATCCCCGTTTCCAAGCCACGTCGTATACTGAGTAAACCAGTGTTCGTTGTTCGTCGACCCGAGTTCCACAGGACACAGGTGGGCCGCAGTAACGTACCTGTAGTTTGCCAGAAAGATTCTACCTAATCATGTATAGAGGTTGGTGAATAGTTAGTTTTTTTCTTACAATCTGTACGATTAACACTTCAGTGACTTTCTGTTTAAGTGAAAATACCAAAAGGGAGAAACTGAATGGATGTTATTGTAGCGCTTCGTATATTAGAAACAACACTCAAACCATTTATATATATATATATATCAAACTGTTCAACCTCTAAGCAGCAGCAGCAGATATGGCATTAGCTGAAACTGGAATTTTGTGACCTGGATTTCACAAATAAACTGCTGTCTACATGTGTTGTTGTTTCATGTTTGGTCAGCTGTCAGGCGGTCAGCGAATTAGTGAAGAACAGTGCGGATTTCTAGAAGAAAAATGGTTCAAAAAATGCCATATACGTCGCAAGGACTCTTTCGAAAAGAGCTATAAAAGTTTATGCTTCATTAATTATACGCTTTTTTATGTGTGAAACATGAAGAAATAATCAAACTATTGTAAAAGTTAAACATTGATGGAAACGATTTACGAATTATAAAGAATATGTGTGACGAAATGACCTCAGTGTTTTCAGAAGTTAGTACGTGCAATAATTTATTCTGGTTATAGAGAGACAGAGAAATATATTTGCTATGCCCTAAGCCCGAATCAAGTACTAAAACCACATGGATTTAATTGTTACCAGTCCTTAGCCCGAATATTACATAACATTACCTAATATAGCCAGCTGGTCTACCTGGGAAAGTTCGGCCATCGTGGCCGTAGGGTTTGAAGGTAGAAATGAAGTGTCACGTAATTATCTCCTGACCAGAGACCCTTAGAGGCATGCAATTCAGTCATAAAACTAAGTATCCCCCTTAAGATTATCTTTCTTGAACTGCAGACCATAGAGAGTCATAAAAATGTTACACACCAGCCCTTTCAACAGATAAGATAAGGGGAATTAACTTGGTCAAGTAGGAAGCACAATGGCTTCACTGACCGTCTTTTCACACCTGCCAGTGACACGGTCTGGGACTAGATGTTTACCACTTAAGAATGTTTGCTCAGAGTGGTGGCCGTCAAGAATTGACTGACAGGCACCTTGATAGCTAATCTGATCTGCAAGGTACATCTGGGGCGTGGTTTAAAGCTTCTCCTGTAGGACAGATTAAATACTAGAAAGGGGAGGAGTTTAATTTGGACAACAGATTGAATCTTATACTGCTAGCATTTTAAATTTACCTCATAGTGCTTCCAGAAAGCCACAAGCTCAGACACAGAGTAGAAAGTATTTCTAGCTGGTTGAGTCTTGTTTGGCAATTGCTGGAATATTCCCAGGTATGAGTGTATATTATTTTTAATCTTTATTCATAGGTTAGGAGCTAGCTTAGTCTATTATTCCTTTCCTGATTTTTCTACACATTTTGCTTGAAATGGTTCCTTGTCAGTATTCAGTTATCTCAGTTAGGGAACTGCTGAACCACTCCTATTTCTTGTATGTTTGTATCACATGTTTTTCAGTGTATGTTTTCATGTGTATCAAATAGGATGTGAACAATGACATTTTCTATAATGAAATGCCATTATAATGTTTCAATTATCAACCCCAAAACATGTGCCTGGACTGTGGGAAAATCATGCTTACATGTGCAGCCATGTGCTTGAGTTTTAATAGTTCACCGTGTGCTCACTGTCATTGGAAATACAATATTCCGGACAGCATGCACATATAAAATGGTTTGAGTTGTCAGCACATAACCTGCTCCCCATGTTCATGTAAAAACAATGTCAGCCAGTTTCGAAGTATGAGTGAAGATGGACAGCAGATTTAGGAAATCAACTATCATGACAGTACATGAGAGGGAAGGCAGGATATGTGATGTCAATGTTAGACTTTGAGATTAGCACACTATCTGTTAGGCTTAAACCCTTAGCTTGAGACATAACTTTTGGCATTGTGTTTTCATTTTCCAATTCCCACATTGAGCAGGGACTAGTAGGCATCCATTCTGCGTGAAACGACCTGCTTGAAGCAGTGAGGAGGAAATACTGGAAGAGGATAGGCAGGGTCTCAAGCTGAGAACTGCCAGAGGTCTAATTTCTCAAATTTTATGAGTTATGTATAACCTGCATTTCTGATTAATTTCATCAGTAACATAATCTTCACTCTACTAGCCTAAACACGTTCATTTTATTTTTGGTTAGATTTATTCAATAAATCTTGTTCATGTTGTTACACAATAGTTGAGTAAATTGTGTACTTAGGTTCAAGTGTCTTTCTGCATACTAGTTTACTTCAGCTGACAAATATGTATATCACTTGATGGGGCGCATTTATTACAAAGTAATGCCGGGAGAGGAGAAAGTCGGGGGGGGGGGGGGGTTAACTTGTATCTTGATATTATCTCATTGGGTTCATCTTGATACCTATCTATCCCTTCTCCTACTCCTGCGGATACAAGTACAGCAACTTTCATTTAATGGAACGAGCCACTCGCTGTTTTCTTGGTTATCCAGGACTGTCTAGGTTCAACATAGCCAAGATATTAGTCCAGTTTCTCACGTGGGTGGGCACTGTTAGGGTTCAAACCCACACACTCACTATATAAGTGTATTTACCCACGTGGGTTCACGACAATATGTATTGGCAGCAAACCGCAGCTATAAGGATTAATTTTCATTTGGGGACATTTCAGAGAATAAATAAAGAGGGGAGTACAAGGATGTGTACTACCACCTGATTTGTTTTCATTATACAGTGAATATGTAATGGGGCCTATCATGGATATGCCAGCAATTATGGTTGGTGGTTAACGGGCTGACACGCAAGCTTGTAGGAGGGAGAGAGATTCTACTGTCGGGCTGACACGCCAGGCTTGTATGAAGGAGAGATATTTGACTGCAGGGCCGGCACGCCAAACTTGTAGGAGGGAGAGAGATTCTACTGCAGGGCTGACACGCCAAACCTTTACGGGGGGGGGGGGGGGTGAGAGATATTTGACTGCAGGGCTGGCATGCCAAACCTGTAGGGGAGAGAGATTCTACTGCCGGGCCGGCACGCCAAACTTGTAGGAGGAAGAGAGATTCTACTGCAGGGCTGACACGCCAAACCTTTACGGGGGGGGGGGGGGGTGAGAGATATTGGACTGCAGGGCTGACACGCCAACCAGTAGGAGGAAGAGAGATTATACTGCAGGGCTGGTACGCCAACCAGCAGGAGGAAGAGAGATTATACTGCAGGGCTGACACGCCAAACCTGTAGGGGGGGGGGGAGATTCTACTGCCGGGCTGGCACGCCAAGCTTGTAGGAGGGAGAGAGATTCTACTGCCGGGTTGGCACGCCAAACTTGTAGGAGGGAGAGAGATTCTACTGCCGGGCTGCACGCCAAAAGATTCTTGTAGGAGGGAAAGAGATTCTACTGCAGGGCTGACACGCCAAGCTTAAAGGAGGGAGAGAGATTCTACTGCCGGGTTGGCACGCCAAACTTGTAGGAGGGAGAGAGATTCTACTGCCGGGCTGGCACGCCAAACTTGTAGGAGGGAGAGAGATTCTACTGCAGGGCTGACACGCCAAGCTTGAAGGAGGGAGAGAGATTCTACTGCCGGGTTGGCACGCCAAGCTTGTAGGAAGGAGAGAGATTCTACTGCAGGGCTGACACGCCAAACTTGAAGGAGAGAGAGAGATTCTACTGCAGGGCTGACAAGCCAAACTTGAAGGAGAGAGAGAGATTCTACTGCCGGGTTGGCACGCCAAGCTTGTAGGAAGGAGAGAGATTCTACTGCAGGGCTGACACGCCAAGCTTGTAAGATAGATACTGCACTACAACACCTGTGATGAGTCAATGTCGGCTGGAGGGACGCAAGTCATCGGTTATCTTACGTTGCGCATGAGTAAACTGTAAAGAGCACCATACTCCGGCTAAGTCTCTGTTTGTTCGAATCGCATGAGAAATAATGAACACAATAAGCAATATGGGGGTGTAATTGCTAGAGGAGGAAGAAAGGAAGAACAAGAAGGTCAATAGAAAGAATTAAGAGGCGTTTTTTCTGTCCCCACACCTGCATCTCTCAATACATAAGTGCCCCCCCCCCCCCCTTTTGTCCTCAGTATTCCATATTTCTTCCCACTGCCTCCCTTCTCTACCATTTCGTTACACACTGCCCACTGTTTGCATCCACACGGAATTACTGTTCAGTAAGCTGATCTCTGTATTTGTCATGACAGTTGTTTTTACGATGTTGGGAATTCTTGTAGAAGTATCTTAGGATACGGCGATATCTCTCTCTCTCTCTCTCTCTCTATATATATATATATATCTATTATATATATATATATATATATATATATATATATATATATATATATATATGTGTGTGTGTGGGTGTGTGTTGCATCAATAGATACAACTTGTGGCGTAATGTAAAATAATGGACCCTTTTCCAAGCCTCTAGATGTATTGGGCATCCTACAATAAAACAATGGTGTGTCTATTCAGAGAGAGTATCTTGTGATACAATACCAAACGAGGAGAGGAATGCGAAGAACACGATTGCAAGATTACATCACAGAAACTGTAATTCGAGTGTCTATGGTCGAGGCAGCAATAAAAACAAGAACCAGAAACAAGTGTATCCCTTATCATCCGAAAACAGTTTAAAAAAAAAGAAATTAAGAGAGAGAGCGAGAGAGAGGTGAGAGAGGGAGAGAGAGGAGGGAGAGAGAGAGAGAGGCACATTAAGTATATATATATATATATATTATATATATATATATATATATATATATATATATATATACAACAGCAGCTGTACAAATAAATAAAAACGATTCAATAAGAGAATATAATTAAAACTAGCTGTACCCGGCCACGCGTTGCTGTGGCCCAGAATGGTAAACTGGAAAACAAAGAAAATAGAAAACGCACCTGTCTAACATGGTTAATATCAATCAATGCACAGCTACAGAGATAGTCTAATATTCCTACTCTAGAACACGCAACATATCAGTGAATGTCGATATTAGTGGTCGAATAAAGTGCACTGTTAGAGAGAGGAAAAAAAGATTATTTGATTATCGAGGCTAAAGAATCTGTTGTGCTTAAACAGGTAAAAGTAAAGCTGACTGCTATACCTCTAACTGACCAACAAACTGGCACCCCCCAAAAAAATGAAAAAGCTGAGGAAGAGGTATTAAAATAAAAATATGTAAGAAATGAGAACTGTAAAAAAAATTATAAGCTTTTTGAGCTAACAGTGTCTTTAAACCCCCCCCCCCCTCCTCCTCCTTACTCCTCCTCCTTCCCCAATCATTTCCTCCCTCTCAGAATGAAAAACAAAAAATTGATTTAACAATTATCACGTTGGCGAAAACATTGTTAAACAATAAAATAGTTAAGAAATGAGAACGTTAAAATAATATTTTAAGCTCTCTCAGTTAACAGTGTCTAGCATCAACCCCCCCCACCCCCCCCCCCCCCTAACGAAGTTTAGGGGAAGTCAATGCCTGACGAAATATTGTTGTTAAACTGAGCAGACAAAAATGGGTAGCAAGAAGCAAATATGGCCAGTGTAACGGCAACCACATCACCCATCGAGTACCAGTACTACTGCTACCACTACCACCACCACAATAACAACATAAAATGGTCACTACTGTCTGTACACGGACTGATTAGTTTAAGTGTGTCCCTGACATAAAACTCCATCACCTAACCAGTGGTGGAACCCACAGTAATACTCCGTGATTTAAAAAAAAAGTTCACTATACTCACAAATAGTGGAAATAAAAACCCGCACTCGCCATCTCTCCCTCTCCGAAGGGACGATGTTTAATTAACCTTGGCATCCGTGTCGACCCAAACCAAACTGGACTGTGAGCATTCTTAGTTAACAGTTTCTGTCATCAACGAATAGTTTTTGATCGAGTAAAGCGTCGGGAGGGGGGAAAGGCTAATTTGGACTGTACTGAAATCGGATGGGCGTAAGGCGCAGATGTCGCAACTTAGCCGTAAACCACACCCCAACGTGCCAATCGCCCCTTTAGGGGGAAAAGAAAAATTAGCACCCAGCGGGGAATCGAACACCGGTCATCCGTGTGAAGGGCGGAGTACCTACAACTCTACTACCGAAGACTGAAGACTTTAGGTCAGATATCGCAGCCTAGCTGTAAACCACAACACAACGTGCCAATCGCCCTCTAAAGGGCGAACGAATATTACTCGTGACATGAACATTGAGCATCACGTCGCCGCTAACGCAGGCTAGCTGTAAACCCCAAAATCGAACGGGAAAAAAAAAAGCGTAGACATTGCAGCCTAGCTATAAACCACAACAAAACGTGGCCGCCACCCAGTTAGGGGCCCCCCAAAAAAATGATATCACCAAGCGTTGAATCGAACCCCTATCACCCGTGTAAAAGGCGAAATGCTTACAACTAACTACGCTACTAAATACTCAAGAATTTCTTAGAAATAAAAGTATACAATAATAATGTGAAGTTCGGTGTTACACAGTCAAAGGTGGCCAATCGAAAAAAAACCATTTCCGGTCCGGCAACGAAATTACTAATGAAATTATCGTTGCTGAAGCTACGTCGTTCGTGGCTTGTGCAAAACTCATACATACAAACATGCGTGGAAGGCAACGTTATGTAAAAATTTGAAAGCGATCGGTAAAGAAATGTCGGAGATTGATCCTAGGGGGAAAGGCATCTATTGGCAGCCCTGCTCAGCAGTCGAAGGCGGCCAATCAACTAAACACAAATCCGGGCGGGCAACGAAACAAAAAATGATTTGACCGTTGCTGGAGCTACGTCGTTCGTGGTTTGTGCGATTTTATTGCAAAAAAAATCACGCTAGAAGTTAGAGGCAACGTTGTGTGAAAATTTGAAAGCAATCGGTACAGTAGTTTCCGAGTTTAGAGTTAACAGACTCGGAAAATTAACATTTGTATTAATATAAATAAAGATAGGATACAGTACGCGTAGTCTGGTCATATCAAGCACCACGACGGATTGGAAAAAAATATAGCAGAAGGCATAGTACCAGGAAAGAGGCGGAGGGGCCGACCAACACGAAGATGGGCACAGGACATAAGTGACTCCTTGAGTATGAAAGTGCATGAGGCGGGAGAGCTGGCGAGAGACCGAGTTTCTTTCAGGCAGACCGTGATGAGAGCGACGTTCTTCAAAAGGACCTGCTACATGATGATGATGAAGCGTAGTCTGTGTGCAACAATAAAGAAACAAGATAACGACAGTCGTGAAAATAGCAAACATCTAGGCGGCAAGATCCACAGACACACTCAGAGCTACAAACAAAATTCGGTAATTGCGGAGTGTCAGAAACATTTTGTCTTACAGAAGGAAAAAAAAAAAGAACAAGTGAGAGTACGTAGAGGTAACTGTCTGGAAAGACTGGGTCGCTAACAACTAGTTAAATATATGGCGTTTATTCAAACTACGCACAATATTCTGGCAGTTCCTCCTTTCCAGCTTTACTGTTCAAATGTCATAGATCACTTATCAGTTGCATATTTATACATGCACTCAGGGGGCAGAGTGGTCTCGGGGTATGGCGTCCGCCTCGAGTTCTGTAGGTCCAGGGTTCAGGTCCCAGTGAAGGCTGGGATTTTTTTCAGGCGGACCTCTAGTAATTTCCCATTGTCTCTGGGTAGTAAGATCAGACGTCCGTGTGTATTGCTGCACACGTAAACAAATCCATAGGGAATTGGAAATCGAAAATGGTAGCCCAACGGCGTTGCACGGGCAAAATTTGTAGTTAAAAATCTACCTAAAGTATTTCAGGATTCTCGCCGGTACTACGGAGTTCGTGCACTGCGCTGAGAGTCTTCTTACTCAGGAATGAGTTAGAAGTAGAACGGAGCACTTATGGGTTATAAAAGGTTACTACTCTTGTGCTATGATGTTGATCCGTTGTTTAAACCTAAACATGCACTCAGTGACAACATATATACTTCCTGTGTTGTTGTTCTTCTGTATTGGCTTTTATAATGACAGCTGGTCCATGTTGTATTTACAGCTTGTCTGGGATATCCGAGCTTTTCTATCAAGACTTATCAGATTCCATAATATACCTAATGTGTCGCTATTGACAACATGCTTGTAAAGTGTCAGTGGGTCTATTTCCCCCATCACCAATTACAATGCTTCAAGGGCAGGCAAGAAACCCACAAGGAGATAATAAAACAGACACGGGTGAAGGGCTGGATCAACCTGATAGAGTCCCCGTGTGAGTTCCGGAGCCTTGTTATAGGGAAATCAAGAATAGATCCACTGCCTACCCAAAAGCATGTGGGAAATGAGCAGGCATATAGACTGGTCCGTTCTGCACCGCTCGGTGTGAACTGATGAATGACAAGCTAGATGTTGTGATGGGAGCGAGTGAACAGTGCGGAAGCTCAAATAGATCATTACGGTCTGAGGAGAATGGCGCTGCGAGGAGTTGCCAGGGGATCTGGCCGATGCTTAACACTCAAGTGATATACAATCAGACAGTTACTGGTGCAATCAGAATTGGAACTCTTCGTTTGCTGCTGAAGATGGGGACGGAGCGTTTATGGGAGTGTCCCGAGTTCTATAATCTCGATTTTCAATTCAACATTTAACATATTGTATCATATTTATTCATCTCACTGCCCATTAATCTAAGTGGCATTTTAAAAAAAAGAGGCTGCTTCATTCTTTACAAAACAACCTAATATTTTTTCAAAAATGTATTAAATGAACTTTATACCACAAGCGCTTATATTAACAATTGTTTAGGACCTAAATAATTTAGACAGGAAATGGGGGGGGGGGGTAAATGGACATGAGGGAGTAACGACCAATGTTTGGGTCATATTAGGCTACACAGAGCGAATTCATAAATAAAGTGAGAGAACAGAGATAGACAGACCGGCAGAGACAAGGGGTAAGAGACAAAGTGAAGGAGGCGAGTCAGAGAATGACAGTATCATGGGGGAGAGACAGTGGGAGAGTGGAGGAGATACAGAGAACGAAGCAGGGAGAGTGACAGAGGCGAAAGGAAGCGGTCGGGAGGGGAGAAAATGGTTGTGTGTGTGGAGAGAGAGAGAGGGGAGGGAGAGAGATGGAGGCAGACATAGAGAAAGAGAGAGAGAGAGAGAGAGAGAGTTAAGATAAACCATCTAACACTAACGAAGCGCCAACAAAAGATCTATGCAAGATAAGACCACTTGCGTCTTACAGTTCAATACAACATATCAGAACTGAGATGTGTATTAGTCTGCTGCCCATGTCTGCTCTAACATTCCAAATCTTATCGCCTACATTTTCTCGCATACTCTTCTCTCTGAAAAAAAAACAACTTGTTTTTCTTTCCTCCTACCATTACTATCGCATTCTTGTTTTCCTCTTCCAGCAGGTTCACGCATGACTCACGCCTATTTTTAGGATGTCAGAAACTCAGAGTTCTACCTGACTCGCATCGTGCAAGCATTTTTCTTAACTAATTTATACCGACCGACTTTAGGTGAAGATAAGAATGCTAACTGCGAAATTTTTTTCATTTTGGATAATAGACATTCTGATTCATCTCGCTCTCGCTCTCTCTCTCTCTCTCTCTCTCTCTCTCTATATATATATATATATATATATATATATATATATATATATATATATATATATATATATATATATATATATATATAGTAATCGTAAGTTCAAAGAAAGGTCCGCTGATCTAGGCTCCAATATAGACAAAGCCATAATGTATTGGGGGGGGGGGGGGGGGTATGGAAAGTAAATGCAGGCGATGTGATATTCACCTTATGACCTATACATTGTAGGCTAGCACAATTTCCCCAACGCGCCCTATGGACTGAAAATGTCTCTCTTGCTTTATATTAAAGTACGGTCAATGATCGTTCGATTGTAACATGGATGATGCCAGCAATCTCATGCCCGTCGCCATTACTTCCGGGGACAATTCCTGGTACCCAGTGTATGCTGCAATGACCTGAGAGTCGTGTTTAAAAAAAAATATATATATATATATATAAACACCCGATTCGGTGCAATTTCGAATCCAAGATCTTCAAGCCAGCAGAGAAGTCTCTAACAACCGCTGTACCTTTATACTGTCTATGCCTCTTGTAAACTCAGCCACAATGTTTGCAGAATTCGAAATGTCAAAACATACAAAGGCATTCAGCTAAAACAACATCTTTCAAAAGATTTATTTCAACAACAGATTGTCTGCAGACTCGATGGCAACATATTTTCCAGGTAATACAGAAACCCTCCTCCTTCTTCCCCCTTGCCACTCCACTTCACCCCCCAGAAAGATGCTAACCTAGTTAGTGACTGTGCTCCAATGGTGACTGTCGTCACTACTGCAGTCTTGTGCTGTCCCTACAAATGTCTTCTTCCGACTCAAACTTGTATCGTTTTAAACTAACGACTCTTGGCGACAAATTACTTGCTGGCACTGGACAAGTTAGCTGCCGCTACTGTCGATTTCACCAGGGTCAATAAGACATGAAACAACAAAAACAAATAACTGTAACAATGTAATATATCATATATGCTGTAAGATTCCACTAATTAATTAATACTGCCTTATCCCGTAGAACACTGTAAATGCCCAGTCCTAACAAGTATGAACAAATTTTTAATCGAATCAACGAGGACGTGGAATAATCGCAAGGAGTCTATAGTGTCAGGACTTATATCTTTTCACCAGGAAAAATTTCCAGAACTGATGTTCAGAATACTAGACTGCATACAATATGCAATTCAGAAAGACCGCCCATTTGGTATCGGAAATCAAATATTATAGGTTAACTCTTGGGGGATTAAGGGAAGGAAGTCTGAAGGGAGCTGGCAAAAATATTAATAAACACAGGTGAAACGGTGATGTTCTCTGGTCACACAGAATAAAATGGCAAGATTTCTCACAAACATCCTAGTTCAACCCTCAGGGTTATAACTGGGAGGTATTGAGTTTTCAGAGTATATGTTTGTTATTTTAAATTTAGATATCTTGTAACTATTTATATGACTAAAATGTAATTTGTTTTGTTTCACATTTTGCTTTGATTTGGGATGAGACTATAAGAGAATTAGCTTGACTGCAGTCACCCCAATATTTTCACAATTTTTAGTCCTTGCCACGTAGTTCACTGGCAAACAGGACAGCAGAATACCTAATGCTATAACAGAGACAACAGGAAGCACTCGTAAAAGGACCTTCTAAAATAACCACAGCATTGTTTGGAAAATATTAATGATAAGCAGTCATGCAAAAGAAAAGAAAGAAGAAAAGTCGTGATCCAATGCTACTTGTATTGTTCCAATAAAAGTAAAGGATGCATGAGTTTAAGAGAAATTTTGTATGAAGCTTCAGTCCAATATGTATCAAAGAAATTCAATTGGGGCGGGGGGGGGGGGGGGGGAGGTTGAGAGAAGAAAGAGAAGAAAGACTGGCAGAATCCGTGTGCAGTTAAGGCGTTGCTTCTACCTGCTATAAAATTAGTAACAGAAAATCGTCATACATAAGTGTATATATTGCACGACGCCAATGGAAAACAGTTAGTGCAAGCAGCCTAGCATACGACACAACAATATCTAGCATGAGAATGGAGGTGGAGGCGGTCACTGCAGCTCACAAGGGGCTAGAGAACAAGATGCACACACATGTCGTAATTGTAACAGACTCGGAAAGCATGCTGAGAAAGGTGAAGGCAGGGATTCTTGGAGCAGAGAAGCAAGCTTCACTGGGAAGGTCACGGATAGTGAGTATTTTTTTAATCTTTCTTCCAGGCAATGCCAGCGTGGTTGGTAATGAACAGGCAGACAGATTGGCCGGATCTGCACAACTGGGTGGTAAATTGTTACACAACAAGGCAGATGTGGTCAAGGCCTTTTGGGAACAAGCAACGGAATCAGTAGAGAAATCAGATTATTATGGAATGGAGAGAATGAGGCACCTGGCTGTAACCAGAGGGTCTGGACCGGGCTCACTACATTCAGAGGAAAGACAAGACGGACATATAACCAGCTTGTGACCGGTACCATCAGTATTGGAAGTATGTGTTGGCTGCTGAAGATGAGGACAGAGAACGCATGGAAATGCCCCGAGTGCTATGGTGTCATTTCTTGACTCAACTCAACATATGTGGATAGGTTAATACATACAAAATCCAGAGAAAAATAGACAGTCTTAAGGAAAGCAGAAGTTATCTATAGAAATTCACAGAAAACAATTGTTGGGGTGAATTATCGGTAACGTCTAACAGACGTGGCATGGTGGAATGATGCTCCACTCCTTGACTGAGAGGCGAAGGCATGCAGACAGGCGAGAAATTCCTCATTAGAAATAACAGCTAGAACAGCTAGCTTCAGGATGTGTTTAGGGGTAGCTTAGAGGTAACACTTGCAGGGAAGTGTACAGACAGGTGATGTCCATGTACCCAACACTTTCATTTACTTAGTGTGGGCTGCTAACTATTTATGCCCTCTTTGGTAGCTGTGGGTGTTTGAGGAGAAGGTCATCGCCACTGTTCTGGCTTTATTCCATATAACTAGGTCTCGACCACTCCCCCCCCCCCCCCACCACCACCCCTAGCCCTCACTGGATGGCCAAAACACTGCACTCCAAAACCGAAGGAAAATACCAGAAATCGAACCCACGAGTTTCAAGAGTAACAGTCTTTTAACCACTTCCCGAAATAGGACCCACTGCTGGTAACTACAATATTTCAACAGCAGTAGTTCTGATACGATTCAAACAATTATTAAAGATTGTACTGAATCGCAAGAACTTTTCGTTTCTGGCTCGATCTGTGCTCATCTCTAGATGATGCTATCCTTCCTTGCGATCCATTGTCCCCGTCAGAAAGGGAATCCCTTGTAGATTCTGCCACTGGAATTGAAATATTAGGACTTTATATATACACAATCACGAGGTATGAGGTGGGATGGCCCGTTCCCTTGCTCGTCCTATTCCTTCCCAGATAATCCTCAAAGCGTTCTGGAAATGTCCGGCACCAGTTTTATACGATAGGATTGACCTCAGAACCTTGCTAGTCAGAACAAATTCCGCCATTTCTGCGGATTCTACTCAGTTCACTGTTTCTCTTTTCAAATAAATTCTTGACTTCATTACACAGAACATGGAAATATATCGGCATAGGAATTAGATCCATGCTGCTAGGGAACGAGAGTCACAGAGAAGCATGACTGCTCACACCAGTTGGCAAAGCACTTGGCGATGATGATAAGTATCACCTTAACAACTAGACAGAAAAAAAGGGAATGTGTTTTTAATTGCTTTAGCTGGGCATTAGGTTACGGTGACTGTTTCCGTAAGAATGTATACATTAAACGAGCTTTCCTTTTCATGTTGAATCTACATACTTCAATAGGTACGCCCTCCCCCATTCTCTCTCTCTTTCTCTCTCTCTCTCTCACTTTGTCATTCCCTTTTCCTTTGTTATTCCTGACTCACCCCCCCCCCCCCCCCCCATTCTTTTCTCTCACCCCTACCTTCTCTTTCTTACCTCTCCCATACCCATATCTCTGACTAACTCGTTCCTTCTCTGTTCTCCCCGCCCCCTCCCCCCGCTATCATTTCCCTCAACTTTCTGACATCTTTTCTCCTCTCATCTTTTTTTCCCCTCCAAGTGTGTACAGTGACGGTAGCAGACCAGTTTTCTTACATCATTCAACGAATTATCTGCCGATGTCTCGAGATATCATTCCCCGTGGCTCACCGAGTAGGTGTCTTACGGAGAAAAGATAAAAACAGAACACCATAAGGTTTACATCTCCAGCTCTACACTGCACCCTTACGATGCAGGAGGAATAACCGTACAAAAAACCGCAGCGTTTTCTCTCTTTCCAGTTGGCAGATCTCCGTGAGCAATGTTGGCAACCTTACCCCCACTGCCCTGCCACGTGCATCCTGGCACGCGTCCATGGGGAAAACACACGACAGGTGAGTTACTGGAAGACTGCCTGGGAGGAAGGGAAAGAGCAGGAGGAGATGCAGAAGATAACTGCAAGGGTAATGAATGTGTGCACATATCGCCATTTTCTATAGCCAGACACGTCAACGTGAAATTTTTTTTTTTTCGCTGCTCAAGTACACTGTATTTAGGCAAGCTGCGAACCATTGTCGTCATATACATCTTCTTGTTCTTCATCTTATTCTTCTTTGCGTTCACCGGTTGTAAACTCCGGTGTAAAGTTCAAACTGCTCTCCACTTCTGGACTGAAGTCTTTTAGTTAGTTAGTTAGTTAGTTGGGTTATCCTCATTGCACTCCGGACATGTCCATAGGTGCTCAGATCCTCCCCTCAGTATGAACCCCAACGTCCGATGGCTAATAGTACCAGTTTTATGTTGATTAACAAGTCTTCTGGCGTAGCTGGTGTGCGTCTCGTTTTTTGCTGTGCCGATCTTAATTCCCAAGTCTGCCATTCTGGCGAGTGATGTGGATTCACTGCCACCAAAGTCGTCTATCCTTCCCATTTCTCTGAGGGCATTGATAATATCAGCATGATCCATAGGCTGACCGTCGGTAGTGATAGCGGATCCAGCCAACCTGTCAGCTCTTTCATTTCCATCGACGCCTGCGTGTCCCGGAACAAAAATAAAGGTGACTCCACGGACAGTGGACTTCTGTAATGATTCAAGCCATTGTCTTCGCACTGAACCTGCCTGAACCCTCCGAATCATACTCATTGAATCACTGAGTATACACACGCGGGTGTATTTTTGTGTTTCAAGCCAGGCAAGCGCTAGTGTCACTGCCATCACCTCCATCGTCATGCTGCTGGTTGTCATGGAGAAGGCGCCGTTGGCTTCTTTGACTGTTCTGCCCGCTGAGCGTGCTGTAAATGCCCATGCGCTTCTTCTTTGGCGTATAACGGATCCGTCTGTATAGATTATTGCATCTGCTTCGTCTGAATTTTCACCGATGAGAGCGTTGACCTCTGCATTAACAGCAACAGGATTCTCTTCTCTACATCGCCTGTTGAGTGTGACAATACAGGAAAATGTACAAATAAACGCCTGAGGCACAGGTATCCATTCTACACCAGGTATGATGTCGGTTAGGCTGCATATTTGCCTAATAACATCTTCTGCCCGACCTAGCCACGATTTCCCCCTCTTCAGTCTGTCGCCCTTTTCACTAAAAAGCGCTTGATGCAGTGGGTGTTTCTTATCAGCACATATTTTGAGATATGCCCGAGCCCTCCACATCCTGATCCTTTGGTTCATTGTTGGAAAGTCAAGTAGATACCTCATTGCTCCACATGATGTGTCTCTAGTACATCCCAAAATAATGCGCATGACTTCATTTTGCACCTTTTCGAGTCGTTCAATCTGGGTTGCACTCACAGTGAGGATGGCCAGAGCGTATTCAATGGGGGAAAGGACCAGACCGTAGAATAGAAGTATTAGTAGTCTTTGCTCAATGTTGGAAGCAGCCATAATCCCCATTGCAGATAGACCTTTGCGTGCTTTTGTTATCACATGGTCAACGTGTTCCCTGAATGACAAGCTGCGATCGAACCTCACCCCGAGAAACGTCATAACGTTGGTTCTGATCAATACATTATCACGCATTTTCACTTCTGGTAAGTCCGACTTGACAATATGATTGTTCAAAGAGAACCATGACACTGATGCCTTCGAAGGATTGACATAGGCATTGGAACCATCACACCAGGCGGCAATTCGATCGAGTTCTTTGTGCATAGTGCTGGCGATCTCCTGTCTATCACGCCCTCGTCGATAAATCAAAATGTCATCAGCAAATGACAAAGTCCTCCCCTTTCCATTCAACTGCTGCTCAGTGATCATCACCGTATAAACGTTGAATAAGACTGGTGATAGCGGTGATCCCTGTGGCAAGCCTGGACATATCGTTTGCGGTACTGAAGTCTTGTTCCAGAACTTGAGTTGTGCCTGCACATTCGTTGTACATATCGGCTTCTTTGTAAACAGACTGTCAATCCATCTATCCATTTTTGAAGAACAAAACAAAAAATCTACCACGTTCAACCTAATGCTAGCAGTATCAGTTATAAATGTGGTCTGGTTTTTTGTGTGTGTGCCAATGATGCTGGTAAGAAAATGTTAATTGCACCAAAACTAGTGGCTTGGACTGGTACTCTAGTACCTATTGAGGGGTGTTGCGGAGAGGGGCTGTTATGCACCATTCACACCCATATATATATATATATATATATATTCACTTGGGAACGCACGTATACAGACTGTTGGTTTCTAGCCTCCCAAGCATATGCACATCGACTTCCAAGGGAACCCCTAATTAGTGACTCTATAAAATTCCAAATACCTAGCGAAATCAGCATCCTCACCCCCCAGGGGACTGCAGGTTAAACGAGGCGAGTTGTAGCCGTTGTGCAAGCCCCAGTTATCACGTGTTCGGAGGTTGAGTGGGGTATCTGGAATCTGACCTGTTGGTGTGCTGTCTGGTTTGAGAACAACTGTGCAGTAGCAGAGTGGCAACCCTTCAGGTAGCAGCCATGAGAGGTGGCCCAGGGAGCGCAAGGAAGGGCACCCACACAGTACCCGATGTCGTCCTTGAATAAACAATTAAAAAAACACATGCCTATTTCGTCTCTACAATGAAGACTGGCTACAGTAGACCGCTGCTGTCTTTGAGGATATTTAGTGGTGAGGCCTCAATTTCTTCCATGGTGCGACTCTCGTACAATTGTCCTAAAACGAGAGCCATTTTTTTTTACCTTCCATCGCAGGAAACGAACCCTAGTACTCGAGGATCATATGAATCAAACTGTGAAAAACCTACACTGGCCAAGACTGCCTAATATCCCCTCCCTTATAGTAGTGGCTACTGAGAAAGGGTCATATATACAAACCAAAGACTAGTATCCAAGGTGAAAATAATATGAAATGGGCAAAACTGTAGGGTATATCATTTACAACTTCCAGTACCCATTTTAAGCTGGGTCGACCTGGGAGCTAGGCTACACTCTCATGTGAGGAGAGGGAGAGAAAGACATAAATTTAATAATTGCTTGAACTAACATAAAGAAATAATGAAAAACAGTTCAAATACCTCAACAACAAACAAAGGGTATCTTATTTATAACCTAGGTAGGTTGAACAGGATAGTATTCAAATCTATGTTATAGGCATTGGAAGACTTTTCCTAAAGCGAGTTGTTATTGTTGGTTACATTAGCCATTGCCATAGGCTGTGATCAGAGCAATAATCAGGTTAGTGAAACATATGCAGCTGCATGGGGCAGCAAACTTTGGAGGCGTCAAAATTCTGAAGGCGGCAAAATATAGCTCGTAGGAAGGAGAGATCATATTTTTTTGTTGACTTTATGATTATCAAACGTACCTTAGATTAGCATTCAGGCATTCAAATGGTCTGCTAAAATTAGTGCACCTGTATAACGAATAAGCCGTGTAGGCAGCTCTCTGTGCTACCGTCTACCGAAAGCAATCTTTCAATCTTACATGTGAAGATTGCACAGGTTAAAAAAACCCCCCCCCCAACCCCCCCCCCCTTTTTTTCACCATCCAATTGGTAACAAAAGGAAGGAGTTGTAATTTAATGGCCTAACAAAAAAAAACACAAGGTTTGAAAACTGTGGAGGTTTACAGTAATGACTGCAGAAAGAAGAAACAAAAAATATTACCATCTCAGCCAACTGCAAAAGACACACATGTAACCATAAAACTGAATTCAACAGAAAGCAATTTAAAAATTTAAATTAATTTAACAGGTCAAAGTAATGAGCAACAAAAAACACAATCCTCTCAAGCAATGGTCCTCAAATAATCTTGACCTGCCACCCCTTGACTAACTGTGATATCTCTTATTATCATCAGTTTCTTCTGATTTTTCTTCACATTTACTGGTTGTAAACTCCTGTAGAAAAATTCTGGTTGTTCATCCACTTCTGGACTCGAGTCCTGTTCTAGAACCTGAGTGTTGCATGCATATCCGATTTGCAGATCTAGATCATTTGTATGCAGACTGTTAGTTTCTTGCCTCTAAGGCAGATGCGCTCCAACTTGGAAAGAAGCACCCAACTGGTCAACCTTATGACCTTGCTTTAAGGCAGGCAATGGGTCTCTTGTTGTTTTCTCCACAATGAGGCCCTGGAACCCATACTAGTTGTGCTTTATGTACTCTCTACTGGATTCATGAAGGCAATAAGCCTCAACCTAAACATTACAGAGCATAGCAAATTGTTAGCAAGAACTCTTTATCAGACATCAGTTTTAAAATCAGGTAGCAATCTGCTGTAAATGATTCTCAAGGAAACAATAACCATGTGGTTTGGTCTGAAAATTGACCAAATTCATTGCAGACAATAGCACCATAAGTGTTGCAATTGCCAACCATAACAATAGCAATACCTTTTGCAATAGAGCAGATGGAGAATTCATACACTGAAAGACGAATTTAATGTTCAATGCGCCAGGAAGGGAGGCTGGAAAATATTCAGCACTGAGGGGGAAATCATGGGCGGATTTGTAATCACCTTGCAACTGATACTACTACCATGTCGACTCTTCGTTGGCTACTGAAGAAAGGGACAGAGCCTGCATGGAATTGTCCTGAGTACAATGATGTCAACTCATTCACTCATTCTCCTACTACAGTGAATGCATGAAGATCTCAACACCAAACCATTAAATAGCCTATGTAATCCCGGCCTTAAAAGATAAGCACAGACTTGGGCAAACTGACAGAGGTTTAGTTAACCCAGACTACAGAAAGTTTTGCCACAAAATTTAAAAAAAAAAAACATTTTCAGGACAGAAAAATGCTCTCAGGTACCTAAAATGGAACAAGGTATCTCGTCTGACAAATAAATGACATAACAAGAGGAAGGAGAAACAGTTTTTCATCACTAGTTCACTCTTTCACTAATGAAAACCTGCAAAAGTGTCAAGAAAATGTCAACCCCCTGAAACAACTAGCATAATAACAAGCCAGGGCTGTTTCAGAAGATAAACAGACAATATCCATGTCAGTTGGTGAAACAGCTCATGATGATGATATATAAACATGGGCCCTTTATAACACATGAGCATAATGCCCTTTCCAGTATTTACCTTTCCTGCCCAACACAGTGAGTGTGTTCCACATGTATCAGCCCCTGGAGGCACAACTTTTGTTTAGATAAGGCTGAATGAAAAAGTCAATACAGTTTGTCTGGCATTAACTCTTTGATTCCCAAGTAACGCATCATTCATTCATAGGTTCCTACCTAGAAACCCAATTAACGCATGATTCATTGATTTTATGTCTCTCTTTACTACCCCTTGGGCCTGTGATGCTAAACTGAAAGGGACTCAAAGAGTTAAGAGCAAATGGAAGGTGATAAGCCATACATACTCAGTGATGCCAAGTGAAGATGATTTGGTGCTTTCAGATTGTAGTAACAGTATAAAGTAGTAGAACAAGAAATCACATATGAGAAGATAACAATATAAAAAATACACAGAGACTGACGGGTGGAGGCACAGACCGGGTGGAGGCACATGACTATTTGGTGGGTCAAATCTTCTGCATTTACCCTTTAAAAAGCAATTGGCACACTCTGTGTGGTCTGCAGCTAGGCTGCTATAAAAGTGTTACTTTCCCTTTAGAGAAAACAAGGCAGGCTGAGTGAAGGATCATGCTGCATGGGCAACACATGGTCTCTACAACACTGCCCAGGTTTTGTGCTCTATACAGATCTCAGTCTGAGACATAAAAGCAGTGCTGCATATGGTCGAGTTTTGGTTCTACTTATCTAACATCTCTCTAGTGTTATTTACCTTTCTATACTACTGTTGAATACATATGTTGTATATTATATTACTGAAGACTAGTGGTGAACATGTTGTTACTGGATCACAAGGGTTTTACCTACAGTTAAGATATAACATCATGTAGCTATGTTCCTAAATAATCAGAGGAATAGAAATGTACTAATACTAATTGCAATGTAGAAAATCAATTTTTTTTAACGAATATGTATTCTCCTTGTGCCAGCTGACTTTGTTATTGTTGTATGCTTCGCATGAGGTATATAGAGATATCTCCCATGACAGTTTTGACTAATAAATGACTCAAACAAGTCAGTATACTTTGCTACTTTCTTCATTTTGCCAGATAAATCTCATCAATACACTGTTTTATTTGAAAATGAGGCTTCTAAAGGCATCAGTCTCATTGGCATGCATAAGAAGACTGCTCAGCGGCCATACTGTTTTCAAACAAACACTTCATAAATGTAAAGTTCAAATCATACTATATTTTATGCTTTTAACCATGTTTTCAAATAGGCCTAATGCCTAACATGTGTGTTTCTGAACACAAAGAACTGGAAAGACTATTCAAAACTGTCGATTCATCTTTTTACACTGTCCAGTGGTAAATTAAAAACACAAATGCATCATGTGCTATTTGAGTCACTAGACCAATGAATGTATGATGTGCATCTTAGTATTGAAAAAGTTAACAGAGACATAAACATATCGACATGACTTTAGAATAACATAATGAACAAAGATGAATATATCAACATGATCTTAGACCAACATAAGTATGTATATACACAACATAAGAGGAACAAATTATAACAAAGATACACACACAAAAAAAGGATTAGAATGATTTATGTAGACACCTAAATTGCAGAAGAAAGACAGACATTAACACGTACAAAACCATATACATTTATCAATGTGACAATGTAACAGATATGTGTAAATGTCAATGACATAAGACACACATGTCAACAACGACATATACATACATCAATGTGCCTGAATCCACAATACATTAGAATGACAAGTTTATATTTACATGACAAAAAACACATTATAAGCAAAGACATATGCAAACACCAACAAGAAATGACAATAACATATGTATAAATGTCAATGTCGGCTTTGTGGCTAAGTCGATGCAAATGCTTCATAATGCCGGAATGCCGGGTTCGATCCCAGCTGCGGGCCATGGGCCTTGCATTGGTTTCTACAGTGGTATCAAGAAAGCCGACCGTCCAGAAAGCAATGGCAAACTAATGGATGCAAATTTGCCTAGAAAAACCACACAACAGCCAGGGGCTGTTGGGGTTGGTTCTGCAACGTCCTGTAAAGGATACGCAACTAACCTATAAATGTCAATGACATCAGACAGGAACATACGCCAACATGTAAAGAGTTAGTTAACTTACTACGCCAAAACGTACAGAGTTAATTAACTCACCTGCTTGTCTTGCTCCTTCAGTGGGGCTCGTGGATCGTACATTGGTGAAGTCCAGTCTAGATCCAGCAAGCTTCTCTGTGGGTGAGGCTGGAGTGGCTGGTTACTGTACACCGGATCTTTTAATTCTGATGGGGCCGCACCAACTTTCATCACTTCCTCTCCTCTAATGCCACCATCAGTAGAGTCAGAATAGACCTGTGGCTTCAATGGCGGTTGATTACTGTAGGCAGACTGGCTAGGATCATGACTTTGACTTTTCATGAGGTCAGAATTCTGGCGTGAATGACCAGAGCCAACATGGGGAGAAACTTGACCTGGAAAAGATAATTAGGCCATTCTTCTGCACTTAAAGTCCAGGACATCTTCATCAACTAAGACTGCAGTGAGTATAAGAAGGAAAGGACCATAGAGACAGGTAGTGCATAATTTATAAAAATAAAGGGGGGACAACTGTTTGAACAGGCCAGTGAGATGTGTTGAAGACATACAGCGGATGCTTGGGTTCTTTTCTTGTTCTTCTTCAGCATTTTAAGCCCTTGAAGTTAATTGCTGCAGATATCACCCGCCTCTATTTATCTTTCTGGTAGGCCTTCTCTTTCCAATTGGTGACAACGGGTGTTTGAAGGTCTGTCTGGATTTTATCTCTCCATTATCTTCTTGGTCTGCCTCGTGGTCAAAGACCATTCATCTCCCTCATGTATTCAGTTTTTATTTCTCTATCATCTGACATTCTTTCAATACGCCCCAACCATTTCAGTCTATTAGCTCTCATGATACCAGTTTTCAGTGGTGATTTAAACAGATTTTGAATTTTGTTGTTGCTTCTCACTCTCAACTGCTTGGGTACAAACTTTGTGAAAATGGTGGTGTGAATTATTCCAGAGTAGAAACTGAGAGAGTATGTTCTGTGGTTGGATATGTTGATCAGATGACAAGGAAGTCAAACAAGACTGTGTGTAGGTTACCCCTAGCAGAGTTAACGTAGACTGGGACAGACAGACTGGAACAGACTGGGCAGACTGGTGAATAAATTATACTGCAAAATATGAACATGTTCCGTGCTGCATGCAGAATGCCTGTGAGGACTTAGTGTGAAAGTCTGTCTAATTCATCTTTCCTACTAACAGCAGAATCTTTACATAGTAAACTTGCTTACCAACAAATCAGTCTTCATTAATTCACAGCTGAAATGGCATGCTGTCTTACTGTACTTTCTGTTAGTCCCTTAGAGGGTCCGTCCATCCGGTCAGTCTGTCCGCCCATCCAGCCAGCCAGTCATTCATCCAGCCAGCCAGCTATCCAGCCAGCCAGCGAGCCAGCTATACATTCATCCACACATAAAGTTTATTCTGGCTCATACACGGTTATCTTGTCTCAGAAACTAAAAATAATCTGGTGACGGTAATGCATTGCTCTTGGAAGATTTTAACTGACCAATAATGTACAGGAACAAATCACCCCAGGTATGTTACAACTGTCTGATACTCAACATAAATATTTGACAACAGGAACAACTGTGTCCTGTGAATGACACAGAACAGGGCTGATCAACCAAGTTCACTCAGAAGCAAAAAAATTTTTATCATCACGGGCCAGAGGATGGAGCTCTAGCATAGGAAAAACATCTTTAATACTGTACAATGATATGCGGGCCACTAGCTAAGCCTTCACGGGGCACTTTCTAAGCCTTCACGGGCCACTTGCCAAGCCTTCACGGGCCACTTGCTAAGTCTTCATGAGCCCATTGCTAAGCCTCCATGGGCCACTTGCTAAGCCTCCATGGGCCCCTTGCTAAGCCTCCATGGGCCCCTTGCTAATCCTCCATGGGCCCCTTGCTAATCCTCCATGGGCCACTTGCTAATCCTCCATGGGCCCCTTGCTAATCCTCCATGGGCCCCTTGCTAATCCTCCATGGGCCACTTGCTAAGCCTCCATGGGCCCCTTGCTAAGCCTTCACGGGCCACTTGCTAGGCTTTCATGGGCCACTTGCTAAGCCTCCATGGGCCACTTGCTAAGCCTTCACGGGCCACTTGCTAAGCCTCCATGGGCCACTTGCTAAGCCTCCATGGGCCCCTTGCTAAGCCTTCATGGGCCACTTGCTGAGCTTCCGCAGGCCACCAGATAAATAACACTGACATAGGACATTACCTAAATAGGCTCTGACATCTCCAGGGCTGCTGTCAAAAGATCGGTTTGGCTTGTGTCTGTCTGACACTCCTGGGTACAGACTACCACTGAGATTCTGATTTCTAGGAGTCTCCTGTGAAGAGATGCCATCCATTGGTCTGGAAAAGATGAGAGACGGTTAGCAACAAGATCTCATTTAGTTGTACACAGGAAAGTTAGAATGTAGGACACATTTATTGGTGGCAAAAATGCATAATTTTTTAACTGTGATCATAGACAATATTTAGTATCATAATGAGAGAAAGGAAAGAAAGAAGAAGACAGAAAAGACAGAAGAAAAAGGGAGAGCACCTCGTTAGATCATCTTCCAAATGAAACTCAAGCTGCAATCAACCTGCAGTATTCTCTGCAATGATGATGCAATCATCCTGATGGTCCATCTGCTGATGTTAACTTCTCTGAACTGAATCATTATGTTCCACTTGCATGGTTACTTCTTTTACATTTCCCCTCTATTCTGATTTTCATCATTGTATTTTTTATAGGGCCAAAATATGTTATTTATGTAACTATCATTTTTATGGGGGTGTCCCCAGTAATGTGCTGTCAATTCCTAATTCAACGTTCAACCATCATTTTGTTCAGTAATTCTCTTCTTACTGCTAAACTTTGAATTTCTTTAGAACCTAAATAAATTTTTTTACATTTCTTTCCATGAACATCTTCACCCAGTGCCTTGCCAACCGGTGTGGGCAATCATGCCTCTCCACAGTCAGTGATCTGCAACTGCATGTATCAATTCGTGTGTTGACACCCCTCCATGCTATGACAAAAGGTTGTCAAGAATCTTCTTAGGTTGTCTTCTTTCTTTCCAAGATCTTTATAGTGGTCATAACATGTTCCAGTTTCCCGCTTCTCATAGCATGACCACAAAAAGATGATTGTTTCTTTCTGATGTTTGTGATAAGTTGAGTTGGGCCTCAGCAAGTCAAATGAATATTACTCCACCAGCTGAGACAAACAATCTTACAAACACCAAGACAACTATTTAAACTGTTAAATCAAATCACTCAGAGACACACTGTCAGAGAATAACATATAATGCCTACCTGGTCACATGTGCAGCTTCTGCAGAAGTTGGAACATGTCGTCTTGGAACTGGTACAGGTCGAACTCCATTCTGATCTGACTCTTGTCTTCTTTTTGCAGCAATGCCCAATGGGTCAATTCTCCTTTTCCTTTCCTCTGCATCAGATGAAAGTCTGAGGGCAGATATCATTATGAAATGAATTAAAATAAATGAGGAACAGTGTAACCTCAAATAATATTTGTATAAAACAATAACACATTAGGTAAGGGTAGAATGATCTTTGTGAATCAAGAAGAAAGTAATCAATCACATGTGAGGAAACTTATCAGCAAATATAGTATTAACTCTTTTTACTTATTTTACTTCAACTGGTTCTTTTCTATACAGTTATTACTTGAAGTAATCAATGTTTCGGTCAAAGAGGTTGAAAAAACACTAAAGCACAGAAGGAATTAAAATAACAATTGAGACAAAGTTAATGAGTGTAACAACTGATCACATGATATTAGGAGAAGTATATCACATCAACTAAACTCAAATAACATATGGGGTGTTGCTTGTGTTAAAAGTTAAAAAAAGTAATAACTTTGTAAGATAGTGGTAAGATAATCATAACAAAGCAGTAATATAATCTGTATGACATAACAGCAAGGATCTAACAGCTTAACACAACATAAATATGTTTTAGTAAAGCAAATTAAAGGAATACTTCATATAAACACTTTAAACAACAGAAAACTGTCACAGCACATAATCACTGTAGCTAAAAAAAAAATATGAGTTCCAGGCTGACACAGCCTAAAATAGGTACCAGGATAAATATATTTGTTAATACTTCCACCACAAGGACTGATCCCTGACCTCCAGGCAAACAAACATGATGCTATGCTAGCATGGCTACCAGTCATTATCATCATGTAGCAGGTCCTTTGCAGAACGTCGCTCTCATCACAGTCTGCTTGAAAGAAACTCGGTCTCTCGCCAGTTCTCCCGCCTCATGTACTTTCATACTCAAGGAGTCACTTATATCCTGTGCCCATCTTCGTGTCGGTCGGCCCCTGCCCCTCCTTCCTGGTACCATGCCTTCTGCTATAGTTTTTTCCAATCCATTGTGGCGCTTGATATGACCCAAAATATTTCAGCTTCTGCGACACGATGCTGTTTATTAGCAAACCTTCCTTGATGTTCAGATCTTTTAAGATGTCGATATCTCTCCTCTTCTTTGTCCAAGATATTCTGAGAATCTTTCTTGGCTACCAGTAAATATACATAATGTTTTACAAAATCCTTGAAGATTTGTCACATGCTGATTGAGATTACTTCTTGAAAATTCTGGTGAGAAGTTCTGGTTATTTGTTCATTTCTGGACTCTGATCTTGTTCCAGGCCCTGAGTGTTATGTGCACATCGGTTTTACAAATGTGGCTTACTTATACGCAGACTGTTGGTTCCCTTGCTCTCAGGCAGGTAATACAATTTCAAAGTAAACACTATTAATTAGTTGCCTTTTACAAATGCATGTTAGGGGCAGTCAAGGTTACAAAATAGTCTACAAAATCAATAAAATCACACAGTCAACAATTGAAAAGAATCCCAACATACCTAGGTTTTTGATTCTGGGCAGGAGTTCTGTCCTTTCTCCTTTCTGAGGGAACTCGCTCCAAGGGCCCTCTAGTTCTGGGTTGAAAGTTGGGATCTGCTTGAGCTTTATGAAGTTCATCCCAGTAAGTGTCTGTCTCTGCCATTTTTCTGTCTAGTTTCCGCAGACAATTACCGACAGTGTCAGAGGCTCCTTCTTCATCGATGCTCAGCCTCTTCTCATCGCTGTAAAACAATCAGTCCTTGTCTTTCAAATGGTGTATGAGAGCAACTTGCATTACATGGAAACCATACAATCAAATGTTGTGTGGGTTCTGGGGTCCTATTAAAGGGAAAACAAGAATAGACCCGCTGCCTACCTAAAAGCATGTCGTAAAAGTCGACTAATTGGGAGCTTCTTTCGAATTTAGAGTGCATCTTCCTGAGAGGCAAGGAACCAGCAGTCTGCATACAAATGAGTCAGATCTGTAAAACGGATGCATATGCACCACTCAGGTTCTGGAACACGACTGCAGTCCAAAAGTTGACGAACAACCAGAACTTTTCGCCAGAGTTTACAGCTGGTGAACGTGATGAAGAAGAAGAAGAATACTATCAAATACACATGTTTTGGAAAGACTGGACAAGAAAAGTGCTTGTTGAAAGAATAAAACAGAGACTAGTGAGCTATTTCTAAAACATCAAAAGACAACACTTATTAAAACCATACTTAAAGCAAAATTTGTGGTAGGTGAGCAAGAAGTAAACAGCATTACAGGTAGGAGCATAGATTCCAGAGATGGACAAAAAGCAGACTGAGAGAGATTACAGCAAGAGCTAGAAACAAAGCACTTGCAGGGAGATCCATTGCAGTTAATCATTGTAAAGAAAACACTTGATTTAGGATCAAAGTACTACCAGAAAAACTCTTCAGAGCCATACAGTTAATAATAATATAAAATCATTGCTTTAATATGTAACAGGTGTGCTAATCTTTGATGCTTATTATAAAACATTAGCAAGATATGCTCATTATCATTATTAAATGGGTAATCATGCTTCTTCCTAGCTCTTATTCTCTTGCAGATGTGGCAGACTTTTCTTTTTACTGTGACGTGAATGCAACAATGGGTTCATTTCATCAAAACAACAAAACTAAACTTTACAATTTGGAGACAATTTCACTGTTTCAAAAACTGAAGAGGTGCAATACAGCACATGCAGTTCCTCAGTCTGGTCAATCATAGATGTTCTAGGTATGACTGCCATCAAGCTGAATCCAATATCTAAATAAACAAAATTACTTCTTCTTTCTTCTTCTTTTACAGCACTCATTCTTAAAATGTTCATTGGTACAATGTGTTGCAGCTTACAGCTTGGCTGTAATAAATGCACTGTCCTGCTAACATATCTGAATTTCATCAGCTCAAAATATGTCGCCTTTTACAACATGCTTGTTAGGGCAGGAAGTGGGTTTATTCATTGTTTCCCCTGCCAAGATGGGACCTTCGAAAACATATGGGTTAACACAATATGGCTAGGAGCTCAATAAAAGACAATAAAGAAAGACATAGTAAAGTAAAGGACCCTTTCAACACCTTCAAGCATAATGGGCATGTTAGGCTAGACCTATATTTTATAGAACAATCTGCACTTGGTGGGAGATGTGGTCAGCATCATGCCATCCACCTTTACTTCCCAGGACTGTAGCTGCTAGTCCACCTGGGAGCCAAGGTCATTTCTGAAGAAAAAAAGTCCAGCTCTGTCAGGACCCAAACCCACAACCTTCTGAAACACAGGCAAGGAAATCTTCTTCTTCTTAACATTATCCTGCTGTAAACTCTGGTGGAATGTTCTGGGTGTTCTGTGACTTCTAGACTTTAGTCGTGTTCCAGAGCTAGGGATTTATGTACTCTCCCATTTTACAGATTTGGCTTTTACTATACAGATTGTTGGTTCCCTGCCTCATGGGTAGATGTACTTCGACTTCAAAGGAGACCCCTAATTACTCAACTCTTATGACACGCTTGTAAGGGAATCAGTGGGTCTGTTCCCAATTCACCCAACAATGGGCCCTGGACTTGTACAGACAACTTATTTCAGGCAAACGAAAGAAGAAGAAGAAGAAGAAGGGCCCAGGAACCCACATGGGGTGTCCACACAATTAATCCACACCCTTTAGATCATGAGGCCAACAACTTGACCAACTTTTTATTGAGACAACCATGTAAACTAATTTAATAAACCTATTTAAAAAAAACAGTAATTCAGATTTTGTATTACTATGCACACCTCAGATCAAACTGAATCTGGAACAAAAATCTTACCCCTCATATAAAATAATTGGCAATGCCAGTCGTTCAACCAGTGCCTGTCCCATCTGGCATGTGTTGTCAAAATCTTCACCAATGCGAGCTTTGGGTAAAGTCAGATTGCGAATAACATCATTGATATTCTCTTCCCCTGCCAGAGCTTTAGCACAAGCAGAAATGAAGTTATCCATGGTATTCACCAGCTGAAGAACAGACAGCAACATGCCAATTACTTGTCAGTTAACACAATGTAATTATGTTAATTACTTTTAAAAGATAAACAGGCAAGGCATCAGCAGCTTTTAATAGCCCAAACAAAATATGCTTTTATATTTGAAAAGCAGCTAATTTTTTAATTCTAGTAGCTTTTTTTCATAGTAGAAAACAGTTTTAATAAAGTATGGACAGAAAGTTTGCATTTGAAAAGTAAGGATAATTTAAAATAATGGGGTAGTGCCGCTTTGTCAAAAATAGGGCGCTCTTTAATACACCTAGAGCGTGAGCTTTTTTTAATAGTGGCTGAGCAGCTAGCTAGGTGCAATAGTCTTGGGTTTTCCCTAGTAGCCGGACTTTTTCAAAAATACCTTGGCTCCCAGGTCGACCCAGCCTTGAGTAAGTAGTAGCTTTCCCGGGAATAAAGCTGTCAGTGTGATGAACCACAAATATCTTGGCTGATTCTATAAAAATATATGTGTTTGCCCTAAAAGCAGGGTCCTTTACTTATTTAAAAATAAAGATTGTTGAAGAAATTTAGAAATGTCTGGGCAACTGCTGGTAACAGTTTTAAGACATGGTATGGACACATCATGAGAAGAAATCAGCAGAGAATTACTAAATAGGCACTAAAATGGGAAACACATGGATTGAGGAAGCGAAGGCACCAAAAAGAAACCCTAAAATGAACACTGACCACAGAGGCCAAAGGAGCTGGAATGGATTCAATCAATGGCATGAAAGGCAATGTAAGGATAAAATGGAATGGATTTATAGACTGTGAGCCCCTGTGTGACACACAATAGTACAACAGGACAATGAAAGGATGATCTTGTCACCCTCATATACACAAGGTGACTGCAAATTATCTATAATGCTCTGAGCTTGTCCTTACAGTTCCTGCCGCGTGCTGTTGGTCATCATGTCTGTACACATATGTCTTGTATAAGAATCAAAGTTCCTATATGCTTTGAGGACCCCCTTACTCCAAAAATGGACTCACAGAGAAGTCAACCTTTAATTGTACTGATATTACATTTGTAACCTGGTTATTTGAAGCAACACATTTTTAAGTTTACTGTGTTAAAAACCTCACAAAGGAAATTAAAATTAGTGCTAAACTTGAAATATTTAGCTCACTACTGCTGTATTGAGCTGAATGTTAAATGCTGAATGTTGAATTAAGAATCGACATCACAGCACTCGGGACACCGTCACCATCTTCAGCAGAACGCATTAACATGTTAAACTCAGCATGTAAATACAAGATGAAGATCAATGCAAACAAAACCGAAACAATGCAAGTTTGTAGAAACCCTGGCCCACTAAACATACTGCTGAATAGTTCTGGTCTGAATCAGTTTCATCAATCAGCAAGTCCTTTACTGAACGCCGCTCTCTGAAAGTATCCCTTTTCCTAGCCAGCTCTCCAGCTCCATGTGCTTTAAATGCTAATGCATCTTCAATGTCTTGTATCCATCTTTGTGGTGGTCAACCCCTGCCTCACCTTCCACAAACTGCACCTTCCATCTTTGTCTTTTCCGATCAGGTTAGGGAGTTTAAGTATCTAGGAAGTATGATCACAGAAGATGGTAGAATTGACTGAGAAATAGAAACTAGATGTCAGAAAGCAAGTGCACTTATATACCGACTGTCACCATTATTAGGACATCCAAACATAACTATGAGTGCAAAGAGACAGATTATAAACAGCATATTCATTCCAACATAAAGCTACCAGCGCCAAGCATGAACAATATGTTAAGCCTATATACTCAAAATCACCACCTGCGAGATGAGATGCCTCAGAAAAGCAGCCAACCTAACCATCCGAGATCGAGTGAATAATGATACTACCAGACAAACTGTGGGAATGACATCTTATACTAGATTCATCGAGAAACAGCAGATCAAGTGGTTTGGCAACCTTGTTAGAAAGCAGCAAGATTAAATACCATCACAAGCACTACATCTCAGATGATCAGCTACAACAGCAAGAGGATGACCGCAAAAATATGGACAGACAACATTAAAGACACTCTATGCCTTCACAGCATGGCAATAGCCACTGGTAGCCAATGTGCACTGGATTGCAAATTATTCCTCCCCATGAGGCTTAATGGAAGAAGTGGTTTATGATGATGATGAATTTGCTACTTGCCCGACTCTGTAACACTGTAACCAAGTTAACATTTATATACCCATCTGTTACTTGCCTTCCACTGATACTGTAACTTTGTATTTATTAACCGTCCAATTAAAATTTGCTATACCCATCTGTTACTTGCCTTCCACTGATACTGTAATTTTGTATTTATTAACCGTCCAATTAAAATTTGCTATACCCATCTGTGCGGCGTCAGTGGCTAAGGCGTTGCGAGTCCGACTCGTAATCCAACGTACCGCGATCGAAACCCACTGCGGGCTGCGTGGATTTTTATCGTGGTATGGGACGTCGCAGGTCGACCCAGCCTCAAATGGGTACCAGGATGGGCTGTCCTGGGAAAGTAAAGACAGCCGGGGTAATGCTGACCACATTACCCACAGAGTGCTGATGGTTTGCAAAAATATGGGCGCTCTTCCCATATGCCCGATACGCCTAAAGGCGTGGAAAAGGATCTTTAATTTTTTTTTTACTTTTTATACCCATCTGTTACTTGCCTTCCACTGATACTGTAACTTTGTATTTATTAACCGTCCAATTAAAATTTGCTATACCCATCTGTTACTTGCCTTCCACTGATACTGTAACTTTGTATTTACTAACCGTCCAATTAAAATTTGCTATACTCATCTGTTACTTGCCTTCCACTGATACTGTAATTTTGTATTTACTAACCGTCCAATTAAAATTTGCTATACTCATCTGTTACTTGCCTGTCTTTGTCAACATGACTGTTTCAATCACTGTATGCACGGCTCTCTAGCGTAGTTGGCTAAAACCGGATTGCGCGGAGACCGGGTGACGAACTCCTTGTGGTCCGGGTTCAATCTCGGAGTAGGCAGGAAAGCCTCATTTTCTCCCAGATTTACAGTATTTACAATGGAATCAAGGCCGAAAGGTTGCGATATCCATAATACCGAGCCTAAGGGTTAACAACTCATGGCTTCTGGATACTAAAACAAACAACAAACAAACAATCACTGTATGTGTCAAAGCCCTACCTTGTCTGATTCATTGAGAAATAAAGCCAGCACAGTCAGGCGGTTAGCTCTCTCACTTGTCCCTTTAGAAAATCTCCTCCATGCCTCCTCTAGTCTCTGTGCTCTGTCATAGTTTGGTTCAATGTCATAACGCAGAGAGCGACGCAAGACCAGTGCAGCCTGCAGTAGCTGCTTGCCATACTCGTAAGTTCCCTGCAATTTGGCAGATCCATATTAGATAGAATGTGAGGAAACAAGAATACTAGTGACATTTAAATATACAATTTTTAGATTTTTCTGGGAAGTGTCTAAGAAAGAAATGTGATGAGGAAGGGAACTGGTCAGCCCTATCTTCTTCTTGTTCAGCATTCCAGGCCCTTGAGGTTCATAACTGCAGATATCACCTGCCTTCATTCAACTCTGGCTTTCTCTTATCAGTTTATAGTCATTTTCTTAGTGTTCTTGTCTTGTCTTGTCTTGTCCACAATTGCCTCAGAGCGTAGTGGGGAGTCGCAGTTTTCTATCCTGGGCCAGGTGTGTTGCATGTGTTGTTGTTAGTCCGTGTTGCCTCAGGATCTCTGATATATTGTCTATCCATCGTACTCTCGGTCTGCCTCTTGCTCTAGGGCAGTAGTAGAGGCAGTTGGTCGGTTTGCATTCGCATCAAGTGGCCAAACCACTCGATTTGTTGCTTCTTTATGTATTGCAGGCATGGTGTGGTTCCTTAGTGTTCACTAGTTGTAAACTCTGGCCGTAAGTTCCAGATGTGTGTCCACTTTTGGATTTTAGTCTCATTTCAGAACCTGAATTTTGCAGGCATATCTGTTTGACAGATGTGGCTTATTTGTATGCAGACTTGGTACCTCGCCTCTCAAGCAGATGCTCTAATTAGGAAAACTCCCTCATTGGTCAACTATTCCACATGCTTGCTAGCAAGGCAATGGGTCTATTCTTCTTTAGTTCCTCCCATCAGTTAATGACTTCAAGTGTTTGTAGGTCTGCATTATATTATCCCTCCAATGTCTTCTTGGTACGCCTCATGGTGTATATTCGTTAAACTCTTTTGAAAACACAATCTGTAGTCTCTCTGTTACATGCCATTCTCTAATATGTACCGCCAATGAAGTCTATAAGCCTGCCAGGTGCTAGTCTGCCGCTTGAACAATGAACAGAAGCACACTAAGAGTTTCATACGATACTGCCTTCCCCAACACGGTTGCACATACAATGGATACAATACAGACTCTGCAGTCTGAAGTATTGAAACATCCAACATACAGCTCAGACTTGGCACCATCAGAATTTCATTTGTTTGGTCCATGAAAGAACATTTTCTGATAAAATGATGTCTAAACAGAGGTGCTGGTACTGTAACTGTGTACAGTTGCGAAACACCAAGAACAAATGTGCATAAACCATTAGTATTTTACATGAAGTAGCTTACCAGGGCAGTGGCCTCAAACTTCTTATGATCATCATGCAGAGCTTCAACTTCATCGGAGCTCTGGCCCATGTCTGTGTGAGTGGTCACCATCACGTCACACAGCTCGTTTATCCAGTTTATGGCCTAGAAAACATTCATGAAAACTGTGTCAGATTTGATAAACAATATTTCCAGAAAATGCAAGTCCCACAAATCAGAACAAGTATCAATGGCTTTCAGTGTAACAACACAAGAACTTAACACAATAACCTTATCAAACTATCTTGGAGGTTCACAATCTGTCTATAACTTGAAAAAAGTACCTGCAATTAGTCCAGGTGTATTTTGTTAATTAAAAAAGGTAACTTGCACGACCTTTATTCTTCTTCTTTTGCACATGTTCCCCCCAGTGAACATAGGTTGTCAACAAACTCAAGCCATTTAATTCTATCATTTGCACTCATGTGGAGCTCACCCCCATATCCTCCCCACTGAGAATATTATACTTTCCCCTGAATTCCTGGGCAAAAGATTAGCTCCTGAGTCTTCTCAGAAAAGAAAGAAAAATACTGAAAGTTTTATCGAAGGCATTATTCTGGTAGACAGAATTTGTAAATATTAGACTGAACAATAATCCACAACATCTTCAAGTTTTTTTTGTTTTTTGTTTTTTTTGTTACACCTAATGATAAAGAATAAATGAAGTCACAAGAGAAAAAGTCAACCAGTTCTAACCTTTATACAGACGGCAAATAAAATGGTTTTCCTCCTTAGAGAGAATGCCTTGTGATGCCATACCATGCAAGATATATACCGAAAGAGGAGAGGAATGTACAGCATGAGGCAGACTAAAAACAAAATGGAAACATTAGAGAAACTTTTCAAAAGTTTGATGTATCTATGGCTGAGGTGACTAGAAGAGCAAGAACTAGAACCTTTTATTTCCCTCGACACCAAAACAGTAATGGTAAAAGAGTAGGTGAAGAAGAAGACAATGAATTAGATTTAACATTTGGGCAAAAGACCAATTAGGGATCATTTGTATTTCTTTGAGATGTGTTCGCCCCACACTTTTACATACCAACTGGCATTTGATATGTTAAGTGCTTACTATTACACCATCTTTCTTTACCTCTAAGAACCTTTTTGGGCTAGGTTGATCTAAGAGCAAAGTCAATTTGTATAATTTTTTTCTTGCATAAATGATGACAGACTGAGCAATGAAGTATGAATGTATGTAAATTGTACCCCAATAGGACATCACACAAGAGATTAACAACTGGTGACATAAAGTGACCACCATGTGGATGAGGATCACCCGTAGAGAGGTCCCAGAAACCCCTTTCAGCCGTTAAGCCATATTTATGGCCGGTTATATTTAGGGCCCCCAGCAAAAACCAGGATGGGGCTTCAAATAACAAAAAATTGCCATCCCACATGGGGACGGCTATAACAGTTGTTTCCTTTAAGTGTGATGAAGATGGTTCTTCAATTCAATCAATTCTCAGTTTAACACACAATTCTGCTTCTTAATTTGCAAATAACAAGACAGCACTAATGTGCATCAAGGCAGATGTTTTTCAAAACTGACCTTGGTTCCCAGGTCGACCCAGCCTAAGATCGGTGCAACAAAGGAATAATAAGTATCCTTTAGTTTACATTATTTTATACAGTGCAAACATCACGAGGGACCCAAGAAATGGTTCTTTTTATCAGAAATTCCTCTTATCCAGATAACAATTCAAGCAAGAAAAATTGCAGGGAACAAATAAGTTGTTCTTCAGAACAGAAATTTGCCACATCCAAGATCACCTTAAGTGGTCTGCCCTGTATAGCATGAACGCTATGTGACTTAGTTAGTTAGTTGTGTATCCTTTACAGGACGTTGCAGAACCAACCCCAACAGCCCCTAGCTGTTGTGTGATTTTCCTAGGCAAATTTACGTCCAGTAGTTTGCCAATGGTTTCTGGACGGTCGGCTTTCTTGATACCACTGTCGAAACCAACGCAAGGAGCATCGCCTGCAGCTGGGATCGAACCCGGCATCCCGGCATTGCGAAGCGTTTAAATCGACTTAGCCACAGAGCCGACGGCTATGTGACTACAGATAGTATTTCACCAAATGCAACTGCTGACCTGATCTGTATCCCTCTCACATGTCCTCAGTTGCAGCAGCTGTTGCAGCTTCAGCTTCCTGACATCAGCCAGCTCATCACACCTCATCTTCCTCTCCTGCAAGTTCTCCAGCCTCTTGTTGACATGTTTGATCTGATTGCTGTAATCTGGGCTAATGTCTTTGCCAAAAGCATTCTTGATTGGCCGAGACATTTCATCCAGCAAGCTTTGTCCATCATTGAGACTCTGTTCTGCTACCCTGTCTGAAGATGGAGCAGACAAGTAAATTATTTATATATATATATGTTACCACACACACATTTATATATATACACACAGAAAGAAAAGTTGGTTGCATATTATTTACTGGATGTAGCAAACATAAACCAACATTTGTTGGCTGTTTGTCTGTTATAAGAGACAATGTTACATCCAGTAGTTTTCTATTACCTTCTGAACAGTTAAAGCTTCCTACCACTGCCAAAATCAATGCAAAACTGTCTGACTGCCAGCAGCTGAATCAAATCTGGCATTTCAGAGTTATAAACTGCATTCATAACCCCCTTAGCCAAGATGCCGATGGATATACAGAAGAGTATGTAACACTTCATGGAAACAAAAATAATCAAATACAGATACAGACATCTAGATGCACTAGGAGTGAAAAGGGAGTTTTTTGTAAGAAAGAAAGGTAACACAAAGGTCCTTTCTGCACACCTTCAGGCTGGGTGCACCCGGAAGCCAAGGTAAATTTTTTTTTTTGTGTGTGCTAAAAGTCTGGATCTGAACCCACGACCTTCCGATCCACAGATGAGCTTCTAGCCACTACATCATGGCAGCTCCCAAGAGGGGGGGGGGAAGTGAAATATACTGTCTACATTATAAGACATAACACTTCTATAAAAACTATACTGGAGAAATAAGCTGCAAGCATGTAAGTTGGGTGTAGACGGCCATACAAGTGGGAAGACAACATCAAGAGATGGGTGAAAAGTAATCTCAAATATGGCTAGTGTGTTGGATGAATCAAATCTGGCATTTCAGGGTTATTAACTGCACTCATAACTGGGTTGACCTGGGAGCCAATGTCATTGTTTTTTTGTTTTTTTAAAGTCTGGTACCATCAGGACCTGAACTCATGACCTTCTAATCCATGGCATTTTCCCACCCCAAAAAAATATAATGTCCACACTGTAAGACATAACACTCCTTTGAAAACTATATTGGAGGAACAAATTGCAAGCAAGCAAGCTGGATGTAGACAATGAAAAAGTGGGAAGACCAAATCAAGAGATAGGTGAAAAGTAATCTTAGATATGGTTAGACACAGAGAATTCTGGAGATCCACTGAATCAACCTTCATCCAACTATATTTTCTTGATTCACATTTTTATAATTGTGTGGGAACTATCATTTCTGTTTCAAAGCAAGAAAACTGACTATACTGCACTGGTTTGCATCTGAAATACCTCGGTCTCTTACTGTAGGGAGGCTGTTCGCCAACCAAGAACATTACACAAAACTTTAAAGTCCCAGCTATGCAACCCAGAAACCCATAAACATATTCAGTCACAAACTACTGAAGAATAAAGTAAAAGGCCGAACACATAACCTTCAGCACATGAGACAAACAGTTTAGTCACTTTGCCACTGAGATCCATTTCTTGACTCCCAGTTCTATAATTCAGTGTCGGCACTATTGCTTATTTCATCACTGTCAAAAATTCAGTGTGGAAACTATCTTTTCTTGCTTGACAGTTCTAAAATTTAGTAAGGGAGCTATTGTTTCTTGCTTCTTCTTCTGTTTTTTTTTTAACCCCTTCAGGTCTTGAGGGAGATATAAGGTTCTGCTTCTCGCTTTTCTGGCCACCTTGACCACAGACACATCCTGCTGTTATATAGTTTCTCTAAGGTTATATTTCCATCGCATTCTTGACCTACTCTGTGTTTCTAGCTTTACAATTCTAAAATTCATAGTGACCTTTTTTTTTTTAAATTAAACATTCTTTAATTTTATAATTCTATAATATAGCATGAAATCTGTGTGGTTTCTCAGTTCCAAAGCTACTCTTTGCTGGGTGTTAATCTTCATCAAGAAAGAATTTGCCTCCATATAATACACTCACTGTGGCTAAGCGGTCTTGTGTCATGGTGTCTGCCTCGAGTGCTGGAGGTTTTGGGTTCAAGTTCTTCCATCTTTTCCTCAAAAGCTCCACAAAAGTAAAATGACTGATGACGCCTGTTCTATATATACATAACATTCATAATGAAGCTTACCACAGTTATCACACTTTGTCTCTAGGGTTTTGATGGCTTCCTCCACAGCCTCCACAGTGTCTGCTTCAACATCACTTGAGAAAAGCTCCAGCAACTCATCCAGACATGCTGACAGCTAAAAGAAGAAGATAGTACACATAACTGTGACAACTCAGGTCCTGGATGTTTGTCATGTAACTCAAACATGAAATACTCATTCAATCAATACTCTACAATAAAAGGGTGGCTAGAATAATCCACTGAGTTGAGTCAGAGAATGTATCACCAATGCTGTTTCTCACTTTATCTGTACACTCTACTAATAGGCTGCAGTTATTCACTGTTATTCATCTCACAGCCACTCTTGGAGAACATGGCTTGATGACATTGAAGAGCTTTTACACTGACATGGAATGGCAATAGCCAATGCTGCCCATCAAGTAATGGATAACAAACTGTTCCTCCCCAAGACACTTAACGGCAGAAGTGGAAATTGATGATGATGATGATTCATCTCATGATACTATTCTCTCACTTGTATCACTGTCTACCTCCTGCTCACCTGCCCTCAATCCCCCCACCCCCAATAGGGTTTTATAAGAGTTTTCTGTAATTTAATCTGACTGCAATATTTCTAGAAGTTTCCAGAAGTGGAAGAACGACCAGAACTTTCTGCCGGAGTTTACAGCCAGTGAGCTTAAGAAGAAGAAGAAAAGTCACACATCTCATGATGTTGTCATTGAAAGAATCAAGCAAACAGACTACAGACAACTTGACTATATTGAGTATCTTCTAAGAAAATCAAGAAATCTGACCTCTTCAGCAAATCTGTGAAACCTGACAGAGGTGATGAGCAAAGTTCTCCTCCTCTCCAGTCTTGTTGCAAAACTGCGGCACACGGTGTCCATATAATCTCTTTCTGCTTTCATATCATCAGCAATAGGGAGACCCGCAGCTACAGTATCATCAACTGTGTGACGCAGCTCTGCATACTGACCATATGTGTCCTTTGAAGAAGGTATACAAAAAGATGTAAGTTAACTTTGATTCTGGTAATGTACACAAAAGAAAAATAACTCTATTTACATACTTTAAATACATATTGAAAGTGAAGTAGTTCAGTTACCAAATAGAGTACACATGGATTACATATGAGTAGTATTTTGCAATTCATCCTCACCTCTTTTAGAAATATAACCAGAGTTTGGCCAAGTAGGAAAAAATTGAGATAGGTCTTAAATATATGTTGGTTGTTGGCACCTTTCCATATTTCTAGAAGATATGATAGTGTTCATTATCATATATATATATATATATATATATATATATATATATATATATATATATATATATATATATATATATATATATATATATATATATATATATATATATATATATATATATATATATATATTATAAAGTAAGGCAGTTTGGTGACTAAACCACACACAGAATACACATGATTAGTACTTTGGGATCTATTCCTTACTTTCCTGAAAGAATATCTGGCACCAAATATGTGGCTAGTAATGAAATACAAAGTGGCATTTCTTGTCCTAGGATAAGGCTAACATCCTCCCTTGTCTGCTCCTGCGTCTGAAGCCACTGGCTCAAGTGGGATCTCAGGTTAAGTACACCTTGCCCAACATTCAGCGTTTACAGAGAACAATAGTACTGACTGTCATAAACCTCAGCCATACTGGGCTTCTTGTTGGGCTCATTTATTTCCAACAAGGTTTCATGACACCCTTGGCTTGAAGCACACAAATATACATACTAAGGTAGACACACAATGACTTAACTTATAATTTATTACGACACCAATACAAATCTAAATGACCTTGGCTCCCAGGTGGACCCAGCCTTGAGTGAGTACCAAGTACAGTCCTGGGTAGTAAAGGTGGCCGACGTAATGCTAACCACATCATCCACCAAGTGTTGTTGGTCTATAAAATATAGGTCTATATAGGCCCAAACGCCTGAAAGGTGTGAAAAAGGCTCCTTTACTTTACTAATACAAAACTGTAATCAAAGGCTGGTAATAAAACCGTCAATCATTTCTCACATCCCATTGTTAACTGTCATTTATCATGTTGCTGTCCATTCCTATGCAATACATGTTCCCATTCAGGTCTTAACATTCCCATGTATAGTCTGGTTTTCTTACTCTTAACCCTTATCAAGATCGTAACACTACTGTTATGCAATAGCTCAGTCCCACACCAAGGCTTGACATCCTCAGCTACAAATAGAAAATAACTTGAACTTTTGAAAATGTTTCAATTTTCAAACCTACTGAAAACATACAATGATAACAAGGAACCTGCCCAATATTTGACTAGACTTTTATATTTGAAACATCCACTTACTGTACATTTTATTTCCATTTCTTCATGTCTCTTCCTCAATTCCTCTGCTGCTTCATATGAATCTCCTATATCATTCTGGGAGGCCAACAGTTTCTCACCTGGTCCCAGCACCCAGTCAACCACCTCAAAACAATAACAGACCAAAGTAAGTAATTTAAGTCGTATCACTGCAACAAATCAATAATTCAATTACAACTTAAATAAATGGTGTAATCAAATTACACTGTACAGAAGTAGACTACAGTTGATTCCACGACAATTACAGAATATTGTTAAAATTAGTTGCATACTTTTCTCAGGGTATCACCAAACACCCAGGCATTTTTTGGCTATTAGGTGTTGTTATTTTACTAGGTTCAGTAGTTTGTCACTGCTTTCTTAATGATACAACACTCACACTCACAACACTCACACAAATGTTCAGATCAAAGCACAGTGGGCTGCTACCACATTGCCTGCAGCTGAATTCAAACTCCATAAAACCAGGGTTATAAAACTGTGCTCAATACCGTAAGTCACAGACACCATTAACAGAGAGGGTTATATTTTAGCAAAAAAAAACAGTTTTAGGCTACATGATCTGGATGTTACTCCCCCACATGGGGAACCAATGGAAAAGTTTTCAACAGAGCATACAATCACACCTGGAACATGGACTGACTGCATGGTGTTCAACACCAAATGCACCATTCAAGGCTGGACAATGTGTGAAACAAATTACTTACAAGTGAAATGAAACACCTATTTCAATATCTAGTAAAAAGGTTGTTGGCAACAATAGTAAAAGCAAAATGTTATAGTCCACTGATCTTTATTTTTTTTTAAACAGGAGAGTATATAAAAGACAACAAATACAGACAATTGCTTCAAAGCAAACTCAATCTTCCCCGTGGGTTCCGGAGCCCTATTATAGGGTAAACAAGAATAGACCCACTGCCTACACAAAAGCATGTATGTCGTAAGAGTCGACTAATTGGGAGCTTCCTTCTAAGTTTTAGTGCATCTGCCTGAGAGGCAAGGAACCAACAGTCTGCATACAAATTAGTCATATCTGTCAAATGGATGCACACGCAACACTCAGGTTCTGGAACAGGACTGCAGTCCAGAAGTGGACAAACAACCAGAACTTTCTGCCAAAGTTTACAGCTGGTGAATGCGAAGAAGAAGAATTAAACAAAAGAAGAAGAACTGATAATGCTCTGAAAAAGATAATAAATACTAATAAGGTCATGCCCTGAGTGCTGAGATACTGCTACTGAATGCCAATTTCTGACAAATAATTTGCTTATAAAAGAATCTTTTAATCACTGACCACTTTGACATTACGCTTCCATTCAGCATACTGCATGTTCGCATTGAGAGACCTGTCTCTGTCTTCCAAGAATTCTTGCAGTTTGTCCACTCTGTTTGTCAGGTACTGGAGAACCCGCTTCACCTGGTTAAATATGTGAATTATATATGGCTAACAATTTGTTCTGATATATTTATATGTGACTAATTTATAATACTATAATACCACAAATTTGTAACTATTAAAAACAATGTAGCAAAAGCATACACTATTTGAGAATAAATAAAGAATACAATGCTGGCTTTGCCAAAAATGAAAAGCAGTCTTCAAATTCAAAAAATAATTTTAAGTGAAGGACCTTTTTGGCTTTGGCATAAGGTTTCCAAAGGTAAAGATTTGTTTAGACCACTTAGCACTTGTTACAAATGGACTGAGAAAACAAGGAGATACCCTCAAATGAAATTTGATTAGAGAGGCAAAAGAATTATGTCCATGGTAGTAAAACAGCTGCACAGAATAAAACAGAATGGAAGAATATACTGTGAGCTCCATGTATAATGGCACAGTATGTTGATGATTATGAAGCAGAATTTAATAAGTGTGGGGGTCAACGATGGTTTCCTTTACTTCTCAGGCATTTCCTGGTACACATTTTAGGCTGGGTCAACCTGAGAGCCAAGTCAACTATAAAATATCGGACATAGTAGGATTTGAACCCCAGGCCTACAGGTAAGCATCTAACTACTGCCCTACCATCGCTCCCCCACAAACAGAGTAATTCACAATGTGATGTAAAAGGGTGGCAAAAATGTCATATTACAATTCAAAGACAATCACAAAATAGTGGGGTATTTTACAAGCATGAGACTGGATAAAAACAAGCATGAAGATCAGCATCTAACTGACTACACTGTGCTACATGACACATTAGATTATAAGGTAGTATTTTTCAAAATTAATGAACAAAGCATGACAGAACATTGATTTTCCATTTCTGAAGGTATTTCACATTTTTTTTATATGTCTGACTTGAGATAATTTAACTGTGCAACCATACAAAACAAATGTTATGTTATCACAGCTAACACGGCTGCATACTGGGCATCCCCACTTTGCAGCAGCCACTCCAACGTACGTCTAATGATTGTTCTCAAAAGAAGTTGGTTATAATGTTTCCTACCTTAGCCTCAAATATCGCATGGGTGAGCTTCACCAGGCTTTTCTCCCAGGTCACATAATTATGTTAGTGTAAAGTACATTAAGAATTGTTACAGATGGCTCTGATTAGGAGCAATACCTGTTTCTGAGCTTCCAAGTTGTCCAGTGTTGGAATCATTCCCTGGTTATCACTGTAACCACTGAAACCATTTTCCTGCAGAGATTTCAGCACGTCTTGTCCTGTACAAACACAAGCAGGGTACAGATGTTAACTAAAGGTACAGTACTAGTTTAAGAGCAATTATATGTAACCCTCAGAGCATATATATATTTTCACTATCATCCACCCAACAACTACCATTAATCGTTCTTTCTATTCGGGCTGGCTATTTAGCATCCTTTAGATATTTTCTTCAGGTTATGCCAATGTGTTGGGAAATGAGCAGGTAGATAGACTAGCTGGTTCTGCATCACTTGGTGGTTTAGGTTTAGGTGACGGATCAACATCATGGCACAGGGGTAGTAACCCATAAGTGCTCCATTCTACTTGCGACTTAAGCCTGAATCCGAAGAACCTCAACGCAGTACATGCACTCCATAGCACCAGCGAGGATCCTGATATACTTTGGGTAGATTTTTAACTCCAAATTTTGCCCAGGCAGCGCTCACTGGCTGTAAATTCCAGTGGAATGTTATGATTGTTTCTCCACTTCTCAACTTTTGCCCTGTTCAAAGTCTTTGAAGTCGGAGTGCATCTGCTAGAGTGGCAAGGAACAACCAAATCCACATAAATAAGCCAGTTAAATGAATGTACATGCAAAACTCAGGCATGGCACAAAGTCTAAATGGATGAATGACCAGGACTTCCCACCGGAGCTTACAGTCAATGAACAAAGAAGTGCAAAACTCAGGCTTGGCACAAAGTCTAAATGGATGAATGACCAGGACTTCCCACCGGAGCTTACAGTCAATGAACAAAGAAATGCAAAACTCAGGCTTGGCACAAAGTCTAAATGGATGAATGACCAGGACTTTCCACCGGAGCTTACAGTCAATGAACAAAGAAATGCAAAACTCAGGCTTGGCACAAAGTCTAAATGGATGAATGACCAGGACTTCCCACCGGAGCTTACAGTCAATGAACAAAGAAATGCAAAACTCAGGCTTGGCACAAAGTCTAAATGGATGAATGACCAGGACTTCCCACCGGAGCTTACAGTCAATGAACAAAGAAGTGCAAAACTCAGGCTTGGCACAAAGTCTAAATGGATGAATGACCAGGACTTCCCACCGGAGCTTACAGTCAATGAACAAAGAAATGCAAAACTCAGGCTTGGCACAAAGTCTAAATGGATGAATGACCAGGACTTCCCACACCGGAGCTTACAGTCAATGAACAAAGAAGTGTGCAAAACTCAGGCTTGGCACAAAGTCTAAATGGATGAATGACCAGGACTTTCCACCGGAGCTTACAGTCAATGAACAAAGAAATGCAAAACTCAGGCTTGGCACAAAGTCTAAATGGATGAATGACCAGGACTTTCCACCGGAGCTTACAGTCAATGAACAAAGAAATGCAAAACTCAGGCTTGGCACAAAGTCTAAATGGATGAATGACCAGGACTTTCCACCGGAGCTTACAGTCAATGAACAAAGAAATGCAAAACTCAGGCTTGGCACAAAGTCTAAATGGATGAATGACCAGGACTTTCCACCGGAGCTTACAGTCAATGAACAAAGAAATGCAAAACTCAGGCTTGGCACAAAGTCTAAATGGATAAATGACCAGGACTTCCCACCGCAGCTTACAGTCAATGAACAAAGAAATGCAAAACTCAGGCTTGGCACAAAGTCTAAATGGATGAATGACCAGGACTTCCCACCGCAGCTTACAGTCAATGAACAAAGAAATGCAAAACTCAGGCTTGGCACAAAGTCTAAATGGATGAATGACCAGGACTTCCCACCGGAGCTTACAGTCAATGAACAAAGAAATGCAAAACTCAGGCTTGGCACAAAGTCTAAATGGATGAATGACCAGGACTTTCCACCGGAGCTTACAGTCAATGAACAAAGAAATGCAAAACTCAGGCTTGCACCCTGCACAAAGTCACCCCTAAATGGATGAATGACCAGGACTTCCCACCAAAATGGAGCTTACAGTCAATGAACAAAGAAATGCAAAACTCAGGCTTGGCACAAAGTCTAAATGGATGAATGACCAGGACTTCCCACCGGAGCTTACAGTCAATGAACAAAGAAGAAGTTAAAAGACTTCAGTTCTGATTGCACATCCTTTTACAGATCTGACTAATTTCCATGCAGCCTGTTGGTTCCTCACCTCCCAGGCAGATGCACCCTGACTTCAAAGCAAACACCCCTAAATAGTCACCTTTTCTGACATGTTATTATAGGGGCAACGGGTCTATTTGTTCCGCCAAAATGGGACCCTAGAACTTACACACAGAACTGCATTATATCTAGGATATATAAAATTGTTTGTTATTTCAGATAATGTATGTTTATGTTTCTTCTAACTTACAATTTATCTATTTCTTATGGTATAGATTAAAGAAGCATGACTTTTGTCATGCTATGACATTTGCAGTGTGAAATCCATTGCCCTGTTTAAGACCATATCAAAAAAAAAAAAATTTTTTTTTAAATGGTTTAAATTATAATTGTCATTGGAATAGTGATGAACCCCCCATATTAGGAATGTTTATTCTTGCTAAATCTGTACTTGCTGTTCTCTAGCACTATTGTTGTTTATATTCTTCTTCTTCTTCTTTCGTTCACCTGAAATAAGTTGTCTATATCAGCAATTTTGTCTCTCCTATCAATTTCACTGTCTTTGTTAGTTCATTCAGTAGTCCGTAGAGTTTACGTTCCACTGTTGTTCTGTCTGGCCAAAAGGTTTGTGCCAAATTCGGTGCAGTCCCTGAGTACATGCTCTGCTGTCTGGGGCACCTTTCCAAAGGTACACATGGCAGATATGCCTGTCTTGAATTTTGTGTGTTATTTATATTTAAACATGGATTCTGGATTAATATAACAAAACACTTGACAGTTCTGCAGAAAATTTTTCAGCAATTCACTCAAAATTCAACAACTCAAGAGTCATTAACTAACCTTGATGGATGACTTCTGTTGGGACTGTCATGATGACCTCATGGAACTGTCTGTGTTTTCTCAGGGCTTCCAGAGGACTGGCTTGAGGGTCTGGATGATTATAGGACCTCTGAATTTCTCCTTCTTGAATTTTTAGATGTTCTACAGTAGTTTGGGCATCTTTCAGGAACTGTTCATAGTTCTGTATTAGAAAAAAAAATTGATTTATTGAGATGTACATAGTGATTTATTCACAAACATCCCATTCTTCTCACCTGCCTTTAACTTTTCCTTCCAGTTAGAGTCCCATGCCTTGTTAATCAAATCTTTCTCATTTATTTCATCAGCTGTGAGTCTTAGTCTCTGCTGAACCTCTCTATTTGATTGCATCTATACTGCAAGAAATAATTCTTCCTCATTCTCTTCTGCATGCCCATAGAAGGATCACTGGCATATTAAAGTGGTTTATAATTAGCTGCAATATCTGCACATTTTGGCCTAACACATGATTTCAGCAAATAGTCAGTCACCGTTTACAATATACTTATCATATGAAAATCCCCCCCCCCCTCACACCCCCCCCCCCCCACACCAACCCCCTCCCCACATGAGGCCCCATAACTCACACGGAGAGCATGTCTTTAACTCCTTCCTCCAGTGTGTTTTTTATGTGTTATGACTTTAAAATACAGCCAAAATGTTTCACTTTTTTTCTGTACTTTATTTTTTTTTTCATTGGTCTCTTTCAAATTCCAGTCTCTGCTGAAGCTGTGTATTTGATTGTAAAAATACTGCATTTACTACTTTAAAACATGAATGCTCTTGACACAGTCTAACAGGTACCAGGCTCGAGTTCAGCTGAGATAATTTGTTTATAATATCTCTGTTTTAGGGCAATCTTATGATGTCATCTTTCTATCTGACCTCAGAGCACAGGATCATTTGTGTATCCTTCTTGGATTAAGGTCACACACAAATATATCAACTGGAGGTCTGGGGTTCCTGCTGCACTCTGTTAAAAATCCATCATTCAGTGTAAACTGCAAAAAGTGAAGGCCTTTTTACTACTCACAAAATCTAACTCACAACAAACTATTGACAGTCAATGCACAGTGTGTGAGTTCCAATCAGGTATGTACAAACTTTAGTGAAATACTTCAAGTTATTAGTGATCTAATCAAGATTATTAGGATTATTAGTGAATCAGATTATTACTAGTGAAGATCAAGATTAGTGAAATCCAATCAAGATCAAGATTATTAGTGAATCAAATCAAGATTATTAGTGAATCTAATCAAGATTATTAGTGAATCTAATCAAGATTATTAGTGAATCTAATCAAGATTATTAGTGAATCTAATCAAGATTATTAGTGAATCTAATCAAGATTATTAGTGAATCCAATCAAGATTATTAGTGAATCTAATCAAGATTATTAGTGAATCCAATCAAGATTATTAGTGAATCCAATCAAGATTATTAGTGAATCTAATCAAGATTATTAGTGAATCCAATCAAGATTATTAGTGAATCCAGTCACGATTATTAGTGAATCCAATCAATCAGTAAAGAGCTTTATTAGTAGTCACCAACACAACAGCAATGAGGTCTATCAAAAGACTTACCAGTCGAGTTCGTAACCAGATGCTGTGGTTGTACTCCATGCGGCCACCTAAGTCATAGGTCAGCTGCTTTGGGTCAATGTATTTGAATAATTGATTCACTGTGATGTAGCGGGGCTAGGTAAAAATCAGAAATCAACATACATTAGCATAGTACTTGTAGTTGTTTTTTTTCCTTTAAATCTACAACAATAGATTTACATTTCAGAATATTATGTTTGCTCTTGTCTGGCAGCTAGGCTGTGATAGCTGCACCGTTTGGCTTCACACATCAAATTTCAGCAAACTTCTAAAGCTTGAGAATGCTGACCATATGTGTCCTTTGAAGAAGGTTTATGTATTATATTAATCACAATTTGTGTTAAAATACATGTTATATAATACAAATTTGCAATGTATAGCTCAAAAAATATTATTTCAATAGCTAACATAATACTTAATAAAGCATAAGATTATATTCATTTTGTTTTCTCAATCCTATAAATCAATTACCACTGATGTACAGGACAATTTCAGCTGTGTGCTTTTAGTCAGGTAAACTCAATCTCACAAGCAGTTAGAAGAAAGTGATTAGTGATTAGAAAGAATTATCAACACAGCACTCCGGACAGATCCATAGGTGCTCCCATCTCCTCCTCAAAAGCTCCACAAGTGTAAATGATGGATAACGCCTGTTCTGTGTTGGTTAATGAAACGTCCTGTCCCCTTAGTGAAATGTTAATTTCTTGCTGCTTCAGGCGGCACTCCCATGTCCATCAATTTAGACAGGGATACAGAGTCATGTCCTTTGGCGTGCTCCTCGGTACGGTAAGTGCAGTGCATGGCATTGATAATGTCACTTCTGTCCAGTACTGGGCCAGCCATAGCAAATGCAGGGTCAGCGAGATTAGTCTGCATGCTTGGTTTTTTGAACAGCCGCATGACCTGGCACAAAGATGAAGGTTAGGGTAGCTATTCGTGAAGTGCTTAGTGTTGCAATCCATTCTCGCCTGATAAATTAAACTTACATTTTTTAAGCATTTTCATCGAGTCACTAAGAATGCATACGTATGTAAACTTTTGAGTACATTAGAAGAAAGTCTGCACTTAATGACAGCTAAATAGACTATCAACAAGACTTACATCTGAATTTGAGGGTCTGTCTTGGTTCGCTCGTTTATCATTCTCATGGAGAACCACCAAAACCTGCTTTACATAACTGCTAACAGTTTTCTGAAAAGAATGCAGCACTAGTTAAAAGATGATAACAGATTGTTTCCCTTTAAGCTGAATGCCTTACAGTAAATGCTTTGTTGGTGAATATAAAATTATTAAACATTATCTTTTAAAGTCTCATACACTTTATATTCTCCTTCATTCATCTTCTGCCCTGTTACTCCAGTGAAGCTTATACTGAAATGAACTGCTTCCATATTTCATCTATAAGAATGTTTACCAGTTTTATTTATTTCCCTTTTGAAATTCAGAATGGTCCAGGTAAGTATAACAAACTTTATATAATTCAGGTATTTTTTTTTCCATTTATTTGCATCGAACAGCTCATGAAGTTGGACCCAGAAAAAGAGTGACTTGCCTTGCCATTCATACCTGGTTGGGTCGTAAGGGCCTGTCCTATGTTGCAGGGGTGTCATGCATAGTGCGCATCCAGCAACACAAGGTATTTTATGTGTTGTTGTCATAGGCTGCATGCAGTTGTGGGACATAGGCTAAGGCTGTGGCATAGGGGGGTTAGGGTTAGGGCCAGTTCTACATGTTTTGGGACTGTTAAAAGTGTTCACATCGTGGAATATAGACCACACGATATCACCGACCAGTAAAAACAGCAAGTAAAATTTGTTGTGTTGATGAAAACTTAATAAGTGTGTCACCCCCGCAACATAGGATAGGCCCTTTGTCATGACCAGAGATGAATGGCAAGGGAAGTCACTCTCTTTCTGGGCCAAGTTCGTGAGTTCTACCGTTTGCATATCTGAATACTTCAAGTAGCCATAACAGAATTGGTTTATTTGTGTGTGCCTTGTGCATGTGCGCGCATGTGTTTGTGTGTGTGCGCGCGTACAGAGGCCTGTTTTATTTCTCATCACTGTTCTGTTTATGAAGGTTTGTAACTGTAACATCCTTTGCTTGTATACTGTCACTTTGGCTTCTCTTCACACCACATAAATGTTCCCATCTTTTTTAGGATGAAATTGTTTGTTATTTGAAGCCCTACTCTGACTCATGCCAGGGGCCGTAATAAAGCCCGACTATAAATATGGCCTAATGGCTGAATGCGGTTTCTGGGACCTCTCCACAGTGATCCTCATCCACATGGTGGCACATTGTGTCATCGGCTGTTTATCGCTTGTATGATGTCCTGGTGGGGTAGAAAGTCAGTCAGTCAGACACAAAAACGTTTGGCATTATTTGTCATTCTTTTGAGGGATGCAATTTTTCGTTATTTTGAACCCCACCCTGGGGATCCTTTGTGTCATCAGGTGTTTATCGCTTGTGTGATGCCCTAGTATGGTAAAATGTACTACTACTACTATACATAAATCTTTCACCTTGAATACTGTGAACAGTTCTATAAAGACAATACTTTATATTTTTCCTCGGTTTTTTTTTTTCTTCTTTTTATTTCCTTATTTCCTATCTTTTTTAGACAATGGAGCACACACAGCCTTATCCCACTCACATTAAGTCATCCTATACTTGGCCATCATGTGCAGGTCACATGTCCTCGATATTTTTTGTCCCTCTCTGAATATCTTCTTCAGATGGTTTTTTGGTCTGCCTTCATTCTTCTTTCCTTGTGGGTTCTAGAGCTAAGATTTTTAGTAGGGAACAAATACATGCACAAATATTCACATATCATGAGGCTAGGAATATGAGTCCAGACAGTGACAGATTTATTCTACATCTATCGCTCAGCTTCCTACTCCTCCCTTCTTTTTTTTCTAACACTCCTGTTTTAATTCTTTGCTGCTTTGTCTCTTCTTTCATTATTTTGTATTATTTTTTATTTGTATGCAAGAAGTGTGATTCTCTGAATGGTTAAGGCTGTATGTGAAAAGGTATCAAGCTTTCCATTTAGGTTTGTGATCCATAACAAGGTAACTCTTCTTCTTCATGTTTAGATGTCAAGCAGCTGTACACTGGAAGTTATCTTTATAGAAGAATTAGATGAGATATGAGCCAAAATCATGTATTCTGTTCTGTATACACTGGCCACTATGGCAGCCAATGTATAGCTGACATCAATTCTGTATTATGACAGAGATCAGCAGTTCCTTTCTCATGTGTGTTTTACAGGCAGCCTTTTATAGTCTGAATGACAGGACTTAGTGTTAAAACAGTGTTATTCTCTATTCCTATGGAGCCACAGCGGTGTAGTGGCTAGCTGCTCCACAGTTGGCCTAAAGGTTTTGAGTTCAAATCCCCAGTGATTTTTTTTTGTTCTTCCCAAAATTGACCTTGGCTTTTCCAGATTGATCCAGGTAAGGGCTATCTCCTTGGAGGTAAAGGTGGCCTGCATGATGTTGACCACATCACCCTCTAAGTGCCCACTTGTCTATACAAAATTATATGTTGTGTTGTATATGTTGTGTTGTATATGTTGTGTTGTATATGTTGTATAGACAAGATACATGATTAGTCTATCCCGATATGCACAAAGTGCCACGAGAATAAGAAGGCTTTTTACTTACTCCTAGTGACTGATATAAGACAAAGACATTTTACTGTGACTAAGTCAGATATAGTTTGTCTTACCTGCAGACAAGCCATGACCATGTTGAGGTTAGCCCAAGATCCATCCCTGGTGTCAACAACAACAGAAAACCCCAACCTTTTGGTTTCTTCACTGAAAATCAATGTTGAAATTATGGTTATGTTTAGCTTATGTAACATAATTTTTTGGTCATGTATAAGACTACATGTTTTCCCAACTTTAAAAATATTTAATTGGGGTTTTTCCTAAACGTGGAATGAGAAAAAAAGTCAGTATATGGAAATGTAACTGACTACTAGATAATTGTTTCCCTTTTTCTTCTTCTTTAGCATTCTGAGCCCTTGAGGTTGATTGCTACAGATATCACCCGCCTCCATTAATCTCTCTGGTTGGCATTCTCTTTCCAGTTGGTGAAACCAAATGTTTGCAGGTCTGTCTGGACATTATTTCTCCTTAATCTTCTTGGTCTGCCTCATGGTCTATTCATCTCCCTTGTATGATTTCACTTCTGTCATCTGACATTCTCTCAATATGCCCCAACCATTTCAGTCTATTATCTCTCATGATGCCAGCTATCAATGGTGATTTAAACATATTACGAATTTCGTTGTTGCTTCTCACTTTCCATTCCCTGGTATTTTTTACCTGGATACCTGCAATTATTATTTAAAACTTGTAAATGTCAAACGTCCACTTTCCACTGTTATCCTTGGGTCAAGGTACAGGATTATGTATTACCTAAAACTGCAGCAAGGTGGTCTGAAATGTTTACCTTGGTATCTGTATAAGGTACTGTAAACAAGTGACCACTTCATCTGGACTTGGATCTGATCTGTTCTGCAGTGATGGAAGAGTTACTACAGGGCCTCCTTGTGAGTCCCTCCCACCTGAAAAAAAAGAAGGAAGTAGAAATACCAAGGTCAACTTTTTTTTTCTTAGCAGTCACCAGCTGTAAACTCTGGCAGAATATTCTGGTAGTTCTTCCACATTTGAACTATGGTCCTGTCTCAGGACAGAAGTTTCGCATGCACATTTGGTTTATAGATCTGGCTTAGTTGTATGCAGACTGCTGATCCCTCACCTCTCAGACAGATGCATTCTGACTTTGAAAGAAACACATCTAATTAATCACCTTTTACGACATGCTTGTTAGAGGGAATAGGGTAAAAGCATCGAACAAAGCACAAATTCAGTAACTCCAGCAAGGATCTCAGTAAAAACTGCACTCTTGAACTGAACAAGACATCTGGGAAACAAATCCATGACCTAAAATAATGAGACAGGCTGATCATTGTGCCACAGAGAGCCACAATAAAAAAAAAACAGAATAATAGCTCTGAAAATCAAGAAGAAGGGAAACTTTTCATTTGAATATGTTGTCTCAGTCTTCTTCTATTTCTTTTTCACGTTTACCGGCTTTAAACTCTGACAGAAAGTTCTAGCTGCTCGCCCATTTCTGGACTTAGTCTTGTTTCAAAATTACCACATCTTATTTGTATGCAGACTGTTGGTGCCTTACATCTCATGCTAATCACTCAAAGAAAACACCCCTAATTAGTTGACTTTCATGACATGTTTTTTGGAGGGAGGGGATTGTTCTATTCTCCTGCACCCCCTACACCCACACACCCCTCCACCAATGACACCCCTGAATCTACATGGGGAGCTGATGTCTCAGTAAAGTTTATACTTGAGTTGTTTAGCAATGATGGTGTTAATACCAAAAGTGGGTAAGAGCATTTTATGTAATACAACTTACACAGTTAATTAATCAACTGATCATCGTCGTCTCACACCGGACAAGTCCATACCACCTGAGAATTCCCATGTTCAATATCTCCCTCAACGAGTCACTACTGATAACACTAGTTTATTATGTATCATATCCAACAAAGTAAACAGAACAAGGCAGCGGGAACAAATGGCATCACAAAAGAAATGCTCCTTGCATGTAAGACATCAGTAACAGCTTGGTTGACCAGAATCTTAATCATGGTGTGAGAGGCACGGAAGGTTCCAAGTGAATGGCAGAGAGCAATCATTGTCCCCATTTGGAAGAATAAAGGGGACAAAAGAGACTGTGAAACATACACGGACATCTAAATCTGGAGTCACACTGGAAAGATGTTTACAAAAATATTTGAATTTAGAGCTGGACCAGTACTAGAGCTCCAGTTGTTAAGTAAGAGACAGTTGGGTTTCAGGAAGGGAAAGAGCTGTACAGATGCAATATTTTCTTTAAGGCAGATATGCGAGCAGTCTATTGAATATGATAAAAGTCAACATCTTATATTTATAAATCAAGAGAAGGCATTTAATCAAGTTTGTAGATGCAAACTATGGAAGATTCTAGAAGATTATGGTATTCAAAATCAACTGTTGGGTAACACCATTGCTCTTTATCAAGATAGTCAGTGCACAGTAAGAACAACATAAGAAATAACGGACTAGTTTCTCATCTCATCAGGTGTCAGAGAAGGATGTATCATCTCACCATTGCTATTCATTACTTACATGGATAGAATATCGGATAGAATATCATAGGAGACAAATTCAGACACTGAAAAAATTACTGAACTTCTTTTTTGCAGACAATCCATGTCTAATACACCACCAAAAACAGAATTTACAACACCATACTGACTCCTTACATCGTACCTACACAAAGTATGATAGGAGAATAAACACCATGAAAACTGAGGACACATATTAACATAACTGTTCATGTTAACAGTACTACATTCAAAAGAGTATGAGAATTCAAATATTTAGGAAGCATATTTACAGAGGATGGCAGACTCGACAGAGAGATACAACCCAGAGTACAGAAGGCACATGATGTCACCTACCAGTTGGCCCTACTGCTTAGACACCCAAGTGTCTCCCTTCCAACAAAACAGCAAATGAATAACAATATCTTTATTCCTACTTTAGATTATAAGTGCCAAACGTGGACAATGAATAGGGCTAGAACAGAAAATAACTACATGTGAAATGCGCTATCTCCGCAAGGTCACTAACAACACATGAAGTGACGGGGTTGCGAATACCAGCATTAGAGAAGTTTGAATAAGACCATGTCTGGATTATCCTGACAGACAAACAATGAAATGGTTCACTCATCAGTGAAAATGCAGCCAGTCCAAACTGCATATGAGACTTTTTACAGTAGAACATCTGGGTGGAAGGCAAGAGGAAGACCACGAAAGATATGGATAAATGATGTAGCAGAAACCTGCAAAAGATGAACAAATCCATTACCCAAACCACCAGAGAAGCGCAAGACAAATACAGAAAACCACGACAATGGGCTACAGATTTGTATCAGTGAGACGACAAAACCACGACACTGGGCTACAACATGTTATCAGTGAGACGACAAAACCACGACACTGGGCTACAACCTGGTATCAGTGAGACGACAAAACCACGACACTGGGCTACAACATGGTATCAGTGAGAAGCAAAAGGAGAAGAAGACTATTTATCTTAAGCTACCTGTATAGTATTCATGTCTAGCCACACCTCTTTTGACATGAAATTCTTGTAGTCTTGTCAAGGTTGCCAACTGACTGTCTTCTCCTAAATTATCTTCTTGCCCTACCTCTTTCAGAGAACTAAAAATATCGGCCAGGTCCTATACTTCTCCTGTGCCGATGGTGATTCCAGCCGGCTTGTTCATTCTGTTACCCCATAGTGCCTGGCACATAAAACAATGAAACTTATCCTGTCAGAAACATTTCCTCAGAAACTCTAAGCATTGTCTTTGAACCAATTCTGTATCTATCTTCTTGTGAATGTTCACGGAATCTGTTGGAAAGCTGCCATGTGGAAAGATCTGTGTCTCTAGCCAGGTCAGTAGTTTTGTTACCGCCAATATTTATATACTTACCACTTATATATACAGAACAAACAATAAAAGGGCGACAAGGACATTGGTGCAGACATAATGCCAGCAAAAGTGATAGAGGACAAAGACCACATCGGGGAGAAAGCTAAGTTACCTGTGAGTAAGACAAATCCATGCTGAAGCAACCCAGCTATGCTGCTTCCATTGAGACCTTGACCTGCAGACACAGAAAAGTGCATTACTATTTCTATTACTCTTACAGAGAAGGCCTGCCTACAAATGCTCAGTCACCTCTGGCCTATGTGGAAACTGTTAGCACAGCTGCCCAGACTGGCCAACCACCCTTGGCCAAGGCAAAGATTAAATGTACAATCAAGTTGTGCACAGACTGTCTAGCCACCATGGACTGACCAATCATCTATCAGTCACAAACTCAATGTACTCCTGCAGCAGTCTCTGAATGGTTGCTTCAGTAATTGTTCTTCACATAAGTAAACAGAAGGGGAACCCTTAAAGCCGCACCAATATTACATATATAATATACAGACAAGTTCGATTCCCGGCACTATAACTACAGCTTTCGATTTGTATGTTGTCTAGTGTCCTTCTATCTTTCTACTAGTGCCAATCAATACACTGTCTGTTTGTTTATTATATATTTATCTGGACGTGTTAGAGCAGTCGACAGGAGACTCGCTTTCAAATCCTGCTGCGACTCGTTGAAGCCCACAGCCTGGTGTTCGAAACTGGGCGGTTTCCGGGGCTCTCCCAGCCTCAAGGCAATGGGTACCAGAGTTAACGCTCTGGCGTAAATGGAGGAACATCGCTGTAGCTACAGAGTTGCGTGCGCACGGTGACACAGGCGGACAGTTTCTTATCAGCTGTATGTACTGGTGGCAGTGCACTTATGGTTTATAACTGTGTGTAATGACGCTGGTTCACATCTCCCGACTTTACCTTTCCCATTATATATATATATATATATATATATATATATATATATATATATATATGTGTGTGTGTGTGTGTGGGGGGGGGGTGTTGGTGTTTCCTCTTTCTACGAGTGCCAATCAATACACTCTCTGTTTGTTAGAATGGGGCAGCAAGACAATGACCATGGCTCATTTGTTGTTTTCAGAAGCCTTATTGGTTGAGGTCATGCCCGATGGATAAAGTGGACTCGTATGTTCGTTTATAGAGAAACTTCATTGTAAGAAATGATGCAACGATTATTGAGTTTATATATTTATCCATTTATCCATTTATTTATGGAAACAAATATAAAAAGTATCAACAAATGGTTCAACAACTGAACTGTATGTACACGGTTTGGGGACAGGGGGGTAGAGACCGCAGCTTAACTGTCTTACAAGTTTTGGCTATCCTCCTAATAACGGTCCAAAATTATCAAGGCCGAAAATATACCCTAACAGGGCCTCGGTCACATATCAATTTTGGACTTTCGGCTACTTAAATTGCGCACTTCCGGCGACTACCGCCACCGCTGAGAGCATCTCCCAGATGGCTAGACGAGCAGCAGATACCGCATCTCCTTCAGCTTCCATCATTTTATTTGCTTTGAGTCCAAGCCATCTAGTTTAAAACCCCAATCCACGCTAGGCGGTGGCGGAAGTCAGCAATTGACACGTGACTCGGGCCTTGTTAGGTATATTTTCGGCCTCGATAATTTGGACCGTTATTCCCAAGAAAGCCCATTTGGGGGGGGGGGTGGGGGCGCTAACATTATTTTATTGGGTGTGAGGGTTTTCAGGGGGCTGTGAGTGCTGTCGAGCAACAGTTTCTGATGCCTATCGCCAGGGACACTAGATGAGTATCGTTTATTCTATACATTAGAGTCCTATGTAGTCACTTCATAGTTAGAGTCTATTTGTGTATGTGTACTGTGTTGTCCTTTATGTGCTGATGAAGGCTAATCGCCGCAACGTCTTTTGTTTGTTTATTGTGATCGATTTTGTAAAGCTAATATAAACTAATTGTTGTTTCTTACCAACTTTTTCTCTTCCCTATAATTTTCTACTCCTTATAAAAACTGATGGAAACTAATAAACTTGATGTAACAGAAGTACGAGGGCGGTATGTTGTTCAAATAATTTTCCCTCTGCTGGAGACGGGATCTGACCTCTTGTCTTGGCAGGCTAAGGCACTAAACCAACGGCGTTTACATTACATCGTGATAAATGAATTAAATGCAAGCGGGCAGGAAACTGTCAATACATTTTTAGTACAAGTATACTAATTTGCTTCCTCTTCAGTTATAGATTTTCTGTCCTATCCGAAACCGTGTGAAACTTTCTGGCCGAATCTGACAGTGCTAAGTTGCTGAACAAAGTACAGTGGACAAGCCAGGGATCGCGTCAAGATGACTAAACCAGACAAAAGGGTACTTTATGCTGGACAGCGCTGTTAGCCTACATGTGTGTACAGTCCCAGGTATGCAAGCGTTCATCCTGTCACCTTGACCTAGTTCTCACAAACCTTGTTTGCCTGTGAAACCGTCTGTTCGCGGCTAGCATAATAGCAAGCTATGTTAACCGGCCTATATTTGGGTCCAATAACAAACTAGTCAAGAAAGTAAGTACACGTTCGTTTTCACGTCACTGATCAGGCATTTGGAAAAAAAAATTTTGCCACGATCAACACTGCTGAGAACATCTTTGGTAATAATTGTGGTCTGGTTATAATTGCGCCAAGCTTTTGTGGAGTAAATTATTTGCTGTGCCAGGAGTGGTGGCTTATCGTCCCCTAGCCGTGTCATGCTGTTACTACGAACACGTCAGGGTTCCTGCACTGTGGTCTTGAGGTCCGGATGAGGGTTCCGTTTTTCGTGTCCATTGTCATGTTGCCTATGTGTAACGGTAGCTGTATTCCACAATTCCTTTACCTGCACTACCTACTGGTCTGTGTATCCTCTGAACCTCTATCTTCCTGGTTGTCACAAAGTTCTTAAACACTCCACTCAAGTCATTATCACGTGCCTTGCTGACTGAAATCGGCGATCATGTTGTGTTCCATATCTTACGATCCCCAAAAGCATATTTCAGATTGTGTGCCATGACGTTAATGCCAGCCCTTAAAGTATTATAGCAGTGTGAGAAACACATGGTAGATAAGTGATAGGCTGCCAAGAGGTATCATGCTGACTTCCCCCATCTCTCTTTACGGCAGCCACAAACTGTTTCAGTTCTTTCGTTCTTATACGGAGGCCTTCCACACTTTTCGATTTCCAACAGGGAATTTTTTTTACGTGCGCAACAATGCACACGAGCGCCCTATCTCACTACCCAGAGACCAGGGAGAATTACTAGAAGTCCAAGTCCACGTGAAAATAACCCAGGCCTAACCGGGAATTGAACCCGGAACCTCCAGCACTCGAGACCACGCAGCCCCCGACAAACTAGTAAACATAGTATAAAGAAAAAATTTTTTTTAGTCTGCTAAATATTAATTTTTTTAAAATGAACCGCATACAAAGCGAACAGAAGAGACAGTTCCAAAGATCTCTTCCTGCCATGACGCCTCGAGGCATTCCAGGAGTAGAGAAAAGAAGAAAAGTAAAAAGGCAGCATCAGGCACTATATCATCCCACTCCCTCCAAACCCCCATCAACTGATCACAAAAGCTTGAAAACTAGAATCAATTGACCTGTCAGTCTACTTATAGGAAATCGATAACCAAAGATGCCTAATGCACAAAGCTGATCAGAAGACAAGAGTAACCTCCCTGAAGCACTAGCAATGTGAACATTGATATGAAATCCATGCTCTCTCGCACATTCTCTCTCTCTCTCTCTCTCTCTCTCTCTCTCTCTCTCTCTCTCTCTCTCTCTCTCTCTCTCTTTTTCTCTCTCTCGCTTTCTCTCTCTCTCTCTCTCGCTTTCTCTCTGTGTGTGTGTGTGTGTGTGTGCGCGCGTGCGTGGGGGAGGGTGAGTACATGCGTGAGTGCGTGTGTGTGTGCAAGGTGAATGTGTGATGACATAAGAATTAAAATCAGCGCAAGCGACTGCAGTTTTATCGAGATTGGAAATACACTTGCAAAACTGGTCTACACAATCTGCAAGCACGTTTATATATGTCAGCCTTCAATAGCACTTGCATAAAGACAATAACGTTCACAAAACAAAACAAAAAAGAAAAACATTACAAATATGTTTCTAATTTCATGATCATTAAGCCGGAAGTAGACAAACAACTAGACCTTTCATCCGGAGTTTTACAGACGGTAAAAGAAGAAGATGAGTATGATAATGATGATGACGAAGAAAGTTATGGTTGTTCGTCCACATCTGGACTTTAGTCTTGTTCCAGAACTTGAGTTTTATGTGCACATCTGTTTTACATATCTAGCTTATTTGTACGCAGACTGCTGGTTCCCTGCCTCTCAGGCTGATGCACTCCCGACTTCGAAGGAAACCCCTAATTAGTCCGTTCGTACGACATGCTTTGAGGGAGGCAGTGGATCTATTCTTTGTTTCCCACGCAATGAAACTCAGGAACCCCACACGGAGAGAAGCGTCATTTAAAAACACAGAAACCCACAATGACTGAGATCCAAAGTATCATTTCCATTAGACTCCCGCCAGGAAATTGTACCATTTTAAGACACTTGAAAAGTCATTAACCCTGTCTGAGGCCCGTATTACCCGATGTGGTTCGGATAGGATTAAGACAAGACGAATTGTCAGTAGAAGTAACCTCTCGATTTTTGCCCACGAAGGTACTGTGAGATAAGAAGTCGGATGTTGTTTGGATAGGGACAAGCGGGTGAGCATAATTAAAAGAAGTCAGTCAGTCTGCATACCTGAACGACCGAGCGGCAAGCTTACAGTTGATTAAAATTGATCGCGTGTGCAACTGCTGATCTGTTGGTGACTTCTGCTACCATCCATGGTCAACTGCATTTCTAATGTCGGACTGTTTGTGTTAGCACTTCGGATGGCTACCGTATGCTTTTAATGCGTGTGCATATGCCGAGACAGCAGTCTGTCAATCTTTCCACAAGGGACTGTGATAAACATTCTGTGTGTTTTTCGTTGGCACAGGAGCGGAGCAACTATGGGGTGACCCATTAGCTATGAAGCTGAAACTAAGATTACTAGATTATCAGATTACCAGCGGTCCCATAGAGCCCATTTGCCATTGGTCAAACGGCACACTACAGACTTTGGCACTAATGACAAGTACAAAAACGTCGTCTGCTAAAAAATTGTGTATGGCGTGTTTTTCTGAATGGGGATGTTAACAGTTGGTCGTATATAGGCCGGGAAAGCAGGTTATAAGCTCTAATACCATTCAAAATGTTCTCGCTGGGGCTGCACGTACTTCTCATGAGCTGCCCTCTCGCCACTGGTGGAAAGCGTTCCTGTCCTGGCTTGAATGAAATAGTGAAGAAACTAAAAGACAGCGAGGGTGTGGTTAAATGTGATCAGAATTTTGCGGCGAGAAAAATCTCTAGAATACAGAAAGCTTCAAGTACTAGAAAAGTCGACTTATCAAACCACGAGGGCGCAGCATATCAAGAGACGGAATTTTACCTATCTGGGTTCCACAGTAAACTATCACTGGACCAAGAAATCAACATCAGGATAGGACAGACAGCAACAACAATGAGCAGATTGACAAAGAGGGTTTGGGAGAACAGAAAGCTCACAATTAAAACAAAAACCCCTGTCTATCAGGCTTGTGTTCTCAGCACTCTGCTTTATGGCAGTGAAACTTGGTCAACCTATTTGCACCAGGAAGCTTAATAGCTTTCACATGCGATACCTAAGAAGAATACTTGGCATTAAGTGGCAGGACAAAATCACAAACACTGAGGTACTGGTAAGAGCAGGTACTACAACAGTCTTTTCCATGCTCAGTCTACGAAGGCTCAGGTGGCTGGGTCACACATGGAGAATGGAGGATGGCAGAGTTCGTAAGGACATCCTTTATGGTGAATTAAAGACAGGAAGAAGATGTCGAGGCCGACTTCTACTACGATTTAAAGATATGTGCAAGCGGGACATGAATGATACAGGTATTGAGGTGGACTCATGGTAACAAAATGCCATGGACCGTGTTGTGTGGAAAGGGCATATCAGGAAGGGAATGAGAGTGAAGGAAGAAATGATTGCAGAAAGGATGAGAGCTGAGCATATGAGAAGAAACGGATTAAACACAAATGTTGACAACAGTGGTCCTAAAATCCCATGTTATCATTGTGGAAGACTTTTTTTTTACACGGACGGGTCGTGCTAGTCACACTCGCCATCGCCATGGGCTGTGAGTCTCATGGCTCTTCATAGCGCAATATAACACTATCGTCTGGAAAAACGGAAAGGTGCCAATGAACCAATGAACAACAAGAGGGAACTGGATCCACAAATTATATCTTTTGTCGAAATATACTTCGTAACAAGGGCAAGGAAAGATAAAAAGTATATGGGTAAATTTAACAGCCAGTCCATGATTAGGGAAATCGTCTGAATAAAGAATATGAAAAAAAATGGAAGGAGAAATTTGTGTGAAATGTACGTTACTTTACTTCTCATATTACACGCAAATAAGTGTGTGCCTGGCAATGGAATAGCGGAGATCAGGGGAACTAAAACAACTGCGACATACCTGAAAGAAAGTAAACCCCAGAGATGCCAAGCTCAAGAAGCGCGCATTTTTATCTAGGATAGTTTACTATAAATTAACGCAGGAAGAGAGTAGAATGTGGGCTGGGGCGGGCAGACCATTGTATTCAGTAATCTGTGTCACAGAAGAATGTTATGGGCGTTGTTAAGACATACGACTTCCGTTACAATTCAAAGAGTTATACTTTCGCTAAGAATTCTAAGGGTAAATACAACCTATGAATAAGTGCTCTGGGAAATACAAGCGGTCGGGGTTATATTTATGAAATCATCCGGTGAGTGCTGGTTGATCTATACATATACCTAATGCCCAACTGACGTGAAAAGGGGTCGAGGTAGTAGCTGTTGTCCAAGACAGTTCATACACACGGGTGATTACTGACATTAGTCACTGATTGGTTATACAAGGTCCGACAATTAAGTAATGAGACTAATTCCATAAAAATTGAACAAATCAACAGTCGAAGATAAACCTGTACTTTTTTTCAAAGTAAGCCCCTTGTGCACTGATACAGTGAGTAGCTCGATCTAACAAACACTGGAACGACCGCTGTAATTCTTCTGTTGCTATGGCCCCTAAAGTCGATGTTACAGCCCTTTGGATGTTGTCAATATCGTCAAAGAAGCGTCCTTTCAATGGTAACTTTAATTTTAGGAACAGAAAATAATCACAGGGAGACAAATCTGGGGAATAGGGTGGATAGCTGAGAACACACACTTGTTTTAGGGCCCAAAATTCCAGTTTTGATGATGTCTAGTGGGTACTCAACCCGCTGATGTTTTTGGTCATCAGCCATGAATGCGGTACAAACCTGCAAGCAACTTTTTTTTTCTTGCCAAAATCTTGCATTAAAATTTTTTAAAGGGTCTCTCTATTAACACCACATTCATCTGCCATCATCCTGACAGTAAAACAACGATCTTCTTGTATCTGTTCTCTGACTTTTGCAATGAGTTCATCATTACAAACAGAAATTGGGCGTCCAGGACTAGTTGCATGAGTAACCATTTCACACCACTTTTTAATCGTGAATACCACCTGAAAATCTGTGCACCAGATAAACAATTATCCCTATAAAACTGTCGCATCAATTCAACTGTCTCAGTGACGGTTTTTCTGAGTTTTAAACAGAATTTATTGTTAGCTTTTGTTGCATGCTTATTTCGTAACAAAGCACATCTAACTAGATCAATAAAATGGCGGCTTGTTTGTCGTCTGCTTATCAGGCGGAGATGCAAAGTTGCCAGATCATAGATGAAGGTTGCCTCTTTGGATTCCATGCTTTGCTTCATAGATGGCACTTTTGTCTTGGCCGTAATAAAATTAGTCTCATTACTTAATTGTCGGACCTTGTGCGGTGTTATTCAAAATGATAGATACATATTCAAAACTATGGATATGCTTTCATTCACGTTTTTTTTTCCCCTTGTATATACATCACATATTAATAATATATGTATACAAGAGAGAGGGAAAAGTCTAAAGTTTCAAATACTACCACTAGAGCGCAGTTGCGTAGCCTGCAGAACCGTATCACAGCCGCAGTGAACTCAGTTATGCAAAAGACACTTCTTCGTGTGTGGTGTGAGTTCGGCTACAGCTTAGATGTTTGCCGAGCAGCACATCTATAACATCAACTGTAAGTTTGTAAACTTCAGACCTTCCTCTTTCTCTCTCGTGTACTGTAGGATGAAACTGTTTGAAGAAAGCTGTGACGGCTGGAAAGAATGAGCGTGTTTGAGAGGAAGGTCAACATGTAAGACATGGGTTGGACAGACACCGTGTGTCACACACACACACACACATGCGCGCACACACACACACACTCTCTTAAACTTACACCAGGTCATCAGTACATTTGGGAAAATGTACTGAGATGTGAGATGGGTTGGCAGAAGTATATATTTAACAATTAACAGTTGCAAATGCTAACATATGACGCAATAATGCTCCATGCTGGCTCCAAACAATCACTATTTTAGTCAAAAATCAGTATATACACTTTATGACATTAATTAATAAGTTTTTAAATTATGTCCCTTATGTTAGTCATTTGCATCTTTAGGTGAAATTGAAAAAAAAAGGGGGTCAGGGGTGCGGGGGAGGGATTCTTCTTGTCGCCCTGAATAAAAGACGCCTGTACTTGTCCTACGTGTGGACATCATATGGACATGACAGACAATGTATGCGTTTGTAATGTGTGTGTAAGAGAGAGAGAGAGAGAGAGAGAGAGAGAGAGAGAGAGAGAGAGAGAGAGAGAGAGAGAGAGAGAGACAGACAGACAGACAGACAGACAGACAGACAGACAGACAGACAGACAGACAGACAGACAGACAGACAGACAGACAGACAGACAGACAGACAGACAGACAGACAGACAGACAGACAGAGTCAGAGAGATAAAAGGAAGAGGGGTTCAAGCCTTATTCTCGCACTCTGATAGTCGGGTGTTCATTTCACGGATGTCGTTGTTCGTTTAACCGGTGCAGTTTTTGAGTAAATCCGTGAAGATCATGAAGTTCCTCTTTAGTGCGATACACTCGTCAGGAGGCTAGCCGCTCGGTTGAGAAATATCTAGCCATATGGGGTAACCAGCTGCAATGAGGTCGATTCTCTCGGTTTTAAATTCTCTTTCGTATTCATATTCCCCAGGTTCTGCTCGTTCCCTCATTAATCTGCCTGGTCATCCGTCAGACTATCTATCACTTATCTCATCCTCATGAAGACGCCAGCTAGGAATGACTTTGTTTCCTTACGGCCCCGTATGTCTGACAGGCTGGTAACTACCCGCGGAAAATCTAGGGTTTTCAAACCGAGTCACTTAACAACCTTCACGGCGTCCTTTACAGTCTTAGCAAGGTTATTCTCGGCCACCGTATTAAGCAGTGATTCTCGGCGTATGTGTTCAAATGACCCCTTGCGTCGCAGGTGTTTGATCAAAAAATGCAGGCAACAAAGATGTTTATGTTTTAAAAGCATGGCGAGAAAATTAGCAACATGTAAGAGGCGTGAAGAAGATGTCATGAAAGAAATTAGCTCAACAAGAGAACCAAAGAAGACTACACATTCTTTGGACTCGTCAAAAAAAGACATGATCAACGCCACATGACAAGGCGATATGTAAGAAGATAGATATTGTCTTGAAGTTGTGCCATGAAAACAAGCACACGGCATACTCTTATGAGTGTTTAGCTGATAAATCATATTTAGCACCCTCAAGTCTACCCTGGACCGTTACTAAATGGACCATGAATATGCGACGTTACATTGCTGCAGTCAGGACATTCCTACTTGTTAAACCACCTTCCTTTTCAGTAGCTCAAGAGCTCTCATGCTGTTGATGACAAAGAGACTTTGACTGAAGGACCCCTATAGCAAGAAACTTTTTCAAAATAAATTTCTCAGGAGAATTCTGAGAATATTTTCATCAAACAGGATCAGAAATGAAGAACTGAGGAGGAAACCAAAATGTTCATTACTGACAAATGCTATGAAGATGGAGATGGCTTGGACATGTTTGCGAAATGCACTGTGACACTCTGGTAAGGACTGTTCTGTGTGAGACAGCAGATGAAAAAAGATGGAGAAGATCTAAGGAAACCGGAAAAAGGGACTGTGAAAAAAGAAATTAGGGAATGCAAAAAGACATGGGATGCCATAGGTATAAAAGCAAAACGCCGGCAGCAACAGAGATCACCTGTGAATGAATAATGTGTCAACAGAGACATGGAGAGAATACAAGCATCAATATATGCTGAGTGTGGACATCATTTGTACATATATGTTTGAGAGTGTGCGTGAGTTTGGGCATGCGTGCACGTGTGCGTGCATGAATACTTGCGTGAGTCTGTATGTGGCAGAGTGCGATCATGTCATGCGTGTGGGTATGTGTATATGTGAGACAGACACACAAAGAACAAGAAACCATATGGTGTCTTACCTTCCACTAACGTCCCATAGATGCTACTTCCTGTGCTCCGTCTGTTTCCAGCTCCACTTCCTTGACCCTGACTGCGAGTGCTTCCTATGCGTGAGTCACGAATCACCGGTGCTTCTTGCGTACTTCTCATACTACCTGGTCTTGAACCGACAGGTTGCTCAGCATAATCCCTGGCGCTTCGACTGCTGGCCACCTTGGGGCCCGTAGGAGTGGGCTGGTATCCCTGATCAGCGGGAGAATACTGGTTTGGGTCGATGGTACTATAAGCTGGCGGGTAATTTGATGGAGCGATCCGCTGCAGTCCCGGGTTCTGTCTCATGCTATCCATTCTTGTATCTCTGGTGTAATCCCTGTACTGATGCTGGGCTAGTGGCTGTTGGGGCTGTTGTGGTGAATAACTTTGAGGATGTTGCTGCTGCCGTTGTTGATAGATTGCAGTTTTTTGACTCCTTTGAGAAGATTCTGTACGCTCAAGCTGAGGTGAAGCGTGTACTGGAGATCTTTCCCTCTGCAATGATCCTTGTCTTGAATCAACAACGCCATGAGGGGATGGAGCGCCTCTGCTGTTGCCCACTGACATATTCTGAGCATTTCTAATACTCCCTATAGAATTATTTGGATCAGATCGATCCCTGGGATTTCCCGGGAGGTTACGCTGACTTCCATAGGATACGTTAGGATTCTCATAGCGTCTTAAACTTTCCTGGTGTGAATTCTGACCCCTGACGTCTCGAAAACTACCGGACACGGAGCCTCCACTTCCCTGCATCATGACAGTAGTCTCATGCCTACTGCTAGTTCACATGCAAAGGGGAATGTTCTATGATTCAATAACAATCCTTGTAAGATTGTATCACAGTGGCAGCATCTCCATATAGGAATCTATATTCTTAGATGACCCTGTGATAAAGAAATAAATAGTTACAAAATAATGTTTCAGTTCATAAAAATCTAATTAATATTTAATTAATTTTGTTACATATCAAATAGGTTGTATATAAGTGTTCGTTCTAATTTATGACAGACCGATTCCCTATTCAATGTGGTAACAGAAATGTAATGTTTAGGGGCTGAAAAAAAAGTTTTTTTTTTTTAAGTAAAGGACCCTTTTCCACGCCTTTAGGCGTATAGGGCATACAGGGCTGGACTTATATTTTATAGACCAATCGGCACAAGATGGGTGATGTGGTCAGCATCACGCCGGCCGCCTCTACTTCCCGGGACTGCACCCGGTACCAACTCAAGGCTAGGTCGAACAGGGAGCCAAGGTCATTTTGGAAAAAAGTCTGGTTCCTCAGCCACGGGGACTCCCATAGGGGCGGATGAATACAATTATTGTTTTGATAGCAATATTTTCAAACCCCTGCCTAGTATGGGAAGTCGATGTGAAAGCACATTCGTGACAAAATGTAGTTTCATTTTTTCACTGCTTGCTATCATGTTCTTGAGATTACTTATTTTTTAACATGTCATCAACTACTGTGAAAGGTCAACTCTCTTAATTAGTAGACCCCTGATGCAGTCAATCTAATCTTTTCTATTTAACCCCTCAGTGGATTATGCGAAGCATGACATACCAAAAAGTCTACCTGAATCTACCTAACATGTCTCTGGTGGTTGACATTTTGAGCTGGGATTATACAGAATACATGGTTTGTATTCCATCCTGGTATTTCCACTTGTCACTTGTTGGTAATCTATGTGTTGCTAAAGCGTGGTTTTGTCAGTTATAAGTAGGTATCAGGTAATGAGCTTCAGATGACTACTATAAACAGTGATGGAAAAGTACTCCTAAAGGTTAGCTTGTAGAAACAATAAGCCAGGGTTTTGAGCGAGCACACAGGGAGTAGACAGCTGTTGGCTTGCCAGTATCCAGGTCAGGCTGTTGTTTCATTTCAAGCTGATCCGTAACCCCTCTAGGTCGACTCCGCCTTGAATAAGTGCCAAGAAAAATCCTATGATGCAAAGGCACTCAGTGTCATGTTAACTGTATAACCTATCCGACCAGGCTGATCTTTACTCTTTCCCAGAAGGCTTTCAATGCCAAAGTGAAGAAATAATCATAATTTTTAAAAAAAAAATTATAAATGCATTCCTTTCAAAGTGGCAATATGCATACTTGTAGTGACAATTAGTAAAGCCAGAGTTCTCAAACAAGCTCTGATCAAATGTTAGAAGTAAAAGGGCACATTACGCTACAAAGGTAAAGCAAGGGATAGAGTTGCTTGGGACTTAAAGAGTTAAACATATAGGCCTACTACCATAAACTTAAAATGCACATCAAGGCGTGGAAATACAACAACAAGGCAAACCACGTGAGCATTTCGAAGATGATGAATGTGCAACTGTCTTGTAATATATCAGTGACATGAATGACTGAAGACTTCACAGCGATCCAGTTCAGCTGCCAGCTTGTATTTAAAAAGTACTAGCATACAGCATATGCTGCTAGAACATATTTGTATAGACTAATTGACATTGAATTGGTTACTTGGTCAAAACCAACCGACTACCTTTACTGCCCATGTCGTTTCCTCGTACCCATTTAGGTTGGGTTAACCTGGGAGCCACGATTCAATTATAAGATCCGTCTGCGCTAGCTTGGCTAGCCGTAGTTGAATATAAATACTGTATAAGTTATTGATTGCTGTGGAGCTTCAGTGACGAAATGTTGATAAACCAGTGGAGACGGTTTGGAGATGTGAACTGATTGCACAAAGACACCTGACACATTGATTTTATCTGGTCGCTGTGTTTGGACAGTGCAGGTTTCAAGCTTTCTTGGGGTATTTACCCCTCTCTCTGCAACCTGCATCAATGCTCAATTCTGTTTCTGTTAAACAGGAGGCTATATACTTATCTGAAGTTATGTATATGCCAGTATGTAGGAACACAGCGTTCGGCTCATGTGCGTTTTGTTTCTCGTAAACTAAAACACTTTCGCTATATAACTGTTCGGAAGTCGGTAGGAAAGAGATCAGATAGAAAAGGTTAAGGAAAACACAGTATATGTCGGCTTTACAAAATCCCTTACCATTAATAAACATAAGACGTTGCGGCTATTTGTCTTCATCATCAGACCGACGACAATGAACAAAACACAACAAACATGCCAGACAGACAGGCAGGCAGGCAGGCAGGCAGGCAGACAGACAGACAGACAGACAGACAGACAGACGGGCGGGCAGACCGACCGACCGACCGACCGACCGACGGACGAACGGATGGACGGACGAACGGGCGGACGGACAGACAGAGAGAAACAGACAGACAGACAGACAGACAGACAGACAGACGACCCCCGTTAAAAGAAAATCAGGCTCTGACTAAACTTTGTTGAATATCCCTTCTTCCGTAAGGTCAATAACGTGGCACAATTATTCGGAGGAAAGGAGGAGGGTGGTAGGGGTGTTAACTGCCCCTACCTTGGACTGTGCAGAAAAAGTAAACTTTACACAAATTCCTTGCTAAACGGATCACGATGAACAAGGTTTGTGAGGCATATAACCGTACGGCATACCATATTGTTGTTTGTTTTAGTATCCAGAAGCCATGAGTTGTTAACCCTTAGGCTCAGTATTATGGATATCGCAACCTTTCAGCCTTGATTCCATTTTAAATACCGTAAATCTGGGAGAAATGTGGCTTTTCTTCCTACCCCCGGGAGTAAACCCGGACCACAAGGAGTTCGTCACCCGCTCACCGCGCAATCCGGTTTAGCCAACTACGCTAGAGAGCCGGGCATACGGCATTCCATATAAATGAGGGACTGAGACGCAAAATACGCGAAGAATACATTTAGCCTCCGCTGACTTATTTATTTCGCGAGATACAACCTAACAATTACACAAAACGAATCAAGTTACAAGAACGTACATTTTTATGGCTGCGTTCAGTTTTAAGAATGTAAATGGCGACCAGTGATATCTGGCACCAATTACAGAAAGTGTTGCGTTATAGAGAAAGGGTTCTTATTATGATTCTCGGCCCAAATACACACTGGCTGACATTTCATTCATGCTTTATCACCTGTTCTGCCTCCCTAGCAGTCATGTCCTAAAATGCAACTAATTAGGATTTTTTCCTCTGAAGTCGGAATGCATCTGCCTGAGCGGCGATGAACCAGCAGCTTGCATACAAATAAGCAAATCTGTAAAACTGACGGGAATTCAAATTCTGCAGTAAAAGTCTATAATTAGACGAACAACCCGAACTTTGCTTCGGAGTTAACAGTTGGCGAACACTTAGGAGAAGATTCTTGTTTGGGTCCTGCCAGCAGACAGGGGTCCTGTGTTTGTACCAGAATCATACGCTTGTATAGTTTCTTCCATGTGTCAATCACCTGCAACTGAAGAAAAGGACCTCGAAGATAAAAACAGAAAAATGGTATTCAGTAAAAAGCTTTACTGTGCTTTCTCTGGAACTTGTTACGATGTCTGGCCTAAACAGAGAGTAACTGGGCTTTCACTTATGCTTGCTGGCCTGTCACAAGGGCTAGTCTATGTTACAGAACCCAGATTCGGCATGAGACAGTTTACCTTATTCCGTAGAAAACGTTCAAACATGCATGAACAAATCTACCAAGAGATATGGCTATTATTATTATTTTTAGCAGCAGCAGCAGCAGCAGCAGCAGCAGTAGTAGTAGTAGTAGTAGTAGTAGTAGTAGTAGTAGTAGTAGTAGTAGTAGTAGTAGTAGTAGTAGTAGTAGTAGTAGTAGTAGTAGTAGTAGTAGTAGTAGTAGTAGTAGTAGTAGTAGTAGTAGTAGTAGTAGTAGTAGTAGTAGTAGTAGTAGAGGAAGAATAATAAATAGGGAAAGCACACTAGTGTACACACACGCGCATACACACACGTACACACAGATGCACACTCGCGTGTGTCGGGATTTGCATTGCATTTCTCACAAACAAATCATAGTGGTGAGAAAAAACGTTTATTCTGGGCGCAGCTTTAAACAAAAACATCTATTGACCAACAGCCAGACAACATGTCACCTGTCTGTTTATGTTAAGGTGACAAACACGGACTGCCAAGTGTGTTTCCCTGTGTCAAAAACTTCTTAGCTATACATTTTTGAATTTCAAAAAACAGACTCGATAGGTAAGTTGCGTATCCTTTACAGGGCGTTGCAGAATCAACTCCAACAGCCCCTGGCTGTTATGTGGTTTTTCTAGGCAAATTTACGTCCAGTAGTCTGCCATTGCTTTCTAGACGGTCAGCTTTCTTGATACCACTGTCGAAACCAACGCTAGGCGCATGGCCTGCAGCTGGAATCGAACCGGGGAAAAAAAACCAGACTATAGCTATTTAATATATGTCACACCACTCTACCTCCGTCTCCCGTGCACCCTCTGCACGAGCGCTGCAACCTACACGGTCAAGCCCGTTTGAGACCGCTAACCACACCCCTCCCCCCCCTTCCCAACACCCCGAACCCATCCCCTTCTCCAATTTTTCAAGAAAAATGTTTAAACTGGTGTCGGGAGAGGACTGTGGGTAAGGATTGGGAAGAGGGGGGGGGGGCGTGGGGTTAGCGACATTTCGTAAACCATTTATAGCAATGGTTTTTTTTTTTCAATTATTTGTTCATACATTTTTAATTTTTTTTTTTTTTAAATTAAATTGTTAAAATTATTTGACATCTACGCAATAATTATTACAAACTTAAACACGCGTTGACCCTGAAATTTCTATTTTACTGAACGGAAATTTTCCCTAAAAGGTCATAACAATTATAAGGACTGTCCGAAAATGTAGGGAAAAGTTACAGCCCTGCCTAAAGTTCTATCTCACTGTGTTTCACAGATACGCTGACCTAACAGGTTCCCCAGCAACTGAGTGTCCTAGACATACAGTAAATAAGTACATTCCTAGTTGCGATACCACAGGTCTGACATACAAACACACATCTATGACAGGCACCCTTGTCTCACACACATTTGGAGATCCCTGATATAAAGCATCGTTTATGGCACGCAGATTATATGTTGAAAAACACCGTGGCCGCAGCAGAGTACACATTTTATAAATAAAATCCGGCAAACACTTTTATTGCGTTCTGTGTCACACATATTAGCGTGGGTAATTTGCATAAGAAAAACCAGCGGCGGGCACTGTGAAATGTAGACACGCTGTTAACGTGTTGTGAATATACTACACCAGAGCGGACATAGCAACTTGATCAGAGTTTTATTTCTCATCCCCTGTCTGGATTCCACAGCTTCTTTAGTTAGGTGGGGAGGGGTGAGGGAGGTGGATGAACAGACTCTCTTCTCCAGCAAGTCGTTCAAGACCCTCATTTACTGGTGCCATCTTTCCCAGTAGTGTTATATTGTGCTATATGGAGGCATCGGTGTATATATACACAATTATATATATAATTATGTTGATTCCATAATGATTGCATGGGATTTTGGGACCAGTGTTGTCATCATTCGTGTTTAATGTGTTACTTCTCAGTTTCAGCTTTCATTCTTTCTGCAATCATTTCCTCCTTCATTTTCATTCCGTTCCTGATGTGCCTTCTCCACACAACACCCCTCAATTATTAAAATTCACTTATTAAAGGTACCGGACTATATGTTGTTACGCCTGGCTGGTGCGACCATATTAGCTTCGTCTCCATTCCTCAACTGCCAGCTAAGAGTCTCAATACTGGGTGTCCTGTTGTTATCTTGTTAACTACTCGTCTTACTATCACCCCCTCCCTCGCCCGAGTGACGCCCAGAGCTCACAGACAAGCGGTTTTCAACCTCGGGGACACAAGGACGTTTCAAAGAAGGCGTCGAGCACCAGAAAATATCACTGGAAGTAAAGGCGGTCAGCGTGGTATTTACCTGCTCAATAACAATATGCGTCTAACATCATAAGCTTGATGCGCCACTAGCGTGAAACAGTTCCTCTACTTTTTCTTAGCGTGATTAGTGTTTAACAGGGATTAAAATCACAGCACTCCGGACAGATCAATAGTTGCTCTGACCTCCTCCTCCTCAAACGCTCCACAAGTGTAAAACCGACTGATGACGCCTGTTTTGTGTTGATTAACTAAACGTCTTGTCCCCTTAGGAAAATGTTCACTTCTTGCAGCTTCCCTGTGAAATTGGTTTATGTGCTTATTTCCGGGTTGAGGGACTCCCCAAACAAATACTGTTAGGCAACAACTAATAAAATGATATCCCGGGTCAAAGGCATGACAGACATAAACTACACACTCAGCTGGGGTGGGGGGGGGGGGGGGAGAGGGGCAAGACTGTTACAGACATTAGGTGCACACACAAAAGGTTTACGTAGGTTGACAATGTGACCACCGACAGATGGGGAGGCAAATAGACAGTTATATTATATCCCAGAGAAATCAAGCACAGATCCCAGACTTGCTGACTCTCTACGGCCAGCTCGATGATTATCGACAAACCATATCATTGACTGGAAGCCGCGGGGGAGCAGTGGCTAGTTGCTCGCCTGTTGGTCTGAAGATCTTGTGTTTAAAATCCGCACACAGGCGGAGTAGTTCCAAACTGGCCTTAGCTTCCAGGTTGACACTGCTGACTGGCTATAGAAATTATGAGTCTTGCATATACCTGATCATCATCATCATGTAGCAGGTCCTTTGCAGAACGTCGCTCTCATCACTGTCTGCCTGTAAGAAACTGGGTCTCTCACCAGTTCTCCCGCCTCATGAACTTTCACACTCAAGGAGTCACTTATATCCTGTGCCCATCTTCGTGTCGGTCGGCCTCTGCCCCGCCTTCCTGGTACCATGCCTTCTGCTATATTTTTTCCAATCCATCGTGGCGCTTGATATGACCAAAATATTTCAGCTTTCGAGAAAGGATGCTGTTTATTAGCCCAATCTTCCTTGATGTTCAGATCTTTTAAGATGTCAATATTTCTCATCTTCTTTGTCCAAGATATTCTGAGAATTTTTCTATAGCATTTCAGCTCAAAAGTCCCTATTCTCTTTCTTAAGGACTGAGAGATAGTCCACGACTCACATCCGTATGTAGCCACACGGAAGAGCATATACCTGACACAATTAAAAATAAAAGACCAAGCAAGACAATGTATCCAGTTTTATAAGAAAGCGCCGCTGGAACTACATCGGCCATGCACTCAGAACGGATAAGAAAGGACTTTCGCATCAAGCCCTGGCGGACACCGATGGGAAAATAAAACGGGAAAGACCAATAGACTACACAGAACATCATCAGGGAAGGCTCAGTCATAGGCCTAACAAACATTCAAGACCTGAGGCGGGTGGCAACGAACCGCCAGACACAGAATGCTATGACCTCTGCCCTATGTGCTTCCTTATGCACGACCCTCCGCTAAAGAGGAAAGACTAGCCACCAGCGGTAAAAATTGTTTTTTACTTTTACTTGTATCCTCTACCTCTCCCCCCCCCCCCCCCCCCCCCCCCTGTCTATGAGTGTCAATTAAGAGCTGCCGGGGTGAAGCGGCTAGACTTTAACTTGTAGATTCTGGTCACGACGGAGCCGGATTTTTGCAAAAATTACCTTGGCTCTCAGGTCGATTCCGCCTGGAGTGGACACTAGGTAGCCTGGTAAGTAAAAGCGGCGGGCGTGGGGCTGACCACATCACCCACCCAGTGCCGATTGGTCTATAAAATACAGGTCTAGCCCTATATGCCAAATACACTTGAAAGCGTGGACAGGAGTAATTTACCTTTTTTGTCTCATAAAATGTATGAGTCAGTAATTAGTATAGTAGATTAGTACTCATCCAATTATTTGGGGTGTTTTCTTAGACCCAAAATCGTTACATCATAGTTCATACAGTGGTACACAGCATACATAACACACAATACTGCCACATCCATATAAAGGTATCACATGCAAAATCAGCATACATGCAGTTTTTATTACACGGAAGCGACCCGTACACACCTACGCCGGCTGTATTGTACAGAGCATAACGCTACACTCCTGCGACAGGTACAACCCGCCAGACGGGAATGTTGTCACCAACCTGTTGCATTACTGTTACCTTCCAGATGCATATTAAAACCTCTTTATCGTCATCAAAAACTATCAGTTGTCTACTTACGTGTTGACAATCAGCTTTCCAATTGTAAGAACAAAACAACTGAATCAAACTACTTCCGATATCCACTGAGAAAATAAGAGTTGAATCAAGTTGCAGTGACTTTGGATAAGTTTACACACACAACCCAGGTCTGCTAGCTGGACGAAGGGCGGTCCGTTTGTGTCTGTCGTGTTATCGTGTCGCCGACTCGCCGTCAACTCGTCGGTTGCTGCAGACGACAAGGGGCAGGTAACTCTGGTCCTTTGTTAAGCAGACATGGAGACTTAAGCTCACTGCCGGGAGGTGAAGAGAGTTTGTCTCAAGGTTTAAAATGAAAGTGATTTAATTACTGAAATAATAGACATCGATTTTTTTAATATCAGGTAATCGCAGTACCACCATAAAAACATCGTCACCACATAATTGCTCAACCCCTGTGCTTCTATCCTGTTTATGAAAGTCAATATGGTTTTTTCTCTGATTTACAGATCATTCAGTTTTATTTATTAAATATGAGTCGCAGAAGTGGAGACTAGACTAGAGATCATCCAGAGTGAGTAGAGTTTGATCCCAAAGTATGGGACTAGGCCTGATGAACAATGTTCGTTGAACAAATAATGTTGACAGAAATTATTTTTTTCTCTCTCTCTTTTTAGTGTTCACCAGCTGTAAACTCGTTGAAATGAATGGAAGTTGTTCCTTTTATAGGTGAGATGTTAGTCATTTTCATGTTTATTATGTGTAGTCTTATTAAATATGGATCGCAGAAGTGAAGACTGTACTACTGTTCATTCAGTGTGAGGGAAGTTCGTCTAAAAGTCTGACGAAGACTTTCAAATTATTGAAAAGAAAGCAAATTCGTTGCAATTATTGGCGAGATTATAGTCTGTCTTGCTTATCTGTGACTCAGTAGCCGTTCGGTGTAAATTGTTGAATTTGGCATGTAACCTGTTCATTATCATGTCCTTGTAAGATATATTTTTTTTTTCTAATATAAAAGACATGTAGTTTTTATTTTGCCTCATTTGATGTACTTTAAAAATACATATGCATTCAAAACCAAACAGTACGCTTACAGTTAATTGCGTAACGGGTAAGTCAAAAGGTAACTAGTAAGGGTCTTTTTTTTTCACGCCTTTAGGCACATCAGGCATATAGTGCTAGACCTATATATTTTATAGACTAATCGGCACATAATAGGTGATGTGGTCAGCATCACTCCGGTCGCCTTTACTTCTCGGGACTGCACCTGGTACCCACTCAAAGCTGGGTAGACCTGAGAGTCAAGGTCCGACTCCACCAAAGAGTGAACCCACGTCCTTCCGATCCGCATGCGAGTGTCTAGCCACTACCCGACGGCGACTCCCGAGTAACGGGAGCTTTTCAAAACATCAGACTACACGTTTCTTAGGCGTTTCACTCTCTGTTGATCATCTGTAGCCCTAACCTGCATCGTTTCGTTATACAGGAATAGGCTAACAAAATAATCACCACGCATCGCTACACATGTGAACATATTTCAAATCTCCAGCCTTGTATCGATTACTGTAAATTATTATTTTTAAGAGGTGTTCAAATTATTAGTCAAAGATTTTTAAAATTCGCCGCTTCAAAAAAGCATTACATGTGCAATTGTAATTTTAAAATCATTATGACAAAAATTCGTGTTGATTAGTGCAGAAGGCTTTTTTTTTTTTTTTTTTTAATATTTGGTAATGGGCAGAACTGTTGAAACACACTGTAAAAAAAAAATGTGTCTTGTGAGAAGTTCGTCTAAACGCCTATGATTAAGATGGTCTAGGTACTTAAATGGATGGGCACTTCTCTTGTTATAGGTGAGGTTTTAGTCACTGTGTTGTTTAACCCCTATATTAGAAAATTAGTCTTAATGAAGGTGGGTCACAAATTGACTAGAGCCCACAAAGGTCATAAAAAGTTTGTCTCAATGCTTATGATAAAGATGGCTTAGTTGATAAAATGGATGGCCACTGTTCTTGTTGGGAGTCGCAGTGGGGTAGCGGCTAGACGCTCGCGTGTGGATCGGAAGGTCGTGTGTTTGCTCCCTGGCGGAGCCGGACTTTTTTCAAAAATGACCTTTACTTCCAGGTCGACCCAGCCTTGAGTGGGTACCGGGTTTAGTCCCGGAAAGTAAAGGCGGCCGGTGTGATGTTGACCACATCACACGTCTTGTACCGATTGGTCTATACAAATTCAAGTCTAGCCCTGTATGCCTTATACGCCGAAAGGCGTGGAAAAGGAACCTTTACTTTTACTGTTCTTGTTAAGGGTGAGGTTTTAATATCTGTATTGTTTATTGTCTCTGTTAAAAAACATGTGGTCCTGATGATGGTGGGTGGCAGATTGATTTGAGCTCACACAAGGGGCAGGTAATTTATGTCAGCCTGGCCCTGAGCTTGAGACAGATAATTTGTCTGCTAAAATGAATGGGAGTGTTCTCTGTGTTTTTAGGGGGAGATTTTAATTGTGTGGTGTTATTGTGTGTATGCTAGAATATTTACTATTATTACAGGGGGGTTTAATTTTAAAATTCAGCATAGTTGGCTTCAATTCTTGTGTGATTCCAGTACTAACCTATGGATGCCAGAGCTGGAAATCAACGAAAACTCTAGACACAAAATTAGACAATTTTGAAAATAAATGCCTTAGAAGAATACTAAATTTCAAATGGTCAGATTTCCGAACCAATACACAAATAAGGCAAGAATCCAGGCAAGAGTATGTGTCTAATTTTATACGAAAACGCCGCTGGAACTATGTCGGCCACGCCCTTAAAATGGATAAATCAAGACTTCCTTACCAAGCCCTCATTTGGACACCACAGGGGAAAAGATCTCGTGGAAGACCAAGGGAAACTCTACGTAGAACTATCATCCGGGAAGGCTCGCTCATGGGCCACTCAAACATCCAAGACCTACAACAGATTGCAACGAACCGCCATGCATGGAGAGTCATGATCTCTGCCCTATGTGCCGCACTCGACACAAGAGGAAAGACTAACTAACTAACTAACTCATAGTAGGCCAGTAAACAGCATCCTGTCTCGGAAGCTGAAACAGTTTGGTCATATCAAGCGTCCCGACGGATTAGAAAAAATAATAGCAGACGGCATGGTACCAGGAAGGAGGGGCAGGAACCTTCCAATACGAAGATGAGCATAGGATTGTAGTGACTCCCTGAGTATGAAAGTATATGAGGCGGAAGAGCTTTATTTCAGGCAGACCGTGATGAGAGCGACGTTCTGCAAAAACCAGCTCCATGATGATTCAGAATGGTGTGAGAACTGGTTAAAGGGGCACGTCTGAATTTGCTCCAGTGTTCTCTTGATCTCATGCAAATAGCAGTAATGAGAGGCACCGGAACTTGTAGCGTAGACATCTTGAGCGCCCAAAATAGCAGTAATTAGGGGCACCGGAACTTGTAGCGTAGACATCTTGAGCGCCCAAAAATAGCAGTAATTAGGTGCTCCAGAACTTGTAGCGTAGACACATTGAGCGCCCAAAAATAGCAGTAATTAGGGGCACCGGAACTTGTAGCGTAGACATCTTGAGCTCCCAAAAATAGCAGTAATTAGGGGCACCGGAACTTGTAGCGTAGACATCTTGAGCGCCCAAAAATAGCAGTAATTAGGGGCACCGGAACTTGTAGCGTAGACATCTTGAGCGCCAAAAAATAGCAGTAATTAGGGGCACCGGAACTTGTAGCGTAGACATCTTGAGCGCCCAAAAATAGCAGTAATTAGGGGCACCGGAACTTGTAGCGTAGACATCTTGAGCGCCCAAAAATAGCAGTAATTAGGGGCACCGGAACTTGTAGCGTAGACATCTTGAGCGCCCAAAAATAGCAGTAATTAGGGGCACCAGAACTTGTAGCGTAGACACCTTGAGCGCCCAAAAATAGCAGTAATTAGGGGCACCGGAACTTGTAGCGTAGACATCTTGAGCGCCCAAAAATAGCAGTAATTAGGGGCACCGGAACTTGTAGCGTAGACACCTTGAGCGCCCAAAAATAGCAGTAATTAGGGGCACCGGAACTTGTAGCGTAGACATCTTGAGCGCCCAAAAATATCAGTAATTAGGTGCACCAGAACTTGTAGCGTAGACACATTGAGCGCCCAAAAATAGCAGTAATTAGGGGCACCGGAACTTGTAGCGTAGACATCTTGAGCGCCCAAAAATAGCAGTAATTAGGGGCACCGGAACTTGTAGCGTAGACATCTTGAGCGCCCAAAAATAGCAGTAATTAGGGGCACCGGAACTTGTAGCGTAGACATCTTGACATAGCAGTTGAGCGCCCGGAAAAAGACATCTTGAGCTCCCAAAAAATAGCAGTAATTAGGGGCACCGTAATTAGGGGCACCAGAACTTGTAGCGTAGACACTTGTAGCGTAGACTTGTAGCGTAGACATTTGAGCGCCCAAAAATAGCAGTAATTAGGGGCACCGGAACTTGTAGCGTAGACATCTTGAGCGCCCAAAAATAGCAGTAATTAGGGGCACCGGAACTTGTAGCGTAGACATCTTGAGCGCCCAAAAATAGCAGCAATTAGGGGCACCGGAACTTGTAGCGTAGACATCTTGAGCGCCCAAAAATAGCAGTAATTAGGGGCACCAGAACTTGTAGCGTAGACATCTTGAGCGCCCAAAAATAGCAGTAATTAGGGGCACCGGAACTTGTAGCGTAGACATCTTGAGCGCCCAAAAATAGCAGCAGACATTAGCGCCCAAAATAGCAGTAATTAGGGGCACCGGAACTTGTAGCGTAGACATCTTGAGCGCCCAAAAATAGCAGTAATTAGGGGCACCGGAACTTGTAGCGTAACATTTGTAAAAATAGCAGTAATTAGACAACTTGTAGCGTTGAGCGCCCAAAAATAGCAGGAACTTGTAGCGTAGACATCTTGATTAGGGGCACCGGAACTTGTAGCGTAGACATCTTGAGCGCCCAAAAAATAGCAGTAATTAGGGGCACCAGAACTTGTAGCGTAGACAGAGCGCCCAAAAATAGCAGCAATTAGGGGCACCGGAACTTGTAGCGTAGACATCTTGAGCGCCCAAAAATAGCAGTAATTAGGGGCACCAGAACTTGTAGCGTAGACACCTTGAGCGCCCAAAAATAGCAGTAATTAGGGGCACCGGAACTTGTAGCGTAGAAATCTTGAGCGCCCAAAAATAGCAGTAATTAGGGGCACCGGAACTTGTACCGTAGACACCTTGAGCGCCCAAAAATAGCAGTAATTAGGGGCACCGAAACTTGTAGCGTAGACATCTTGAGCGCCCAAAAATAGCAGTAATTAGGGGCACCGGAACTTGTAGCGTAGACATCTTGAGCGCCCAAAAATAGCATTAATTAGGGGCACTGAAACATGTAGCTTAGACACCCCAACAAAATTGCCTAATATTACGCATTTCGTGGTTTTTTAACCAGGGTGCTTAGGACAATAACCATGCTGAAAGAGTGGATGCTGTTTTATGACGCGGCTGGAGAACAGTGCAGCAGAAGAAAGTTTTCCTGTCTAACGAAACAGCTTCAACATGGAGTGAGTATAAGTGACCGTCTGCATGCAAGGGAAAATTTGGGTTTTAAATAAAGTTGTCACTCTCACCTTCGGGAGTCGCCGTGGCGTAGCGGCTAGACGCTCGCGTGCGGATCGGAAGGTCGTTGGTTCGCTCCCTGGAGGAGCCAGACTTTAAAAAAAAAAAATGACCTTGACTCCCAAGTCGACTCAGCCTTTAGTGGTTACCGCGTGCAGTCCCGGGAAGTAAAAGCGGCCGGTGTGATGCTGACCACATCACCCATCTTGTGCCGTTTGGTCTATAAAAACAAAGGTCCAGCCATATATGCCCTATACACCTAAAGGCGTGGGAAAGGGTCATTTACTCACCCTCACCTTCGGCTTAGGAACTCTTCCCTATCTACTGTAGAAGGGGACACCGCACGACCCGGAATTTTCCGACGGCAGTGATGTACATACACACTTGCATTCGTTTGTTCATTCGTCTACTTTTAGTGTAATAGTTCGCTCGTTCGTTCTTTATTTGAAAATAATAATAGCTTATTTGAAAATGTTTAGACGAGACTTAAAGATAGCGTAAAAATGCTGCGTTTTGAAATTGTTAATGTTTGAGAGAAAGAGATGAGAGAAATAAGTGTGGGGTCAGGCAGACATACATGTAGAATATGTGTGCATATACGCGTGCGTGCTGGTATGTTGTGCGCTGCAGCACAATAATGATAATGTGAAATATTAAAACACAGTTTTGGCATGATTTCAATGTCTGAAGTAGTCTCCTTGGGTCAACGTAACCTGTCCTTCCCGGGACACGGGACTATCAATTAACCACGGCTTCAGACAATCACGGGTGCTAGGTTATATTATTTTCTCTGCGGGATTTCTATCTTTCCGCGCTAACAAATCAAGGGGTTCTCGTGCTGTCCTCACTTTCGATAGCCATCCGTAGCGAAATGATTTCAGAAAGACACCTATGTGATGACGAACTTGAGACTGCCTAGTCAGTTGTGTTTTTCCTCCTACTGTTGTGTAGGTGATCTGTGTGTGGTATTGTCAACCTCCACGATTTGCTCCCATAGTAACTCTTTTCTTCTTTGTATGCCTTTAAGAGTTATCAATAAATTTAAGGAAAGCTGCATAAAGTTTGCCATATTTATGCTGATCTTCTTTCTTAACTATTTTGCCAATGCGATTTGAGATTTTGAACAACGGACCTACATCACGGCACATGGGTAGTAACCCATAAGAGCTCCGTTCTACTTCCAACTCAAGTCTGAGTCCGCAGAAGCTCAGCACAGTGCACGTGTTCTGTAGCACCGGCGAGGATCCTAAAATACTTTGAGTAGATTTTTAACTCCAAATTTTGCCCGGGCAGCGACCTTAGGCTACTCTTTTCGATTTTCCAACTGACAAGAAGTTTTTTTACTTGTGCAACAATGCACACGGGTGTCCGATCTCACTACCCAGAGACGATGTGGGAATTACTAAGGTCCAAGTCCACTTGAAAAAATCCCAGCCCTTACAGGGGATTGAACCCGGAACCTCTAGCACTCGATGCGGACACCATGCCTCGAGACCACGCAGGGTGCGTATGACCAGGCGTTTTTTCATTTGAGAAGCTGAATAACCCATACATCATTTCTTAGGACATCAGAGCAACGTTAAATGTTTTTTTTTTTTTTAAATACAAGTGCATTGCTTTAATGCATCTGCCACCCCTCTAAACAACTTGGGAACCCCTCCTGTAAACAGTTCAGTCACCATTGCTGTGACAGTTATTGAGATTAGCATGCTGTGTGTTTCAATTGCTGCTTCATCTTGGTTGGTAATCCCTGAATTACAATAAACTTGCGTGATAGGTATCTGGCAACTGGGTCATATGGTGCTACCTGAACATTTTATTATCCAACGGGTTCTTGGTTGGTTATGGGATCAAATCATATTGACTACCATTACTTCCCGAGATATTTCCTTTTTTTTTTTTTTTTATTCAGTCTGATTTAACATAACATAAGGTCAGTGTCACTTTCAACTGGCTTATGAAGTACATAAATTCTCATTGTCAACTAATATAATAGTTGTTTTAATTGTCAGAGTCACTGATATAGGGCGGTCTATACATGATAAGTTTCGAAAAATATAGTCGTAGCCGCTGTGGTGTAGCAGCTAGTCCTTCGCCTGCAGATCCGAAAGTCGTGAGTTCAGATGCTGACAAAGCTTGCATTTTTTTTTTCTTCAAAAATGACTTCTTCTTCTTCTTCTTCACTTCCTCTTTTACCGCTGTGGGTGTCGAGGGAGATATAAGGTTCTGTTTCTAGCTCTTCTGGCTGCCTCGACCATAGGCACATCGTGCTGTTGTAGAGTTTCTCTGATGTTATCCTTCCATGTTGTTCTTGGTCTACCCCTCTAAGTGGGTAAACTTCTTAATTGGTTCTGTGCCGACTTGTTCTCTTATGATCTCATTCCTGATCTTATCTCTCATGGTCACTCCTACAGCCCTTCTAAGACATCTCATTTCCATGGTTACTAATTTTCTTTTATGGTTTGTTGTGAGTGACCATTGTCGTGAAATGATAGCCATTACGCATCGGTCTGTAAGGCTGATAACCTGACTTACCTGTAATCTGCACAAAATTCAAACTTGGACTCGCCCGGAAAGATATAGCCCCCTATATCTATATATATATAGGCCTTTATTGGACATCATTATTATGTCTACCTTTTCTGGTTACTTTAACCAAACTCCACTTTTAAATGTATATATCTTCGATATATATTAAGGGAGTTATTTGAGGTTTCGTGGAAACCGATTTACTCCTTGCTCATGTTTACTAGGGACTTCTTTTTGCACCAACGCCTGAAGTGTCTAAGTGACGCTATTCTCTTTGCCAGCTTCCTAGCGTCCAGACGTGTCAATCTATGCTGTATTATTTCATCTTTCAAGGCGATCTGGAATGTCTCAGTTTTTACATATGCTTGGGATGTATCTTTTTGTGAGAGCTGGCAGAAGCTTCACAGTCCAACCAACACCCATCAAGCAATCAAACAACCCTAAACTAACTGTACCCAACCAGCTAACACCTGTGAAGGTTCCTGACATCTCCAACATGGAAGATGCGTACCTCAAACAGCCTACCAGTGCTATTAGGGTAGCTCAAAAACAATGTGTATTCTACTTGGTGATAGAGACTTGCTAAGTACCAAGTGCAGTTTTGTGTCCTCTATGGGGAGGTACTCTCTGACTATTTGATCCAGTGGAGCAGAATTCCCAGAGTCAAAGACAAGTCGAATCATCCGGAGCTGAAGGAGGCAATCATAGACAGAAAGGGATAGAAAGGCTAAGTCTGATGCTGTCATGTGCTGTTTTTTTTTCCTCACAGCTCATCTTGTTTCCAATGATGACATATAGTCACCTCCAGGACCGGCTGTCTGTATAGTTTTCCTTGGGGATCTAGAACATTAGTTTGCTGAGATTCTTTCACTGATAGCTGGAAATTCACTTCAATATTATATGTACATACATTATACTTAAATACATGCATTCATTTTCATGGTCCCTCTGACTTAAGTTTCTCTATTTCACCTTTTTAAGTGTTTAGCAGTTGGTATGTGTATGTATCTTCATTATAATGTGTTAACATGGTTATGATAATGACTTATCATAACCTGGGGGCTTTCTTTAGTAAGTAGTGGGGGTGTCCAGCCAAGTGTGCCTAGAAATATTGTATTCATATACTGATATATTTTGTAGTGCCAATACTTGAGCTGCCCTACTCCAGAGGTAAGTTGAGCGTATATTGGCCACGGGGAATCTCTTAGACCAATACGAGCCAAACGACTCAACATAATTATCTCTGAGTGCTGTTGGTTCTGAAGGAGAAATCCTTACATTAGGCACGCGACAGGAGTGATATGTGACAACCATGTCTGGCACTGGTAGCACAGATTTGGAATAAATATGCTTTGAATAAGATGTCTCTTTGTGCTGATTGGGATTGTCTTATGCTGTAAGAGGGGGGCTAGCTGTCCCAATACTTGGTTTGCTTTACTGCATCTGCCAATTTCTTTATCCAATTTCCCATCTTCGGTAAATGTAGTTCCCAGATATTTAAACTCAGATGCCTGTTTAATGCCTTTGTATTCTATCTTTGTATTCTATTAAAAATGACTTAAGTTACTAAAGTCAAACTAGTCTTAAATGGGTCCCAGGTAAATTCCTTGGAATTAAAGGGGGGACATTACCAACTGAGTGCCGATTGGTCTATAATTGTAAGTCTAGCCCTCTGTGTCCAACACGTCTGAAGTCGTAATGTCCTTTTCTTTACTTACTTAGTCACTTCTCTTCTACCTTGGGGTGTAGAGGTTTGCCAGAGAGATCGCCAGACGTCTCTGCAATTTTCTTTCTGGCTTTGTTCCATTCCAGTCCTCTGTCAGTTAGGGACTGTCGAATGTTGTCTTCCCAGCGCACTCTGGGTCGTCCTGAAGGTCTGGTTCCCTGGTTCTTAGCCTCCCATGCCTGCCATGGTGACCGATGTTGTCCCATTCTGCACACAGGACCAAACCATAGTAACTGTGACTGATCCACTAGGGTTTGTAAGAATTGGGTATCAAGATCTTGACGTATTGTCTGATTGCGGATTTTGTCCATTCTTGTCACTTGGACCACCCACCTTCCTCAGATACCTCATTTCTTAGGCCTGGAGCTGGTTTCTGTGAGCTGTTGTCATTGCTCATGACTCACAGCCATAATGTCCTTTACCTTACATGTATTCGATTGTCAGTTACAATGGATATAAGGCGGTATATACGTATTCCTTTTGTCTTGTACATATACCCGATATATGAAAGGGAGTGTTCTGTGATACCTTTGTCATGGGATCGAGTGAACAGTGCGGTGGCACAAATAGATAATTACGGTCTGAGGACAATGGCGCTGCGAAGAGTTTCCGGGGAATCTGGCCAACGCTCAACACTCGAGGAAAATGCGAGACGGGTATACAATCAGACAGTTTCCTCGGAATTGAAACTGTTTGATTGCAGCTGAAGATTGGGACGGAGCGTGTATGCAAGTGTCCCGAGTGCTGTGGTTTCCATTTTTATTTATTAGAGCTTTATCGTCGATTTTTAATACTAATGCCATATAGAGATTATGGACATTTTTATAAGGATGCGTGGGTATGTTCTAGTGGCATCATCATAAAGACACAAGAAAATGTCCTGCAGTTTCTTACTAACCTATGACCTAACGATTAAATCAGTGTTAATTTTTGATGTCGTGGAGCTGACGTGAATTACATCGGGGCTGTAGCTCAGATGGTAGAGCGCTCGCTTAGCATGTGAGAGGTACCGGGATCGATACCCGGCAGCTCCAGTTTTTATTATTTTTTTTTTTCTATTTGAATAATTGTAAATAAATGACAACGCTGTTTGCATTTTATATTATTTTGGTTAGAGCCCAACCCCCCCCCCTCCCCCCTTTTCCCACCCCAAACCAGGAATGTATTTAATACACCTATTTACTTTATGATAGATCAACAGTATGTCAAATTGTTCACATGAATATTGTTTCTTTTTATTGTCCCTGTATATTTTAACTTGTATCCCATACTTCTTTATTTTCCATGATCATGCGTCAGAAAATGGCTACACGTAGTCTACGCTCCGAATGGGTGGAAAGCATTCGGAAGTCGCAGTTTACCTCCATCATCTGGATCTACACACCTGGGCACATAGTAGTAAATGGTAACGAGAGGACTGACCAGCTAGCTGGCAAGTAGTGCACCAATGAAACGAGAAGAAGCATGGACAGAGCTGATATCATCAACGCTGTACGGACTAGGAATGGTGGATAATGTTGAATCTCTGATGCTAACACGATCGTACGACTTGAGAGTTAAGCTTGGTGAAGCCTAGTTGATGGCCTAGTCAAAACTTTTGTTACTGTCAGAAGTACACATTTCAAAGTGATATTCGCTATCACTCATTGACAGAAACTCCATTTATTCTTCATCAACCTAACCACGTTTTCTTGCCATTTTGTATTAACGAAATATAGATTAATCCCAAACCACAGATATATTTTGAGGCACAATATACACAAATCACTGACCACGTTGCCACGGTAAACAAAGAAACAGGAATACGCAGAATGTTGTAAACACATCTGCACGTGGCAGTGTTTTTAATCGCATGTAGTAAAAAGATAGATTAGTTTCAAATATAGACAGTATGTATTGCCCTTCGACCCCCGAGAAAACAGCCCATATAAATCTATAAAGAAAGTCAAAAACGTGTTTTTACGTCCCTAGCACAGGTGATTAGGAAAAAAAATTACGTCAAAAGACGCGCGTAGCAGTGTGCCGGAAAACGGTGATATACGTCCATAGTAGCGATAACGTAATGGATGGACAGTATATTATGGTCAGTTTTGTACCTATTGATTCTAGTTTGACTTGTTTCTGTATGTTTTAAGCTTGTTGCCCTGTCCTGTTTAGTGTCCTACAACTGTTCACTGTAGTATTCTTGTGAAGATCTTGAGTTTGTACTGTAAATACGTGATTCATAATTCGGCATATCTTCTGCTTTTGGTCGCCTTTTACAGCCTGATACATATATAAGGGAAAGCACTGCAATAATGCTCCGTGTGCCCCGTTCCGAACATTGTGTCCCACTAAAACTTGAAACAGTTAGCACTACTAAAGTAACTAAACGAAGTCATAGACATATTTTAACTAGTCGCCCCCATGTGGGATGGAATTTTTCGTTAATTGAAGCCGCACCCTGGCTTTTGCCGGGGGCCCTGAATATAGCCGAGCCATAAATATGGCCATAAGGGGTGTCTGGGACCTCTCCACGGGTGATCCTCTTTCTGTCATCGGGTGCTGATAGGGTACAGAGAGAGAGAGAGAGAGAGAGAGAGAGAGAGAGAGAGAGAGAGAGAGAGAGATTCAGAAATAAGCTTAACTTAACACAACTACAAAGGGCATTAACGCTTAAATTACCAAACAACGACCCTTCCGTAAAAGAAAATTGCGCAAGTGCAACAGTCCGAGTGTTGTGTATGTTGTACACCTTAACATCTTTTCTTTGATATAGTACTCGAATGATCTAGACTTCAGGTTATTATCTAACCCTTAGGGGCCCTGGTGTATCTGCTATGTGGTTGAACTTGGTTTCCTGGATCTATACCTGTTGAATTCTCTTCCTTGGGTTTTAATCCTACAGGCTATAATCCATGAGGGGAAAACTACCTACCTCCTTAGCAAACCAAGTCGTCTCCATGTGGGATGCAATTTTGAGATATTTTGAAGCCCTACGCTGGCTTTTGTCAGGGGCCCTAAATATAGCCGGGCCTCTAATATGGCCCAACGGCTGAACGGGGTTTCCGGAAACTGTCCACGGGTGATCCTCATCTGCATAGTGACACTTTGTGTCACCGAATGTTTATCACTTGTGTGATGTCCTTGATGGGGTACAGGTTACCTACCTACCTACTTTACATCTTGCATTTGTTTAGGGTTTGCTAAAGAAGCCCAACAGCACATCTATCTGCTATGAAAGATGTATGTTTGGATCCCATTAATGTAATGCACCTTTGATAGAGCCGATGAATGCTGGGGCTGGTTCTGCAACGTCCTGTAAAGGATACGCAACAAACTAACCTTTGTAATGTATTCATCATTCCTTACCCAGACATCATGTATGACAGTCTTTGGCTAAAAATATATGAGTTGCCTAGTTAAGAACCGACACCAGAGCACTCCGGTGTCCAGACAATCCCATTAGTACTGCGTCATCATCTTCAGCAGCTACGGCAGAGTTCTAGTTGCGATGATACCAGTCTCTGTGGTGTACGTCCGCCTTGCGTTTCCACTGAGGGTTTGAGCAGAGTGTAGATGATCCAGCGCGAGCATAGACGCCCTCCTCCGCAATAGCCGTCACTGGGTACTAGAGTACTGCTCCAAGCCACTAGTTTTGGTGCAATTAAAATTCTTAGCCAACATAATTGGCACGAAGAAACCACACTACAATTATAACCGATGGTCGATTTGTGTTTTGTTTTAGATAAATGGATGGATGGATATGATACACCAACACACAAATCAAAGTGGACGGTTTCTTTCTTTCTTTCTTTCTTTCTTTCTTTCTTTCTTTCTTTCTTTCTTTCTTTCTTTCTTTCTTTCTTTCTTTCTTTCTTTCTTTCTTTCTTTCTTTTTTCTTTCTTTTCTTTCTTTTTCTTTCTTTCTTTCCTTTCTTTCTTTCTTTCTTTCTTCTTTTCTTTCTTTCTTTCTTTCTTTCTTTTCTTTCTTTTTATTTCTTTCTTTCTTTCTTTCTTTCTTTCTTTCCTTTTCGTTCTTTCTTTTTCTTTTCTTTCTTTCTTCTTTCTTTCTTTCTTTTTCTTTCTTTCTTTCTTTCTTTCTTTCTTTCTTTCTTTCTTTCTTTCTTTCTTTCTTCTTTCTTCTTTTCTTTCTTTCTTTCTTTCTTTCTTTCTTCTTTCTTCTTTCTTTCTTTCTTCTTTTCTTTCTTTCTTTCTTCTTTCTTTCTTTCTTTCTGCATCTTCTTCTTTTCTCTTCTTCTTCTTCTTTTTGTTGTTGTTGTTCTTCTTCTTCTTTTTGTTGTTGTTGTTGTTGTTGTTCTTCTTCTTCTTTTTCGTCTGCTGCTGCTGCTGCTTCGTTTGCAATTAAGGAGATTGGGACGTTGCGCTGTAGTTTACATCTAAGCTGCGATATCTGCGCCTTTCGGCCCAACACATCTGACTTCAGCGGAGTCTTCATTAGCTGATTTTTTACAACATGCTTGTAAAGGAATAGTTAGTCAAACTATCCCGCCTTTCCCCCACACTCACCAATGCAGACTCGGATTTTACAAGGGAAAAGGAAAATATTTGAGAAACACGCACCTTGCAGCTTGCCTGTGCCACCGAGTGTTTGTCATCCGCGGTTTATTTGAGTACATCACAATGGCCGAAGACGACCGATTAACACTTTTGAAATCACAAATCGCCTTCTTTTGTCGTCGCGCTTTGTTGAGAAATATGGGGTCCTGAGCTCACAGGGTGGCACTTGTTTATGGTGTCTCCATGTACATGTACAATCTCTTCAGTATCGTCCATCCATAGGATTCGTGTGTGCCTTCTTGCTGTCATGTCAGATTTTCTTAGTAGTAGCGTCAGTATTGGTAATTCATGTTGCTGCATTCTAACAAGATCTACAAATTATTTGATCCTCTATTTCTCAATGTATTTAAACACAGGGTTTCTAAAGTCTGCCCAATATTAATGTTTCTCGTCGGTCTCTATTAGATCAGTTTGTCGGTGTCTCTCTGGAAAATCCTCTAACAAATGTTGATTTTACGTATGTGAGTTTTTTTTTTTGGGGGGGGGGGGGGGGGGGGGGGGGTTGTGGTAGAGAACAAGATTGAGAGATAACAAGAGAGAAACTACAACAGCACGGTGTGTCTTAAATCAAGGTGGCCAGAAAAGCAAGAAGCAGAACATTATATCTCCTTTGACACCAGAAGCAGGAAAAGAGGAAGTAAAGAAGAAGAAGATACAATTTAAAAAAAAAAGTTTCCACTCACAGAGAAGAAAAATTAGGCATCTGACGCTAGCTCCATTTTTGTAAAGACCAATAGCCGCGGTGTTGTGACTTCCGTGCTGCAACATAACTGTAGATATATGGTAAATAAATAAATAAAATCCCCATCGATCAGGATGTGAACCTGCGTCCACCAGCTCGCCAAGTGAGCAAGCTAGCTGCTGCGCTATCCCAGCTGCCGCTTTTGGACAAGGAATACATTAATGTTCAAGATGATACCGGACATAGATGTAGGTGCTCCGTCTCCTGCAGCAAATGTCTTAAAGTGTCGATGTAAGCGTTTCTGTAGCACAATGATCATAAACTCGTCATTCTCGTCCTCCCATACGCCACTCCTGGCCTGATCCATATCTAATTTCTCGTTCATGAATTCTTTCTTACACATGTTATTTCATCTAACCTCGTATCTTCTATCAGCATCCGTTCATAAACTGTCTTTAGGGTGTCTCCTTTGTCCAGTACGGGTGTTACTGTAGTTATCTATACTGTAGTGCCCGGCTCTCTAGCGAAGTTGGTTAAACCTGACTTTCGCGGCGGCCGGGTGACTAACTCCTTGTGGTCCGGGTTCACTCCCGGGGGTAGGCAGAAAAGCCACATTTCTCCCAGATTAACGGTACTATAATGGAATCAAGGCCGAAGGGTTGCGATATCCATAGTACCGAGCCAAAGGGTTTATAACTCATGGTTTCTGGATACGTTAAAAAAAAAATCTATACTGTAGTCTAAAAACCTGCTCTTTGGTTTACTCGCACTCCTGCATGATCCAGACAGTATATCCACGCGAGTCCATGTAATTCTGACGGGCTGATGCTTTGTATTCATTCATGCCACATTTGTCAATTTTGAACCTTCCGCAGTACCGACTAAGAATCAGATTCAATAATTCCTCTAGTTACTCTATTTTCTGTTATCTACTTCAGAACTGTAGTGATTGTCTCCATCTCCAACCTTTATGTTCGAATTTTTCGATTAAAAAATTACCATTAAATTCAGCCGCGATCTTCCCCTTCACTCGAGCTAAAAATCCCCAGCCATCTGGCCCAAACACCAACAACTGGCCTTAGAACGGTGATGTATAGAAAAAAAAAGAGCTACTGCTTCTGTTCACGCTACTGTCGTGCCAATCATATGGTACAATACCCTTGTTTTTTCATAAGCCAAAATGTACTCTATTCCATGGATGACGCGGCCATTTTCAAGCTTATAGTGACGTGACTCGGTTTCAGGCTTGTAGTGAGCGGATGAATTCTACACAATATTGGCAGTCTCCACGGTGGCCGCTCTTCTGTGTATTTATGCTAGAGTCTGCTTCCGATATGAAGGAAATGGGGTGGGGGCGAAGAAAGATTTCGGTTTGCAGATTTCATGTACTGCCACAACATGTAGGAATCGCCGTGGCGCAGCGGCTAGATGCTCGCGTGCGGATCGGAAGGTCGTGGATTCGCTCTCTGTCGAAGCCGGACTTTTTTCAAAAATGACTTTTGACTCCCAGGTTGATCCAGCCTTGAGTGGGGACCGGGTGCAGTCCCGGAAAGTAAAGGCGGCCACACATCACCCATCTTCGGCCGATTTGTCTATACAAATTTAGGTCTAGCCCTATATGCCTTATACGCCTAAAGGCGTGGAAAAGGGACCCATTTTTTTTTTACACAGCATGTAATTTCTCGTAATGATATCAAGTGACAAACTTTCTCCCAGACTAGGTCATAGTGTTAGAGACATGTTCAGTCAATGTCAGGCTTCGTTTGGTCATGGCGTTGGAGACATGTTCAGTCAATGTCAGGCTTCGTTAGGTCATGGCGTTAGAGACATGTTCAGTCAATGTCAGGCTTCGTTAGGTCATGGCGTTAGAGACATGTTCAGTCAATGTCAGGCTTTGTTAGGTCATGGCGTTAGAGACATGTTCAGTCAATGTCAGGCTTCCTTAGGTCATGGCGTTAGAGACATATTCAGTCAATGTCAGGCTTCTTTAGGTCATGGCGTTAGAGACATTTTCAGTCAATGTCAGGCTTCGTTAGGTCATGGCGTTAGAGACATGTTCAGTCAATGTCAGGCTTCGTTAGGTCATGGCGTTAGAGACATATTCAGTCAATGTCAGGCTTCGTTAGGTCATGGCGTTAGAGACATGTTCAGTCAATGTCAGGCTTCGTTAGGTCATGGCGCTAGAGACATTTTCAGTCAATGTCAGGCTTCGTTAGGTCATGGCGCTAGAGACATATTCAGTCAATGTCAGGCTTCGTTTGGTCATGGCGTTAGAGACATATTCAGTCAATGTCAGGATTCGTTAGGTCATGGCGTTAGAGACATATTCAGTCAATGTCAGGCTTCGTTAGGTCATGGCGTTAGAGACATGTTCCGTCAATGTCAGGCTTCTTTTGGTCATGGCGTTAGAGACATATTCAGTCAATGTCAGGCTTCGTTTGGTCATGGCATTAGAGACATATTCAGTCAATGTCAGGCTTCGTTATGTCATGGCGTTAGAGACACGTTCAGTCAATGTCAGGCTTCGTTAGGTCATGGCGTTAGAGACATGTTCCGTCAATGTCAGGCTTCGTTTGGTCATGGCGTTAGAGACATGTTCAGTCAATGTCATGCTTCGTCATGGCGTTAGAGACATGTTCAGTCAATGTCAGGCTTCGTTTGGTCATGGCGTTAGAGACATGTTCAGTCAATGTCAGGCTTCGTTTGGTCATGGCGTTAGAGACATGTTCAGTCAATGTCAGGCTTCGTTTGGTCATGGCGTTAGAGACATGTTCAGTCAATGTCAGGCTTCGTCATGGCGTTAGAGACATGTTCAGTCAATGTCAGGCTTCGTTTGGTCATGGCGTTAGAGACATGTTCAGTCAATGTCAGGCTTCGTTTGGTCATAGTGTTAGAGACAACTTTATTCTTCGTTTTCTCTCTTATCAACTAAATTACAGAGATTTATTGATCTGTCTTTAAAGATATTAAAGCTTGTAATGAGAAATAATGTTTGCGAAGCCAAGCTAGTTCACAGTGAGTTGTGCCTACAAGACTTTACTTTAAAAGTGGTTATGTCATTCTGTGTACTAGTTCCATTGGCTGGCACATTGTTTTGCTTGCACTCGTTCCATTGGTTGACTACTTGAATGGCTAAGTTTGTGTACTTGTTCCACTGACTGATTCCATGGTTAGTTCTTGAAACCTTTCTGTGCTCATGTATTTAACGTGCATCACAGCACACATAGATGGCTCTTTGATGACGTGTTAGACGTAGAAACATTGGAGGATATTTGTCCCCCCTATACAGAAGTCCCGCATTTGATCTGTTAATTAGTGCGTGACGATAATACCGCCACTCCTTTGTAAAGTGTCAACCCCAGAAGGTCTCCGTAGTTTTTTAATTTATCACATTCTGTATCTAGTATTAATACTGGCTGTTATCGTTCATTTGTTATTAGTGCGTGCATGTGTGTCAGTGAGCGTGGGAGTGTGTGTGAGAGAGAGAGAGAGAGAGAGAGAGAGAGAGAGAGAGAGAGAGAGAGAGATGAAGATAATAATTATGAGTACCTCAACCCCCTAGGACATTACACCCAGAAGTAAACATCCGGTGACACAAAGTACCACCATTCGGATGTGGATCACCAGGGCACAGGTCCCAGAAACCCCGTTTAACCCATACGTTGTGATAGGACCCCGGACAACAAACAGGGTGGAGCTTTTAAACAACAACAAAATGCATCCCTCGTTGGGAGGCAGGCCTATGATGGGTACAGTGTTTTATATATATATATATATATATATATATATATATATATATATATATATATATATATATATATATATATATATATATATATATATATATATATATATATATATATATATATATATATATATATACATATATATATATATATATATATATATATATATATATATATATATATATATAGAGAGAGAGAGAGAGAGAGAGGGGGGGGGGAGAATAGGCACAAGATACACGTCCGGCTAAATTATACAACTAATTGCTGTCGTCTCTTCACCATCGTGTTGTGTCGATATACGTGTCGAAAAGTTCACAGTCTTGTCCTCTATTCCGATATATCATGTGTAATCCTTTCAATATCGTAGATGGAATTCAGCCAGCCGGGTTGAGCCTATCCCAGCAACTTTCAAGGTTTCTCTTGAACGTCCTCGTGTACTTGATCAGTTTATATCCCTTTTGAGTTCCTGTTTGGTTTACTGCTTTAGATTTGTACAAAACTGTAACCAACTCGGGAGTTTGTCATTTTTGGATGCGTGGGTATTTGTGTGATGTGCGTTGTTTGGATGTATGTGTATGTAATTTTAGGTAAGTGAGTTGGGCTGTTTACAACTTATACATTGCTGCAATATTTGAGTCTGTAGACCAATGCACCCAGTTGTAACTAAGAACAATACATTTCCTAATCGTTTAAAAGCCATAGTCATACACTCATATATATATAGCACTGGAGAAACAAACACACATTTGGCAGGGTGAAAATGCAACTAAAAGTGTAAATGGATTTGAAACGAATCGGTACCACGCAACTCACCAGATATACCTTCATTGTTAAGTCTAAAGACAGTTTACATGTCAGACTCTTCAATCGCATATAGTTGTTCTATTAACTCATTACATCCGAAAAGTTAGTGTCACTCTTTTTTCCCCGGCCGAAAGTGTTTTTGTTTTACCTTCTTTGGACTGATATTTTGGCTAATTTAGCTTCAACCTCTCTGCATAGTAAGGGTTTAAGTATTTACAGGCTAGTACAGAAAAAGTTAAGAAAGAAACACCTGCTTGAAACAGAAAGAGTTTATCTATAGGCCATATGGATTTTTATTGACTGTGTTGATGTATGTATTACGAAATCCCTTTGACGGTTTGCGTGGTTTCATTCATTCAGTAGCATGTCCCTCGCGGAACCTCGCTGCCATAACAACCCTCCGGAAAACCTTCCTATCCTGAGCAAGATGTCCTGCGTCTGATACACCCATCTGGAGATCATCTGCCACATCCTGCACCCATCTTCTCCTTGGCCTTCCTCTTCCTCTCTTCCCAGGCATATACCCCTCCATTATTGTTCTCTCTAGACTTCCATGACGTTTCAAGTGACCAAAATATTTCAATTTTCTTTGTTTTATTGTCTTTACTAGCCAACCCTCTTCAATATTCAGCTCTTGAAGTATGGATGCATTTGTTCTTTTCTTTACCCAAGATATTCTTAGAACCTGTCTGTAACATTTATATTCAAATGCATTTATGCGCTGTTCCGCTTGTTTAGTAAGTGTCCAGGTCTCACAGGCGTATGTTGCAATGGGAAAGATGCATGCTCTTAAAAATCTGACCTTTGTAATTCTATCTGTACAATTCCATAATTTATTCAGTTGTTTTAGTCTTTGAAGAGCAATTGATAGTCGCCGTTTAATGTCTTTCATTGTGTCACCATTGTTGGTAACCAGTGACCCAAGATATTCGAAATTTTCCACCACTTCCAATCTTTCCTCATTAACATATATTTCCTCCTCCATGGCAGTTTTGTTTGTATGTATTATCTTTGTTTTTGCTATGTTAAGAAATAAGTTATGATTTTGCGTGGTTTAGCATATGTTAAATTATTTAAAATCCCCGTGTGAGTTCCGGGGCCCTGTTATAGTGAAAACAAGAATAGACCCACTGCCAACCCAAAAGCATGACGTGAGAGTCGACTAATTGGGAGCTTCCTTCAAAGTCAGAGTGCATCTGCCTGAGAGGCAAGGAACCAACAGTTTGCATACAAATCAGTCAGATCTGTCAAACGGATGCACGCGCAACACTCAAGTTCTGGAACACGACTGCAGTCCAGAAGTGGACGAACAATCAGAACTTTCTGACAGAGTTTATCTTCCGAAGAACTGACCTAAATTATCGAGGCCGAAACTATACCCTTAAGGGGCCTCAGTCACATGTAAATTGCAGAGCTCTTTCCGGCGACTACACAGCATACCGCGGAAAAGCTTCCGCCGAGTTATAAGTCACTACCGAGAGTATCTCCCGCGCCGCGCTAAGCTAGATGGCTGGGACTCACGAGCAAATAAAATGAAGGAAGCTTCAGGAGATGCAGAAGCTGCTGCCCGTGAGTCACAGCCATCTAGCTTAGCGCGGCGCGGGAGATACTCTCGGCAGTGACTTTAACTCGGCTGGGACTCACAAGCAGCAGCTTCTGCATCTCCTGCAGCTTCCTTTATATTATTTGCTCGTGAGTCTCAGCCATCTAGTTTAGCCCCACTCCAGGCCGCGCGTTGCGGCGCGGTAGATATTCTCGACTGTGGCGGTATAGTCGCCGGAAAGAGGTCCGTAGTCTACATGTGACTGAAGCCCTATTAGGGTATATTTTCGGCCTCGATAATTTGAGACCGTTATTCAGACGATAGCCCCACCAGAGTTTACAGCTGGTGAACGCAAAGAAAAAGAAATTTAAAAAAAAAATGTATAAACCCTCCATGCACACTTATGTCATTTATTATCTAAATATATTCAATTTGTACACATAAACACGAGTAGAGAGAATCAGAGTTGCTATGTATAACATGTGTTTTACGTAACATTTATCTATAAAACGCAGTTAGAACGCAAGCCTGACTCTCATTGTGAACATAAATGGAGATTTAAAAACATGACATTACTTTATTGAAAGGACTCTTGGTTTACAGCTCTGTGTTTCTTGTAGTCGCCCCAAAAATGGCATCTGGTCGTCTTCAATGTAAAGCACTAGCTGATTCAACTGGAGCGTGCATAAACTAAGCTTGTCTATATTCACTAAAATGTCATACATTCATTAATTTAAGTGTTTTCACAGAGTTGCAAATTATGCCCATGCCCTAGTTCTATACGATCCCTGGATGAAAGGAATTTTGTATTAAAGCAGTAATTAAATTACTTACATTCACTGGCAGGTAAGGCAGTACTCCACTATGATACGGACTGTCACAGAACATAACCGTGAATAAACCCTTGACATATTACACCTGGAGTGACATATTACACCCGGAGTGACAGTTTTACCAGGAATGACATATTACACATCGGAGTGACAGACATATTAGTTAGTGCACTGATCGTAGATAACTGCTTCAGTAATCAGTCCACTAACAAATAAGCACCCCCCCCCCCCCCCCCCTCGCTCCCCCAGGTATATTAACGGATATATTATGTGCTAGTTAGTCTTTTCTCTTGAGCCTATCGTGGCGCATAGGGCAAAGGTCATAGCTCTTCAAGTCTGACGGTTCGTTGCCACCTGTTTTAGGTCTTGTATGTTCATCAGGCCCATGACTGAGCCTTCCTTGATGATGGTTCTACGCAGGGTCTGTCTTGGTCTTCCCCACTCCCCTCCCCTCTTCCCCCTTTTCTGGTGTCCATATGGTTGCTTGGTGAAGGAACTGAGCTAGATATTCGATTCTAAAACAAAGCATCTTTTACGATGGCGAATGTCGAGTCATCGATCGACAGTCTTTAGCCAAGTTAGTAAAAGTAAAGTAAAGTTCCCTTTTCACGCCTTTCGGTGCATCGAGCATATGGGCAGAGCATCCCATATTTTTACAGACCATCAGCACTCTGTGGGTAATGTGGTCAGCATTACGCCGGCTGTCTTTACTTTCCCAGGACAGCCCATCCTGGTACCCATTTTAGGCTGGGTCGACCTGCGACGTCCCATACCACGACAAAAATCCACGCAGCCTGCAGTGGGTTTCGATCGCGGTATGCTGGCTTACGAGTCGGACTCGCAACACCTTAGCCACGGACGCCGCACATTAGCCAAGTTAGAGGGAAACATGACCCGCCATCTTGGCCCAAACCAGAAACCTGGAGGGAAAAAACGTATAGTTGATGTACGTGTTTACCAAGGCAAAAATTTGAGATAGTGGCAGGAATGCGGATATGTCCATTAAGTACATCTGTCATTTTTGCTACGTTGAACGACAACACACACATACACACACAGAGGTACAAAAACACACTAGAGGGAAATGTTAAAGACGAGCTAGAAAGGGGTAGGCAGCGATACACGTGGAAGGATAACATCAAGAGATTGACGATTACCAGTCCCACAGAGTGTATGTCCGAGGCGAAAGAAAGTGTGGGAAATCCATTGCAATTAACTTTCGTCGTCGGGACGATCTGATTTATTGATTGACTGAGCTTTTACATCTTACCTGGAATAAGAATAAGTTTTTTAATACCCTGCTAGAAAACACCAGTTCTGGCAAACAGACTTCACAACGACGAAAGAACAAATTATTAAAATCGAACATAACGAACACATGAACGGGAACTTACATTTCGAATATATGCACAGTTTAAAAGAAACGAACTATAGAAAATCACCTAAGAAAAACCGTTTTTTTTTTTTTTTATCTGTGTAAAACATGTCTAGGTGTGCGCTGAAAAAGCTGGAAGGTCAAAAGTTGGATTTCGTTTTGTTATGCTGTGACCTAGAAGTCGAAGACCAAATAATCGACACCATTACGGAATTATTCACTGTACGATCTCTTTCCCTGTTAAGACTTGGTGAAGATTTAAGGAATAATTACGCATACATTCGACCAAGTCTGGCATAAAAAACATTACTGGTGTCCAAATATGATTCCATGTTTCATTAATAAACATAACAGCCCCAGTGGACTGGTTCTGTGGTTTTGGTAGTAGCAAGACAAGTACGTTTAATGTCTGAGTACAGCAAATACACATGTGTACATTCTTTCTAATATTACTTAGCTATATATAAAGCAAGTCTGTGTGTATTACTGTGCCAGTTATCATTGTAGGTAGCTGTCCTCATTTCTACACCTTTGCTAGGGCAGCTACTGTGCCACAGTCTACATTTTCATGCTTTGCAACTAGCTATGTAAACCTTGGGAGTCGCCATGGCGGAGCGTCAAGACGGTCGCCGCGGATCGGAAGGTTGTGGGTTTGCTCCCTGGCGGAGCCGGACTTTTTTCAAAAATGACCTCAGTTCCCACGTCGACCCAGCCTTGAGTGGGTACCGGGTGCAGTCCAGGGAAGTAAAGACTGCTGGCGTGATGCTGACCACATCACCCCTCTTGTGCCGATTGGTCTATAAAATATAGGTCTAGCCCTATATGCGCTATACGCCTAAAGGCGTGGAAAAGAGTCCATTACTTTGACTTACTATGGAAACTTTACAATTTAGAACGTGCACATTAAACTGCCTATCTTTGTACACACTAAACTACCTATCTTTGTACACACCTAACTGCGTATCTTTGTTCACACTTAACTGCGTATCTTTGTACACACCTAACTGCGTATCTTTGTACACACTAAACTGCCTATCTTTGTACACACCTAACTGCGTATCTTTGTACACACCTAACTGGGTATCTTTGTACACACTAAACTGCCTATCTTTGTACACACTTAACTGCCTATCTTTCTTCACAGACGTATCTTAAATGAATTGATCACAAGGGTGCTGGATTACTTCATGCCACCTTTAGATATATACAGACGATCGCTTCTGATCATGGCGGCACACAAGGCGTACAGGACCCCAATCAGGATAGCCGTGGCTCCTGTAGCAATGTCCAGACCGAATCCCCAACTATAGTCGAATGAGCTGTTTGTGGCGTCGATGTACTTGTCTTCTTGGTGTCCGAAGGTGTTCGTTATCGGAGCCGATTTGAAGGCAAAAGTAATCGACTTCTCTGCAGCAAAGACGATGTTTGCGACGATAATAAGGATGCCTGGATGGAAACAGGAAACAAAATATGACTGGATATATATGAATGTTCTGATAATACTGTAACCCGAGTCGTTTGCTTCTTCTTCTTCTTTGTTCACCGGCTGAAGCTCCGGCGATAAGCCCTGGTTGTTCTTCCATATAAACTTTGGCTTCACGTCAGACCCTGAGTTTTGCGTGTACTTTCGTTTTACTGGTTTGTTTGTGCGCAGCTGGTTGTTTTTCGGGTATACGCACTCCGACTTCGAAGGAAATCCCAATAATGCTTGCTGAATGTTGATGTTGAATGTTGACTTTAAAAAAAATTGACGTCATAGCACTCAGGAGTCTCACATAAGCACTCCGTCCCCATCTTTAGCAGCAAACGAAGAGTTCCAAAGGCGATAGCACCAGTAAGTGCCTGATTGTTCATATGTCTTATTTTCCTTTGAGTGTTGATAGTCGACAAGATCCCCTGTAACTCACCGCAGCGGCAACCCCCTCAGACCGTACTGATCTATTTGTGCCTCCGCAAATAACATCAGGCCTGTCATAACTCATTTCACCGTCAAGTGGTGCTTTGTACTTTTTGTTCTTATGACATGATTTTGGGCAAGCAGTGGGGGGGGGGGGGGGCACAGGAACTGATACGGCGGCACAGGAACTGATACGGGGACACAGGAACTGATACAGGGGCACAGGAACTGAAACGGGGGCACGGGAACTGATACGGGGGCACAGGAACTGATACGGGGGCACAGAAACTGATACGGGGGCACGGGAACTGATACGGGGGCACAGGAACTGATACGGGGGCACGGAACTGATACGGGGGCACAGGAACTGATACGGGGGCACAGAAACTGATACGGTGGCACAGGAACTAATACGGGGGCACAGGAACTGATACAGGGGAACAGGAACTGATACGGGGGCACAAGAACTGATACGGGGGCACAGGAACTGATACGGTGGCACAGAAACTGATATGGGGGCCCAGTAACTGATACGGGGACACAGGAACTGATACGGGGGCGCAGGGACTGATACGGGGGCACGGGAACTGATACGGGGGCACAGGAACTGATACGGGGGCACGGGAACTGATACGGGGGCACAGGAACTGATACGGCGGCACGGGAACTGATACGGGGGCACAGGAACTGATACGGGGGGCACAGGAACTGATACGGGGGCACAGGAACTGATACGAGGGCACAGGAACTGATACGGGGGCACAGGAACTGATACGGGGCACGGGCACGAGCTTTCTACGTTGCATGCCGTTTTCCGCTTATGGAATCCTTTATATTTTCTTATAAACAACATATCAAATGAGTTTGATGGTGTGGGGGGAAAAGGGAGGGAGAGTGGTGTCTTCTTCCCACCAAACACTGTACTGAGCCTTATGGAAATGTCACTCATTGTTGTTCTTGTTATAGATGTTAATAAAAGATTGTGGGTGTCAACAAAGATAAAGGAGAAGACGAATTATAAGGCGATGAATAGAAAGAAAAAGTTAGAAAGAAAGTAAATGAGAACTAGCAGAGGGAGCAGAAGAAGCATGCGGATAAACAGAAACATTTTCAGAAGCAAGCTTATCAATACGTAATGTCATTTAGAGGTTTCTGTGTGGGTTCCGGGCTCCTATTAGAGGTAAAACAAGAAAAGACCCACTACCCACCCAAAACATGTCGTAGGAGTCGACTAATTGGGAGCTTCCTTCAAAGTAGGAGTGCATCTGCCTGAAAGGCAAGGAACCAACAGTCTTCATACAAATGAGTCACATCTGTAAAACGGATGCACACGCAACACTCAGGCTCTGGAACAGGACTGCAGCTCAGAAGTGGACGAACAACCAGAACTTTCCACCAGAGTTTACAGCTGGTGAACGCGAAGAAGAAGAAGATTTAAAGAGAAGGTAACGTTCCTGTTTACAGCCCAGTGACCATGAATCAATCTAACAAACACAACACTTACCACCAATAATGGCGCTGGAACTTCCTGCAACTAGGAGAGCTGTTGACGATACACACAGCCAGACTAGGGGAAAACTACTCCCAAAGCTCCAACAGCTAACCCTGCGATTGAAAGTGCCTGACAGGCAATCACCCAGTCTGTGTTAAAAAGTAAAGAGACGCGTGCGCATTAAAAGTCATGGTGATTCAGAAATATGTTGTCATCAAAGTTAAGTAAAGAAACAAAGAACCTAGTCTATCCTATACACGATGGTTGCACAAGACATATGGTGTTACATTAATATTTGTGTAGACCAGTCAACAGTTCCAGGTTTGTTGTCCGTTTAAATCCATCTGAAATCGAGGCTTAGATATCTGTTTCGTGATAAAAATAAATTTTACAAATTTTCGGAAACAGAGTATTACGACGAATCTTTGGACCCATCAAAGATGCAAACAGCGGGGAATGGAGAGTAAAAAGCAACAAAGAAATTCATAATCTGTTTAAATCACCACTGATTACTGGAATCAAGAGATCTAATAGACTGAAATGGCTTGGGCATATTGAAAAAATGTCAAATGACAGAGAGGTTAAAACTGTATACAAAAGGGAGCTGAAAAGTCGTAGACCACCTGGGTGGGGGTGGGGGGGGGGGAGGGAAGGCATTATTTTGAAAGAATACCTGCCTCGACGAGAGACTGTTAAGGGACTGTATTCTTCAGGCCTCCTTACAAAACTTTAAAAAAAAAAGGGTTGTGACAAGAGAACGAGAGATTACCTAAACTCAAATCTCCCTCTGTTTCAAGACAACGTTCATTCTCATAAGACATGGCTAAGGGAGCTAACAGCGAACAATCTGAACATTGAAATTCTTTCTTACCTGTCATATTCATTAGATTTAATTAGCAACATCATAATTTTCATTTCATTTTTCTAAACCTTAAAAAACATATAGCAGAAATTTTGTTTGCCAGTGATAAAGAAGTCGCACTGGTTTGTTTAGCTCCCTAAAACAGGATTTCTGTTCCCAAGTTCCTTTCAAGGTTAAGCAGAGACTGCAAAAATGTTTAAACTTCGGAGGTGGCTACATTGTACCAAATTGGAGCTTTCAATGTCATTTCTTTCATAGTTAGGGTAGGGACTAATGGATCACCCCTCGTATTTTTACTTTATATTCATACTATGGATTTGGATTTATGAACGTAATATGCTTGATATGTAAAATACAATTGCCGTAATACAGATGCATACTTGGAAGGGCCGAATATAAGACGCGCCCTTGCGCCTAGTGTGGTAACCTTTAGAAATAAAGTTCGTTCGCTCGTTCTTTCGTTTGTTCTGTAACTAGTTTATCCAGCTTAGTGGGACCTGTCTTACAAAATGATGTAATAGAGTGTGTTTTGAATCTGCCCTTCTTCTTCTTCTTCTAGTCCATGCAGTGTAGCATTGGTAGTCATGTGTTTCCACAGCCTTCTGTCTCGTGTACTTTCCCGGAATTCTGACACAGATGATTTTCCAATGGCATTATGTCAAACTGTCCAGCATTTTCTATCTCGATCTCCTCTTTTAATTGTCTAGGACGATCTCATAATTCCTCAACAAAACTTCATCTCCGCCGCTTCCATGTAGTTTTTCACAAACTGACCAACGTAGTTACTACAGGTATTTGATGTCACTGTAATGCAGTGTTTAAACTGGCTAGGTACTATTTATTTTATTGCTGTAACGCTGCTTTAGCTGGCATACAATAGACATAATCTGTGCAGAACATGAAAGCCGTGACACCATCATCAATAATCAATACTCTTTAAAAACTGCCAATAAAAACATTCTACTTAAACGATCGCGGCGTCCGAGGTTTAGGCGTTGCGAGTCCGACTCGTAATCCAGCGTACCGCGATCGAAACCCACTGCTGGCTGCGTGGATTTTTATCATGGCATGGGGCGTCGCAGGTCGACCCAGCCTAAAATGGGTACCAGGATGGACTGTGCTGGGGAAGTAAAGACAGCCGGCGTGCTGACCACCATTACCCACCGATTGTCTGGGAAAATATGGGCGCTCTTCCCATGTGCCCGATACGCCTAAAGGCGTAGAGAGGAATCTTTACTTTTTTTTACTTTACTTAAATGATCATAAACACGGTATGTCGCTTTATAACATAAAGTTATTACGTATTGTTTTTACTAGACAATGTTTCAAAAGTTTGTCATTACCTACAGAACGGTCGGCTGTTGATACCATTGTGGAAATCAACACAAAGCGATCTGCTTCAAAATCGACTGCAGGTGGAATTGAACATGGTACACTGTAATTATGAAGCGTGTTCAAACACCTCATCCGTAGATGTGCCGACTTAAGACTGTTTAAACCTGGGCTATTTAACTGGCGCCCCGCGGACCAGATTTGGCCCCCTCAGGCCTAGCAAATGGCCCACGGCGCATTGCCAGCTGTATTGCATTATTTCTGTGTTGGGCTCGGATGTGACTGCCGCATGTTAGAAATATTGGTCCCGTCCCGGAATAAACTTAGTCGAAGAGTTAAACTGAAAGAACAGGACCACCATGTCTTCTAAACATAGAGATCCGGAAACAAACTAGAACTCCGAAACAATAATTAACAAGGCAGATCTCAGATACCCCGTACAACCTCCAAACAAGTTATAATTTTAGCACCCGTAATAACTACATCAGCCAGGTCTTCTTCTTCTTCTTCTTTCGTTCGCTTGAAATAAATTATCTAAGTTTGCAATGCTGTCTCTAGTATAAACTTCACTGTTCACTGGTAAAAACAGGCAGTCATGTTTGATCGTTGTTGAAATTGTACTTCAGTTATAAAAGATTCACTTATCTGCTTCATTTATGTAATTGTTACTTTAGTATGCACCTGACGAGATACAGCGAAATCTGCCAGGCAATAAATTGTGCAATCTATTGTTTGTGTTTTCTTTGTTCACATTTACAACGGGAAAACATTGCTTTGAACCTAACTGTCTTTTGTTATTCACTTAGCGACCCGTAAAGTTTCCTTTCCACCAGTGTTTCTCTTGGCCAAAAGTTTTGCCTGAAAATTTCGTATTTTGGGACAGTCTTGGAGGATGTGATATGTTGTCTCAGGTGCCAGTCCACATGTGCACATGGCTGATTGGTCAATTTTGAAATGTGTGTACATGTGACTGCGAAAACGATTGCCCTGTTCTAAGGCGTAGGATAATAACTTGCTCTGGTCTGACCATAATATGATAATCGTCTTGTGACGTTTTCGGTGGTTTTTTGATTGATATGATTATTCGTTTCTTCTGTTGATAGCCAGCCTGGTGTAACCTCCAGTCTTTCTGTGATAAGAACAGTGTTGCCACTTTTCTTTGACAAAAAACATCCAAAACAGAGTCAAAAAATATCTTTAAAAACCTAAATTTGCGTGGAAAAAACAAACTAGAAAAAACATCCAAATGGAAAGAGTCACAAATTACATAGCAATTGATATGACTTACGCTACAGAATCATGTCCTCGTCTTCACTGAAGTCTGCCTCACAAGATCCACAGGATAAACTTAGCTTGGATGATGAAGTTAAAGCTTCAGATCCAAAATGACTCTGGTATGCTTTAGCTGTTCCAATTTCTTTTAATACTCAATCAGGGAGCTGATAAGTGGAACAGTCTTTTTCTACTCCTATCAGGCCCAATTTTATTGTCAAGACAGCATTTAAGAGGCCAAATTTCACACTGTTTCTTAGGTTAGATTTGATAAATTCACGCCAAATGAAAACCATCTAGAAAAACACTTACCATCTAAACGTCAAAAACGCCATCTAAATGCAAGGGAAAACATCTAAATCTGTATGTAAAACATTTAAAGTGGCAACACTGGATAAGAACCTCATTTGTATCGGCCTTGCATTTACGGTATCGGCTGTGTGGCTAAGTCGATGCGAACGCTTCGTAATGCCGGGTGCCGGGGTACCGGGTTCGATCCCAGCTGCGGGCCATACGCCTTGCGTTGGTTTCGACAGTGGTATCAGGGAGCCGACCGTCCAGGAAGCAATGGCAAACTACTGGACGTAAATTTGCCAAGTGAAACCACACAACAGCTAGGGGCTGATGGGGTTGGTTCTGCAACGTCCTGTAAGGGATACGCAACTAACATTGCATTTACGGGCGCGCTCTCATATGCTGTGTGTAAACGTGAATGCAGCAGAGAGACAACACGTCATGCAGATACAACCAACAAAGGGGTGATTTTACTAAAACAGTGGATTGTTAACAACATATAGCGCAAGGCAAAGTAGTTATCTTATCTCAGTCAGTGTACAGTTCGGATTTAAAAAAAAATGAAACCGAGACTTAGATAATCTCAGTGAAACGTTTCGCTGTTTATCGATCTGTCTATAATCACCTGGTGCGTGCATGGTGCTGGAGTTGATATCTTCGTCCATACCGAAGTTGTAGCAGACCGTGTCCCCATATCTGTCCACACACAACTTCCAGTAACCGTATCTGGCGTCCATGTGGGGGTAGAAGGCTGCAGAAGAGTAAGTAAACACAGTCAACCGATAATATCACATAATCAAAGCAGTGTTTTCCCCCCTTGTAAATGTGAACACAGAAGACACAAACCCGACCTGTTATCTTAGGCCCTATTTTAACCTAACGGTTGAACGGGTTTTCTGGGACCTGCGCCTGGGGGATTCTCATCTGAAGAGGAAAAGGGAAGAGGGGGCACTTTGTGTCACGAGTGTTTATCGCTTGTTGTGGTGATGGGGTTGAACTTCATTGATTCGCCACTCATTTGAATTTGCTTCTTCTATGTGGTGACGGTTTTGCCACGTGATTTGACGACTTAATGGCTTGTTGAACCGCCACTGATTGTCTTTGCAGCCAAAGCAAATCCCGATGGCATTTCAAACTTCTTCTTTTTCTTCTTCTGCCTTTCTATCTCCCAATGGAGCATAAGCCCTCAACCAACTCATGCCAAGTCGTTCTATCCTTCGCCGTTACATGGAGCTCTCCCCGTGTCCTCCCGATCTTTCTAACTTCATTTTCCAGCTCTCTTTTCTGTGTGTGTGTTTTTTTTTTTTTTTTTGGCCTGTGGGTTCCAATGCAAAGACATTCTAGTTATGCTGTTCTCCTATTTTCTCAGTGTGTGTCCTATCCAACGCCAGCGTCTTTCCCTTACCTCTTGGTTCACTGGAGCCTGTTTAGCTCTCTCCCAAAGCTCTACATTAGTTATTTTATCATACCATTCAATTCCCTCTATTCTGCGCAGGCACCAGTTAATGAATGTCTGTAATTTATTAGTAATTGCCTTAGTTGTTCTCCATGTTTCCGCCACATACAAAAGTACTGATTTGACATTAGAATTAAAAAAAAAAAATTAGTTAGTATTTCTGTTGACCTCCACAAATTCCCGAGTGCTATGAAAGCTCCTCTTGCCATTTGTATTCTTATTTTAATATCTCTTTCATTTTAAACAAAGGGATTACAATATGAGATATCCGTGGTTTCTTAAAAATGTGGATTTTACATCCGTGTACCAAACTGTGCTGTCCCTTGGTCTCTCTTTGCCTTGTTAAATATATGTTTTATGTTTCAGTGTGTAATAGTTTAGCCAGTTGTAACTTTATGTACAAGGTGTTCTAAGTATATTCTAACAATCAGACCAACAGCAGAAACTACAAGAGTCCAAACAGTGAATGAAATAAATGATTTTGTCTTGACGAACGAAGAAAACATGTACGCTGCATGTACAAGTATTTAGTTCTAAGGATCCCTCGAAGTTGAAGTACATCTGCCGGTGAGAGATAGAACGGCAAACAAATAAGCCAGTAAAACGGATGTACACGCAAAACTTAGGTCCAGTTATAAGGCATAAGTCCAAATAAATGAACTACCGGGACCTTCCGACGGAATTCACAGCCGGTGAACGGAAAGAAGAAGAAGTTCTAATGGTTAAAAAAAAAAAACTATCAACAGAAACTGCAAGCCATCTAGGGTCCAAAAATCAATGAAATAGATGATTTAGTCTTGCCGAAGAACATAAATGAGTCCTATCGGTCTCACATCATTAAGAGGCCATTTTGGTTTAAGCTTACAGAGTAGCCCGTTGAACTCACTGATTTATGCACACTTGAGTGTTCCTAAGTTGTCCGGTGGGGCTTATAATGGTTAGTTGCGTATCCTTTACAGGACGTTGCAGAACCAATCCCAACAACCCCTGGCTGTTGTGTGGTTTTTTAGACAAATTTACGTCAAGTAGTTTGCCATTGCTTTCTGGACGGTCGGCTTTCTTGATACCACTGTCGAAACCAACGCAAGGCACATGGCCCGCAGCTGGGATCGAACCCCGCATTCCGGCATTACGAAGCGTTCGCATCGACTTAGCCACAGAGCCGACAGGCTTATAATGGGGATTGCAATAATGTGAATTAAGTAGTTCTATACCATTCATCGTGTCCGCAAATTCCCCTGGTCATTCACTCCGTGTTGTGTCATTCTTTCCAGACAGTTATTACATATTCGCTTAGAAGAGACTAGTCAGAAGTCAACTGAATATTATTTTCGGTAAGTCATGCCCTGCTCTCCCGAGTCAATGAGATTAGTACCTTGCACACTGCTGACTTTTCTGGCAATTGTGTTCATCCGTCTCATGGAAAATTAAAAAGTATTGGCATCAAAACAGCGTACATTTGTGCGGGGCTGTTCTGATAAAATAGGGTCAAGCGTACAACATGAATAAGACATAATATTTATAACACAAAAATCGACCATACGAGTTTTACCAGAGTGTACCATAAAGGCTCTATAAAATATCGGTCTAGTAATATATGTCCTACATGCCTAAAGCTTTTAAAAGTGCCCTTTACTTACCACACAAGCAACAAATTGTGACCTACCATTTGTGTAACATTGGAAGATTAGCATTTGCCCTAGAAAACTATCAGTCAATGCAGCTAGTCATGAAATAAATCTACAAAGGGCTTGTGGTGTTTGGGAGACGAAAGGAAAGAAATAATGAAAAAGAAGAAAGAACATTGAATGCAACTGTGGATAATGGACACACGAATGAGTAGAACCATTCCTCCGTCCATGCCCTCCCTACCCCTAAAATAAAAGAAAAAGAGCGAGGCGAGGAAGAGTAGTGTAAGAATGTGTACAAATAAAAAAAAAACTGGTCACCTAAACCGATATCATGGAAAGATATAAAAAAGAACGAAAAGTACATCACCGAGCTTCACAATATGACGAACACAAACTGAAAGTGAACGTTGCAGCTACAGAACCTTCATCAGCACGTTACATAAATCAAACAAAACCACACTAATACACAAAAATCAACTAACTGGCCAAAACTGATAAACGTGTAGCATTGCGCAGCAAAAGTGAAACAAACCAGGAACCCACCTATGTAAGTCCTGAGGTCGGACTTGTTGCTGAGATGCACTCCGATGTTCTCTGCTTCGGCATAGTAAGGCATAGCCAGGCAGATGGTGTGTAGTATCAGTGTGATGACCAGGAGCACACACCCACAGATCAGAAACACCCCGTTACTCCTCATGGTAGCGAATACACCTGATGTGAACAAAATGCCAGACCAGTTTCATTGTTACAGTTTGTGCTGTAGTTAGTATTCTGCTGATAAAGACTTTGGTCGAAACGTTCGGTTGTATTTGTGCCCGTCTTTTGCGTTGCCTCCGCCGAGCTGTCTAGTCACATTTTAGTTGTGTTTAGCATATCTTGTCGTCAGCTCGACTAGAGTCACTCCCTATTTACACACTTTAGCGGAGTCGATACGAGACTAGCTTTCAAATCCAGCTGCGACTCGCCGCAGCCCACGGTCGGTGTTAGAAACCGGGCGATTCCAGGTTCACCTAACCTCTAGGAAATGGGTACCAGAGATAACACTCTGGGGTAATTGGAGGAACATCACTGAAGCTACAGAGTTGCTTGCGGATGGCGACACAGTCGGACAATTTCTTATCAGCTTCCGTACTGGTGGGTGGGGGAGCGGGGGGGGGGGAGCGGGGGGGGGGTGAAGGAGAGTAAGTAGGTACCTCACTTTGTACAAGTGTACTAGAAGCAATAATATCAAAGATATTATGGAAATCTACTCCTTGAAATCTCCTCGACTCCGAACCTACAAGAGCTCTAAACAATGTCACGCGGCGAGTGGGAGCCAAACCCCAACCATTAGCTGTCTCAGTAACAAGAAAAAAAAAAGAGACAAAGTTCGTTAAGGCGGGGATAAGATAAAAAATATCTCACCCTTGCAGGAAATCTTCTGTGTGGGATCTAATATAGTGTAACAGTAAAACCTAGGCACATTAACCTAAATAACAAGAATCTAAGTCGACAAATACAGAAACTTTGTTTTTGAACTTTGAGATCAGCCAGGGAAATCAGTCAGACAACCGGCCTTCCCCTGTAGTCGCCTACACCCATGCTGGCGAGCCCTAAGTGCAGAGCTACAACAGCCGGGTTGGTCTCCACAGAGTGCGTCCAGAAGTCAAATAGGAGAATACTGAATGCGTTTGGTCTATTTATACCCACTGGCCAGACTTGTCACCATTTTACTGTATAATTCTAAAAGCTGTTCCTGTGGCCTCATTGTCATTTTGAAGCCAGATTAAATCACAATCCATGAGCTGCTGAAAGCAGTCTTCCAGCCTAGCGGAGGGAAGGGATTGTCTCAATTCTCCTCTGATATAAGGATATCCACTATCTTAGTGACTAATCGTAGGCACTAAAATTTTCCTGGAGGACATACTAAAACACTGATTATCCGTGTGTGTGTGTGTGTGTGTGTGTGTGTGTGTGTGTGTGTGTGTGTGTGCGTGTCTATGTTTGTGTATGTGTGTGTGTGTATGTGTGTCTGAGTTTGGGTGGTTCGGTGAACGTCTGGGCATGTGTGTGTGTAGTTGTCAGAAGACCACTTGTCCTTGTATGTGTGTTCTTCCAATTAAGACACCGACACCTAATTACAGGCTTCACACAATACGGATATGTTTCCGGGACCATGACGACTATACCAACCCCCCAACCCCTCTCCGACTCCTTTCTGCCCTATCCTGAATTTCTATTTCTGTTTCCAGTTCACATTTATTAGCTGGCAGTAAAATCTTTTTTGCAATAAATTAATTGTATTTTTCATTTTATGTGTCTTGGTTGGAAAGATTAATATGCTTGGCAGAATGTTTTCGCATGTTGTGAGACTGGAGTTATTTCTTATCAGTGGTCCTCAGAGTGTATCATATCTTATATACGTTGTTACTCACGTCAAAATACGGTCTTGTAGCGATATTTCACTGCAGTATTGAGAAGAAGAAGAAAAATAATTAACAAATCTTCTTCGTCTGTACGTACTATTTTACCGCTTTGGGTGTCGACAGAGAAGTCCTGCTTTGTGCTCTTCTGGCTGCTTTGACCCCCAAGCATTTCGTGGTGCTGTACAGTTTCTCTGATGTTATCCTCCAGTCTTGTTCTTGGCCTACCTCTTGTTCTACGCCCCTCTCCTATTTAGGTCTATACTTTGTATGGTATAGCATCCGAAGGCATCATTTCCAAGTGGGCAAACCATTTTTTTTTTCTGTCATAATTAACAATTATAGCCGTGTAATTTGGTTTCCTCGTATTTCATTATTGTGTATAACCTTTTCAAACAATTTAACTAAAGAATCAAAACATAAAACACGACAGTTTTTCCCCCCATCCCCATTCAGTTAGTCTGTACATACACTCTTAGTTTCGCTGTTGACAACGAAAAGATTGAAATTGTCACACATTTTGACTATTTTGATTTCAATAAGGAACAACAATGGCGACTGCACACAAAAAGTTAGAAGAAGACTCGCTTAAGCAAATGCAAAGACTAGACAGCGTAAAGAACCTATGGCAAAACATCTCTAGACCAGTTGAAGTAAAAAAATTTAGGATTATACATCTTTTTCGTGGTAACTGATGGATGTGAGTAATCTTACTCAGTCTTTGAATACAGAATTAGGGTCTTTTGAAATGGAATGAATCGAACAGAAAACATCTTTTGTAGGCTCTGCTCATAAACAGCATCCTGTCATGAAAGCTGATGTATTTTTGCCATGCTGAGCTCCATGACATACCATACACTTCGAACACAACCAGTCTTACAAATTAGGATGATGACTGCATGGTGGTGATGATGAGAACAACGATGTCATGATATCGATGACACTAATGTAACTGATAGTTGGTGATTCAGGTTTTTCTGGTATTTATCTGGAGTCCTACTATATTAAAGCCACTTGTCAAATGTATGTATGTATGTATGTATGTATGTATGTATGTATGTATGTATGTATGTATGTATGTATGTATGTATGTATGTATGTATGTATGTATGTATGTATGTATGTATGTATGTATGTATGTATGTATGTATGTATGTATGTATGTATGTATGTATGTATGTATGTATGTATGTATGTATGTATGTATGTATGTATGTATGTAAGTTGTACCCCACCAGGACATCACACAAGCGACAAACACCCGGTAACACAAAGTGGATGAGGATCACCCGTGGAGAGGTCCCGGAAACCCCGTTCAGCCTTTAGGTCACATTTGAGGCCCGTACGGCCCCGGCACAAGCCGAGGTGGGGCATCAAAAAAAAAAAAAAATGGCATCCCAGAAAAGGGCGACCAATGTCTTTCAATATTTTCCAGAGCATCCTCATAGCGGCTTGATTCACTCCGCATAGTCCAGATCCTCTAAACCCGAAGAAAGAGGTCATCTGATACCTGCATCTGTTTAACGATTGGTTAGTTGCGTATCCTTTACAGGACGCTGCAGAACCAACCCCAACAGCTTCTGGCTGTTGTGTGGTTTCTCTAGGCAAATTTACATTCAGTAGTTTGCCATTGCTTACTGGACTGTCGGCTCCCTGATACCACAGTCGAAACCAACGCAAGGCCCGCAGCTGAGATGGAACCCGGCAATCCGGCATTACGAAGGTTTAACGATTACACAAACTTAATTCAAACAGCCGTATCTATTGTGTATAAGGTCGTACTGAGTTGACGAACACATTTTATGAGTAAACTTTTTTTTATTAGACATTTTTCTTTGCTTATTTGTCTTTCCCTTTAGAAGTGTTATATTCCTTCTTTTATTGTCTTTAAAATGTCACATTACTGACTGTATTTATTAGGGCTGTACCGAATATTCGCTTCGTATTCGCGTCGGGGCCGAATAGTGGACCTAAAAACTATTCGGTATTCGGCCGAATAGTTGCGGTCGGGCCGAATACGAATAGTGGTTACCTGACACCCGTTTCTGCATACACTGCAATGTACTGAAATAACTCTTTAACCCAATAGGTACAGAAGGTACAGAATAGCGACATTCGAGTTACTATTGAAACAGAAGTGAATAACTACCTGTCAGAGCCGTGTATCCCAAGAGACACTGACCCACTGGACTGGTGGTAAATAAACATATCAAGATTTCCCACCTTGGTTCATACTGTCAAGCGTTATCTTTGTGCACCACCTACTAGCGTACCAAGTGAACGTATGTTTAGTACAACTGGAAATACCTTCAGTGAAACGAGAAGCAGCCTTAATGCTGACAACATGGAACGATTCGCAGGTCGACCCAGCCTAAAATGGGTACCAGGATTGGCTGTCCTGGGAAAGTAAAGACAGCCGGCGTAATGCTGACCACATTACCCACAGAGTGCTGATGGTCTGTAAAAATATGGGACGCTCTGCCCATATGCCCGATGCGCCGAAAGGCGTAAAAAGGGATCTTGACTTTTTTTACTTTTTATTCTGTACTACATTTTGTGAAGTAAAATTTCAGCTTACATTTGACATTATAATTTTTTTTTTAGATCTATTTTATACACTATACACTATTCAAAAGTTGAGGAATGGGCCTCAGTTTGAATAGTATAGTGGGAATACAGAAGTAATGGTGGTATCAAAGAAAATAATTATTCCTAAATGTCTACTACGCCCGAAGGCGTGGAAAAGGGTCCTTTACTTACTTAATTTTAATCTGAGGACTGACTGACTGACTTTCTACCCCACCAGGACATCACACAAGCGATAAACACCTGATGACACAATGTGCCACCACAAGGGTGAGTTTCACCGTGGAGAGGTTCCAGAAATTGCGTTCAGCCATTAGGCTATATTGCGGCCCATGGCATGAGCCAGAGTAGGGCTTTAAATAACGAAAAATTTTATCCTAAAAAGGACGAGAATAATTACTTAATTATATGAGGAATTTTCCGACACAATTATAATAATAAATATTAAATTTCAAACATTGAAACAAAGTTTTCTTACCAGTATATAACGAATATACAATTATAATCCAATCTACAGAAGACGATCGGGTGAGTGGTTGCAAGGAGAAATTAAAAAAGTGAACAAAAGTCCCAGGCTACCAACCTAACCACTTGTACAGATAAGACGTCAGATAAGAGCTGTCAGTACTGAGTCATTTGATGTGTTTTATTTGCAGGCAAGCCGGAGATTTAATTTCGTTTTGCATTAGATTATGCCTGTAGTTTTTTAATATCCTTTTTTATTTTAAAACTGTCACAACACACAAACCTGAATACGACGTCTGCTGCTGCTGCAGTGACGTCACTTGACCGTATTCGTCGCTGGGAGGCTTGGCTGTCACTCCAGAGCGGATGTGTGTCGACTTTTAGTAATGTTTGTAAATTATGCAAGTGGGGTAGGGTTGGTTGCCTCTTAATCTGGAAAACTGTGAATTTTAACTCTCAACTCTTTCAGTCTAGAATACCTTACACAGAATGTCACCCCCATCAAATCGCATTATGTGTTCTCTTACTGTTATTTTTTCACCTGGTCAGATGGTACTAAAAAACCTGGCTACTACGGAAGCAGCTTCCGCTTTGTAATTAGTCTCATTAAAACTATAACGGACACATGATTTATCAAAACAGTTACTCCCCCCTCCCCCCGTATGTGCTGCGAAATCTTGACGGAAAGAATTATACAGTACAAAGCAACCTAGTTCTAAAGACGTACACCTAGTCAGATTCCCAATAAAACACAATCAGAAATGCTGAAAATGAGCGTGGCAGCCAGATAGACTTCATCAGCATGCAATACGCACGGACACTGAAATAAACATATAAAAGAATACATACCATTAAAATGCATGCACAGGTTTTAAAAAAGCTGCTTAGAACGCGGTTTCAGTAATCGTCACAGCCACAGATACATTGACTGGAAGTGGCTCAAAGAGGTAGGACTGGCTAGGCTGGAGAATGGATTACAAATAAGAAACGTGCCTTAAAACATATTTAGACGAAACTATGTTCACCGCTAAAACCGTGAGTAGAAAGACCACCCAATGAAGAGGTACGACCATTTTCCAGAGACTCTTTCATTGAAAAAGCAAGACAATGTCTATGCCTTCTCTGTAATATAAAGAGTCAGTTACTTCAATAATTCAATTAGAAAATAAACCCTGAAGAAACGACTGTCAGAGAGAATATATTCAGTTTTGTCCTCCAGGTTGAACGGGGTATCTAGGATCTGTCTGGTTGGTCTGCCATCCAGACTGAGATTTGTTTCATCTCAGGATGATATGGTAAACCTTTAGGTTGCAGCCCGGAAGGGACAAACCGATTAATCGATCGACCAGATTCAGTTTCACGAAAACAGACTCATTTGGAACCAGAGGGACAAATGACTGTAGAAGGACAGAATAAATTATATAAACAAATCTGTTGCGTTGGCTGTTCTGGATGCAGGATTGGTTAGGAAGTAAAAGGACCCCTTTCCACGCCTTCCAGCATATAGGGCATATAGGGCTAGATCTTTATTTTATTGACCAGTCAGCACTTGATGAGTGATGTGGTCAGTATCACGCCGGCCGCATTTACTTCCTATCATTGGTGTGGAAGAGCTTGAAGGAACGATTGCAGCAGGACTGAGAAAGCTAAGGAAACAAATAGTACACAATAAGAAGTAACAACTAGTTCAAAATAGGTTGGAAAAAAGTGATGACGTAAATATGGATTGACTGCAGTCAAGCTGATTGCAAGAAATGCTAAATATAACACAAAATTTGACTATAAAAAAACCAACCGGCAGGGGGGGGAAGGGGGGGGGGGGGGATGAAAAGACGCACACAAACACAGCCGAACGTTTCGACCAACCTCTTTATAAACGGAGTACTGAATAACAACACAGTCTGTGACTAGAAAACTCAACAGGTAAGACAACAGAGCTAATAAAAAAAAACCAAGGTTAACAAGAAACCAAGAAGTACGTAATTAAGGGTTTATTTCATTTTGGAGAAGCAATTTCTTGTGAAACATAATTTATGACATCATCTTAAAAAAATTTAATTAAAAAGGCATATATTGGGGAAACCGGTAGGAAGTTAGGAAAGTGCTTTAGTGAACATCTTACTGACATTCGTAATCGGGCTCTCAAACCTGTCTCCCTCTATTTAAACAGTTCTGACCACCAAAGCGAAAACGAAATCTCAGTCACTGCCAATAAACAAGCCGCTACTGATTAGAAAATCGTTTTATTCAGTTTTGGCGTTCTTAGTCCTAGAGAAAACAATAGTCAACAAAGGTTTATGTTATTTTATTTATTTACGCGTTGAGTTTTCTAGTCTCAGTTTGTGCTGTTTTTTCAGTACTTCGTTGATAAAGACTGTGGTAGAAACGTTCGGTTGTGTTCGTGTGCCTCTTTCTTTTCTATTCCTTTCGTTAAACTTTCTAGTCACATTTTGGGTTACATTTTTCATAGGTCGAAACAAAAGTGACACAGATGAAATAAATGGAATTTAGTGGCTTCATCTAACAATTAAACTTGGGGGGGGGGGGAGGGGGGCGAAGAGAAGGAGAATGGTTAAGTTTTTTGGGGTCATAGAAATGCACTTTTCCAGATGGGTGATTGTTGCTGCATACACATAAATGTAAACACTGTGTGACGGGGTGGAGGGGTTGAAGAATATTACACTTCCAGCGCTTGTGTGTTACGGATAATTTATGTTTCCTTTTTTTTTATACCTTGGATCAGTCAGTCTGTCTATCCGTTCATCAGACAGTCTGCCTATCAGTTCATCCGTCGGTCTGTCTATCCGTTCATCAGTCGGTCTATCTGCCTGTGCCCCTGTCTATATAGGTGTCTCTGTCTGTCTGTAACTTCCCTTCTGTCCCTGTCTGTGTGTATATCTTTGTACTTAGAAGCGTGTGTGTGCTGCCTATCGAGTAACTACTAGGATTGATTTAATTCCTAATGTAGACTGGATTAGGGGGACAATGGCCAACACCAAACACAGGAGAGAACTTAGCAAGTTCCAATGAACTAAGAGGTGACGAAAAGAGAGGAAAGCACGCTGACATTGGATAGGACACTACGTTGAGAAAACCTGAGAACTGTAAACTTCAAGTGTCTTTGCACTGGAACACACAGAAGCATAGAGCTAAAGACAGACCCCCCCCCCTCCCCCCCCCCCGAAAAAAAATGACGGAGCTAGAGAGTAAAGTTAAAATAGATGGGAAGGACATGGAGTGAGCTGCAAGCAACAGAGAAGGATATGAAGACTTGGCGTGAGTTCTGTAAGGGCCTATGCTCCAGTTGGGGAAAAAAGGAAAGAATGGTGGGGGGGGGGGGGGGGTGGAGGCATAAATAGAACAGAGGAGAACACACAAAAAAAGGTTTTAGTGAACTGACAGAGCAGCGGGGAGCACCATAGACGACATAGGGTCAATCAAACACACTTGAAAGAATGTCATAATAATTAGGTCAAATCATCAGTAGCGGGAAACACTTATTGTAATAATGTGAATAAATGAATCACATGACAACCCGAATGTTTTGCCGAAACTTCACATCAAATGAAGAATCTTACAAACACTTAGCTACCGATGCAGACGAAGATTGGTAAATAGATAAAGATATTGAAATATGTCTGTCTGTCTGTCTGTCTGTCTGTCTGTCTGTCTGTCTGTCTGTCTGTCTGTCTGTCTGTCTGTCTGTCTGTCTGTCTGTCTGTCTGTCTGTCTGTCTGTCTGTCTGTCTGTCTGTCTGTCTGTCTGTCTGTGTATGTATGTATGTATGCGTGTGTGCGTGCGTGTGAGCGTGTATGCGTGTGTGTGTGTTTATGTATGTATGTATGTATGTATGTATGTATGTATGTATGTATGTATGTATGTATGTATGTATGTATGTATGTATGTATGTATGTATGTATGTATGTATGTATGTATGTATGTATGTATGTATGTATGTATGTATGTATGTATGTATGTATGTATGTATGTATGTATGTATGTATGTATGTATGTATGGATGGATGGATGGATGGATGGATGAATGGATGGATGGATGGATGGATGGATGGATGGATGGATGGATGGATGGATGGATGGATGGATGGATGGATGCATGCATGCATGCATGCGTGCGTGCGTGCGTGTTTGTGTGTGTGTATGTATGTATGTATGTATGTATGTATGTATGTATGTATGTATGTATGTATGTATGTATGTATGTATGTATGTATGTATGTATGTATGTATGTATGTATGTATGTATGTATGTATGTATGTAAGCAGGCAGGCAGGTATTTAGGTAGGTAGGTAGGTAAGCAGGCAGGCAGGTATTTAGGTAGGTAGGTAGGTAGGTAAATAGGTAGGTAGGTAGGTATGTGTGTGTTTTTATGTGAGTGTGTGTGTGTGTGTGTGTGTGTGTGTGTGTGTGTGTGATTTCAGCGGAAAATTGGCACCGGTAAATTGTTTCGAAGTTAAAGAAGTGAAAATTAAGGGTGGTCTTAGAATACCCAGCTCTACTGCTATCAGGTCCTTGACACTGCCAAATAAGTGGTAGAGTGCGGACCAGACTTGCAGAAAGCTGTTAAAACAGTTCCTATTATTTTACAAACATTTCTGTGTAGACAAAAGAAGACTAAACTTGTATGACATAATTATCATCATCATGTAGCAGGTCCTTTGCAGAACGTCGCTCTCATCACGGTCTGCTTGAAAGAAACTCGGTCTCTCGCCAGTTCTCCCGCCTCATGCACTTTCATACTTAAGGAGTCACTTATGTTCTGTGCCCATCTTCGTGTTGGTCGCCCCTCCCCCCCCCCCCTCTTTCCTAGTACCATGCCTTCTGCTATAATTGTTTTTGCAATCCGTGGTGGCGCTTGATATGACCCAAAATATTTCAGCTTCCGAGACACGTTGTTGTTCATTAGCCAATTTTCCTTGATGTTCAGTTCTTTCAAGATGTCAGTATTTCTCCTCTTTTTCGTCCAAGATATTCTGAGAATCTTTCTAAAGCATTTCAGCTCAAAATGTCCCTATTCTCTTTGACATAATCACCAAGATAAAATTCATAAAAGGAACTGAACAAATTTCAGCGAATTAGAAAGTGGGTACAGGCGCTTGAGATGCCTAGAATACTTTAAATAACAAGATGAATACTGTGACTAGAAAGTCTTTGATGTGAAACACACAAAACATGGAGAGGAAAATCCACAAAAACTATTGGAGAAGGTAAATAGGCAGAGAGGAACTATATTGGGAAGACATGGGAGGTATTAAATGATAGAGATACTTACCATGAGTAGAATGAGAGTCTTTTGCATCTTCTGGGGGGGGGGGGGGGAGGAGAAATAAGAGGAGGAAGAAAAAAAAGAGGAACGAGGAGGAAGAGAAAGATGATCATTATATATATATATATATATATATATATATATATTATATATATATATATATAATATATATATATATACGGCTTGACGCTCGCCGCAGATCAGAAGGTCGTGGGTTCACTGCAGTCCCGGGAAGTAAAGACGGCCGGCGTTATGCTGACCACATCACCCAACTTGTGCCGATTGGTCTATAAAATATATGTCTAACACTATATGCCCTATACACCTAAAGGCGTAGAAAAGGGTCCTTTACTTTTTACTTATATATATATATTTATATATATAAAAACAGTGTATTGATTAGCATTTACAGGAAGAAGTAGAAAGATAGAAGGAAACCCTGGACAAAAAAAAAATCGAAAGCTATAGTTACCGTGCTGGGAATTAAACCTGTCACCTCCAAAAAGCGTGTACGCCTCGCTATAGAAACAAGTGGACTAAGAACATGACCAAATAGGCAGACTGAAGAAATGTGTCTTCATCGGCCATGTCTGTCGTTCAGCTTGAAATCCACAACTGAACTGAACTGAATTTCTACCCCACCAGGACATCACACAAACGATAAACACCCGATGACACAAAGTGCCACCATGTGGATGAGGATCGCCGTGGAGAGGTCCCAGAAACCGCGTTCAGACATTTGGCCATATATATGGCCTGCCTATATTGCGGCCCCTGGCAAAAGCCAGAGTAGGGCTTCAAATGACAAAAAATTTCGTCCTAAAAAGGACGAAATTGGATGTATATAGGTGTACAAGCAATCCACAACTTTGGAATGCGGACAGAAACAGAATTAATCTCAAACCTGGGAGTTCAAAGACAATTACAGAAATCCACTTTAATGAGGATTCAAGCACTAATGTGTACATAATCCTATTTTCGTTTAATTAGTCCCTTCTGTTCTGAATACTGAGATGGAAACCTGGGGACTCGAGGAGACTAATTTGATGAGAACACAAGAGAAGCAAATCCCATAAACACCCGTTCAATCGTTATAGGCACCGTTACGAAATGACCTGTGGACAAAGGTATCCAGTCTTGTCTCCCCTTTGCTCTGTGTTTATTATGTATCTTCAGCGTTACGCTCTGTGGCAGTGTGTACAAAGTCATAAACATGAAGTCATAGATGTCACGAGAATGTTCGCCTTTACTGTGAGCACAGTTCTGGCTTCAATCATTGTCCCTGACCTCTAGATTTGTTATGACGTATTTGACATAGAAGTTGTTATATTGTCACATTACCATCAGACAGCTAAGACAGAATAACACCCTCCATCTGGTTACAATATTTAAGGAGAGTGATGTATCAGTCATTGTGTTAACTTTGTGTGTTGATCGCTTGGACATCGTCGGATGTAGAGGTCACGTCTTTAAACGGAAAACGTCAGTGATAGATTACCCGCTGCTTATTGTTTCATTGGGGTTTTGTTACTACAGTTCTGGGGGGAAGGGAAGAAGACGTAAGTATTAGCTTCAATATTATTGTAAACGGTTTAATCTTTCTTTCTTGCTAACTAATGTCATTAACATTACTGTGACCGCTCCTACCACTAACAAATGCTAGAGATTATGTTGCTGTTACTGCTGCTGCTACTACAGTTACTACTACTACTATTTTTGATGCTACTACTACTGTTACTGCTGTTGCTGCTGTTACTACTGTTGCTGTTACTGTTACTGTTACAACTGTTGCTGCTACTACTACTATTAGTACTGTTGCTGTTACTTTTACTGTTACAACTGTTGCTGCTACTACTACTGTTACTGCTGTTACTGCTACTACTACTGTTACTACTGTTGCTGCTACTACTACTGTTACTGCTGTTGCTGCTTCTACTACTGTTACTGCTGTTGCTGCTGCTACTACTGTTACTACTGTTGCTGCTACTACTACTGTTACTACTGTTGCTGCTACTACTACTGATACTACTGTTGCTGCTACTACTACTGTTACTACTGTTGCTGCTACTACTACTGTTACTGCTGTTGCTGCTGCTACAACTGTTACTGCTGTTGCTGCTACTACTATTACTACTGTTGCTGCTACTACTATTACTACTGTTGCTACTGTTGCTGCTACTACTGCTGTTACTACTGCTGCTGCTACTACTACTGTTACTACTGTTACTACTGTTGCTGCTACTACTGCTGTTACTACTGCTGCTGCTACTACTACTATTACTACTGTTACTACTGTTGCTGCTACTACTGCTGTTACTACTGCTGCTGCTACTACTACTGTTACTACTGTTGCTGCTACTACTGCTGTTACTGCTGTTGCTGCTGCTACAACTGTTACTGCTGTTGCTGCTACTACTATTACTACTGTTGCTGCTACTACTATTACTACTGTTGCTGCTACTACTATTACTACTGTTGCTGCTACTACTACTGTTACTACTGTTGCTGCTACTACTATTACTACTGTTTCTGCTACTACTACTGTTACTACTGTTGCTGCTACTACTGCTGTTACTGCTGTTGCGGCTACTACTGCTGTTACTGCTGTTGCTGCTGCTACTACTGTTACTGCTGTTGCTGCTACTACTGTTAGTACTGTTGATGCTACTACCACTGTTGCTGCTGCTACTACTGTTACTACTGTTGCTGCTACTACAACTGTTACTACTGTTGCTGCTACTACTACTGTTACTGCTGTTGCTGCGACTACTACTGTTAGTACTGCTGCTGCTACTACTACTACTGTTAGTACTGTTGCTGCTGCTACTAGTGTTGGTGTTACTACTATTACTACTGTTGCTGCTACTACTACTGTTACTACTGTTGCTGCTACTACTACTGTTACTGTTGTTTCTGCTCCTACTACTGTTACTATTGTTGCAGCTACTACTACTGATACTACTGTTGATGCTACTACTACTGTTACTACTGTTGCTGCTACTACTGCTCTTAGTACTGTTGATGCTACTACTACTGTTACTGCTGTTGCTGCTGCTACTTCTGTTAGTACTGTTGATGCTACTTCTACTGTTACTGCTGTTGCTGCTACTACTACTGTTACTGCTGTTGATACTACTACTACTGTTACTACTGTTGCTGCTGCTACTACTGTTACTACTGTTGCTGCTACTACTACTGTTACTGCTGCTACTACTAGAGTTGGTGTTACTACTACTGTTACTACTGTTGCTGCTACTACTACTGTTACTGCTGTTGCTGCTACTACTGTTACTGCTGTTTTGCTACTACTACTGTTACTACTGTTGCTGCTACTACTACTATTAGTACTGTTGATGCTACTACTACTGTTACTGCTGTTGCTGCTGCTACTACTACTGTTACTACTGTTGCTGCTACTACTACTGTTAGTACTGTTGATGATACTACTACTGTTACTGCTGTTGCTGCTGCTACTACTGTTACTACTGTTGATGCTACTACTACTGTTACTACCGTTGCTGCTACTTCCGCTATTATAAAAACATCCAATTTTGTTGCTGCTATAACTGCTGTAAATTTCGTACTACAACCGATGCTAATACCAACGCTACTGCTGCTACAACAATAACAGCAACAGCTACTACTTCTACTCTACTACCACTACTACTACTGCTATTACTACTACTGTTGCTGCTGCTACTACTACTGCTGCTGCTACTGCTGTTGCCACAACAACTAGAACTACTACCACCACCTCTAATATTACTATAACCACCGGTACTTCCATTTACTCCCTCCATTTACTTCATGGAGATGTGCAAGGGAGTGATGGGAATATCTTATGTTTGCTTATTTGAATGCATTGCATAGTCTGATCTTTTATTTTTCAAGGCAGCCTTTGATGTAGTTGTTCCATATTTGTGTATTCTTCCTCTTGCTCTGTGTTTATTATATTTCCTCAGCGTTGCTCTCTGTGGCAGTTGGTATCACATCATTCTGCTCAGGTGGCCGAACCATCTCATCTGTTACTCTTTAATGAAATGTATAACAGGTTTTAGTCTTGGTCTTCTCCGCTAGTACTGCTGCTACTAATGCAAGCGCTGTATTGTGATAATCTTCTTCTTCTTCTTCTTCGCTTTCACCGGATGTAAACTCCGGAGGAAACTTCTGGCTGTTCGACCACCTTGTGACTTGACTTTTTCCAGAACCTGATTGTTGCGTGCACATCTGTTTTACAGATCTGGCTTTTTTCGTCTGCAGACCTTTCGTTTCTTGTCTCATGCAGATGTACCCGGACTTCGAATGATGCCCCCTAATTAGTCGACCTCTCCGACATGCTTGTTGGGGAGGCAGAGAGTCTTTTCTGGGTTTTTTCCTATGATGGGGTCCCGAAAACCCAATTGATTAAATCTTTGAGTCCCAAGGAACGCATCATACGTTCATAGGCTCCTACCTAGAAGCCCAATGAACACATGATGGTCCGATTTTATGACTCTCTTTACTACCATCTGGGCTTGTGGTGCTAAATTCCCAAGGGACTCAGAGTTAAAATGTCCTCCTTTTGATGACGGTAATCCTGAAAAAACATCAATTTTTTGAAGAACTTCTCTAACAAATAAAATAATAATTTTCTTTCTTTCTGTTAATATTGTTAGCCAAATGTTGATTACATAACTGTGACAGGAATAAGCTTCAACTATTTATTGTGACACCAATACAACCGGCGGCTGTTGCTCTAGTATCTTGTGATGTCATTAATTTAAATGCAATACTACTTAATAAATAAATAAAATACTATAATAAAAATAAATACTAAACAGGCTCCAGTGGACCAAGAGGTGAGAAAAAAACGCTGGCGTTTGATAGGACACACACTGAGAAAACAGGAGAACAGCATAAATAGAATGTCTTTGCATTGGAACCCACAGGGGCATAGGAATAAAGGAAGGCCAAAAAACACATAGAGAAGAGAGCTGGAGAATGAAGTTAGAAAGATGGGGAGGACATGGGGAGAGAGCTCCATGCAATGGCGAAGGATAGAACGACTTGGCGTGAGTTGGTTGAGGGCCTATGCTCCATTGGGGGATAGACAGGCGGAAGAAGAAGAAAGACTACTCAATACAGTCGTCGCCATGTGGGACGTTATTAGAAGCCCCACCCTTGATTTTGCCGGGGACCCTGAATATAAAAAGGTTAGTTGCGTTTCCTTTACAGGACGTTGCAGAACCAACCCCATCAGCCCCTGGCTGTTGTGGGGTTTCACTAGGCAATTTACGTCCAGTAGTTTGCCATTGCCTCTGGACGGTCGGCTCCCTGATACCACTGTCGAAACTAACTAACGCAAGGCGTATGGCCCGCAACTGGGATTGAACTCGGTACCCCGGCATTACGAAGCGTTCGCATCGACTTAGCCACAGAGCCGACCCTGAATATAACCGGGCCATAAATATAGACTAAAACGGCTGAAAGGGGTTTTTGTGACCTCTCTACGTGTGATCCTCATCCGCATGTGGTACTTTGTGTCACCGGGTGTTTATCACTCTGTGTGATGTCCAGGTGGGGTACAACGTACACACATAATGAATGAATGAATGAATTTCTACCCCACCAGGACATCACACAAGCGATAAACACCCGATGACACAAAGTGCCACCATGCGGATGAGGATCACCGTGGAGAGGTCCCAGAAACCGCGTTCAGACAATTGGCCATATTTATGGCCTGCCTATATTGCGGCCCCTGGCAAAAGCCAGAGTGGGGCTTCAAATAACAAAAAATTACGTCCGGAAAAGGACGTAAAGTATTTTCACCGTAACATAATAAATACGTTTATGTTCAATGAGTTGTTAGTACTGCCAGCCAAGTGTCGATTACATAACCGAGACAGCAGCTAACGTGAACTATTCATTGAGAAGTCAACATTGCATGCTGGTTTTATTCTAGCGTATGGTACTGCCATTAATGTATGTGCACTGGCCTATACTTCTGTTGTCTGAATGTGTCACGTACTTATTCTACACATTGTTTTTATTTCACGTATTTAGTACGTCTCACTCCTTGTAATTTAGGAATTCAAAGGGGACATAACAAAAAAAAATCCTAAACACGATTAGTTTGAAGCTTATGTCCCATTTAATTATCTTTGAATGAATTAATTTTACTGTCTGTTTTGTCTGCATCTCACACTTTTTATAGAGCTACATAGGACAACGAGTTCTTGAACCTAGAGATTTAGGACCGCATGGCTAGTGCAGTCACCATGAACTCTGCAGGTTTGGACTTTTTTGTGTGCCTTTAATGAAAAACAAAATATCCACCAACTCAGCAGGAATTCGAATCTGGGTCTCCCAAAAGACAGCCCAGTGTTTTTAACCGCTCGGCCAACCGCTCGACAACGAATGAATGATTGAATGATTTTGCGCTGAAAATATCAACATACTTGTCTCACCCCTTCTTCAGTTGCCAGTAGGTTTCTACACCCATGGCTCCACTGGCACATGGAATCTGCCTGTTGTTGAAAGTCACTCTGACCAGATGTTAGAGATAGGGTTGAACAGGTATTGCAGCATGACTGCTCTAGCAAGATACTCTGCTTATGGGATTTCACCTTTTTGTTTATTTGAAAGATGTTTCAATTATGAACTCTGAGAAATTAATTCTGATTTTTCTTCTTGTATTCGCTTCCTTTATTTTCATCGACAAGCGATGTTTTTTTTTTTAAATATAAAATTGACTGTTTTGGGGGATCGACATTTACTTCCATATAGATGTGAGTGTGATTTTGACTAACTGCGCTTGTATTCACTTCCTAAAGGGCTGTATAAGGAGCAGTCTTGCAGGGCGTGTTCTGTTAGAGAAAATATTAGGACCTGAGATGTTTTCTTAGATTGAGAAACAGTTTTTTCTGATATCTGTGGATAATGGGCACACGGATTCTTTTTCTTCTTAGGGTGGTGCACCCTGTCAACTCCGGTAGAAGGTTCTCGTTGTTTGTCCACTTCTGAACTTTGGGCTTGTTCCCGAACTTGAATTGTGCTGCACAACCGTCTTTAACAAAAATCTGTCTTATGTGTAAGTAGACTGTCAGTTCCTTGCCTCTCAGGTAGATGCACTGACATTGAAGGAAACACCCCTTGCCTCTCAGGTAGATGCACTGACATTGAAGGAAACACCCCTTGCCTCTCAGGTAGATGCACTGACATTGAAGGAAACACCCCTTGCCTCTCAGGTAGATGCACTGACATTGAAGGAAACACCCCTTTGCCTCTCAGGTAGATGCACTGACATTGAAGGAAACACCCCTAATTAGTCGAGTTTATGGGACAGTGGGTTTATTTTTTCTTCTCTAAAATGGAGCCGCGGAACGCACACAAGGATGCAGATAGATCGTGTGCCATATTGAATGTTGAATGTTGAATTAAAAATCAACATCACAGCACTAGGGACACTGCCATAAGTGCTCATTATTCAGCAGCAAGCAAAGAGTTCTAATTCCGATGGTACCAGTAACCGTCTGATTGTATATCCGTCTCATCCTTCCCCTGTGTGTTGATCGTCGGCCAGATCCCTTGGTAATTCCTGGCAGCGCCATTTTCCTTAGACAGTAATGATATCGTGTGCCATATTGAAGACAGCTTAAATATATTAGGTCAGTTCAATACTCGTTATCAGCTCCATATAACGAGCTGATACCTCTTGCTCTGCAGATTTTCCCATATCGGTCAGCAGGAAACCGTCGGTTCCCTGTACAGTTACCCTGTCTGATGGTCTTTCTGCCGAAATACTGTGTCCACCTCTGTGCTAGCTGATCACAGCGTATTCTTACAGGAACCATGACTTCTATTGTAGTCTTTATTGGATACTAGAGATTAACTAATTTCATTGTAAAAATGTATGAAACAATAAAAGCTTTGGACCCCTTTGGTAATTATAAACCTATATATATGTATTAGGGCTGTACTGAATATTCGCTTCGTATTCGCTTCAGGGCCGAATATTGTCTATTCGGTATTCGGCCGAATAATTGCTGTCGGGCCGAATACAAATAGTAGTTACCTTACACCCGCTTCTGCATACACGGCCTGACTGACAACATGGAACGATTGGTTTTGTTGAAAGCTAATGCAGCTTTCATACATTAATTAAGCTGTCAGTGACAATTCCGAAGTTTAGTGACTTGTTATAATACTGAGGATTCTTTCATTCCTAGTTATTAGTTACCAGAAACTGACTGAAGGATGCCGAACATAAAATGTTTTTAAATGTTTACTATTCTGTACGAATACTAACTAGTCATGGAAAGAATATAAACTTCGGCCACATCCAAGTCGATAATATGAAAATCAAACGAACGGAAACATTAAGTACTTGGGTGCAAACTTCAACTGCTCCAACACGCTGATAGAAGTAAAATCTAGAATAGAATCTAGAAATAAAGTATACTATGCCCTTAAACATCTGCTAAAGTAAAAGTGTCTGTCTCGCAACACTAAGATCAAAATAAATAAAACGTTGATAAGACCAGTCGTTTTTAAGGTTCTGAAACTTGGAGCACAACTAAAAGAGATGAAGCCTTATTACAGGTTTTCGAAAACAGTCTTACGACAAATCTTTGGACCCATCAAAGATGCAAACAGCGGGGAATGGAGAGTGAGAAACAACAACGTAACGCACAATCTGTTTAAATCATCATTGATCACTGGCATCATGAGAGCTAACAGACTAGAATGGTTGGGGCATATTGAAAGAATGTCAGATGACAGAAGTAAAGCTGTTATACACCTGAGAGAGGAATGGGCGTAGACCACGAGGCAGACAAAAAAGAAGTAATGTCCAGTCAGACCTGCAGACAACTGGTGTCACAAATTGTGAAGAGAAGGCTAGCCAGAGAGATGAATGGAGACGAGTGATATCTGCAACAGTAAACCTCAATGGCTCTGAATGCTCAAGAAGAAGATGACTATTCTGTGCTACTTTATGTGAGGTAAAAGTTCGGCATACATTTGACATTATGAATGTATTTTTTTTTCTTTTAGATATATTTCATACACTAAAGACTATTCGTATTCGTATTCGGCCAAATAGTTGGTCCCGTTATTCGTATTCGGCCGAAAAGTGAAAATCACTATTCGGTACAGCCCTAGTATATATACATATTTATTTATATATATATATATATATATATATATATATATATATATATATATATATATATATATAAAACAATTAAATCACCAGTAAAATAATGGCTTATAGTTTTTGCAATGAAAGTGGATCATTAGATTTTCTTATTTAGGCACAAAGCCACACTGAATCTTTACTTTCATGTATAAGCATAATATATTGTAACCAAGTTATGATTTGGTACCATCTGAATTGGAACTCTGCTCTTAATGGGGACTGAGCCCTTTTGGGAATGTCCTGAGTGCTATGATGTAGGTTCTTAAACCATCTTTCTTCTTCTTTCTAAAGTCCATGCCGTGTTTCGTTGGTAGTCATGCCCATCCACAACCTTTTTGTCTCATGTACTTGCAATCAACTCTGATACAGACGATCCTCCATTCCATGATGTCAAACTGTCCAGCAGCTGTTCTCTTGGTCTTCTTCTGCCTCTCCTCCCCTCCGACTTTCCTACTGTTACAATGTAATCCAGCTTTCTCCTTCTTATCACATGACCAAAGAATGTAGACTGCCTCTTTCTTATGTGGGCAATTTGTTCTCTTTGCGAGTCAGTTTCTCCCGAGACGTCTTCATTACTCTGTTTCTGTCCAGGATATTCTCATCATTCGTCTAAAAAAACTACATCTCCGCAGCTTCCAAATAAGTTTTCACTAATTTACCGACTGTCCGTGATTCACTTCCGTATCTCAATATAGGATTTAAACTTAAACCATCTGCATCATCTTAACTATTCACCAGGTCATGATTTAGAGTCACACATGCAGAATGGTTGGGATAAGGTCTAGATGGCCATGTTTCTTCCACATGTCCACAAATAATCTAGAGGTCTTTGATGATTACCCGGTCTCGATAAGCGGTGATGAACGTTAACATAAAAGGTTTTAAAGGCGATGTCATTGAAGAAATATTGGTTATTAAAATGTATCAGTGCGTTACTTTCAAAAACAGTAATAAAGAGCTTTGGACCGGCCAGATTTTGTGAATTCATTGTGAAAAAAAAAAAAAAAGTAAGAGAACATATTAGCTAGGGAGGGGGTTAGCAGATAAAGTGATTCATACGTCATGTGTTGTTTGGGACTCAAAGAGTTGAATACCTGTGTGACGTCACTCCTATTAACATAATATCCTCTTCGATCTTACCTGAGCTCTTGTGTGATGTTCACTAATCGGCATGGTCACGTGAACAGTCTGTCTTTCGTGTAACAGGTTTTACTATAAGATAACACCCGTAGTGTGTTTGTTTCTCTCAGATAACAACCGACAATATATTATCGCACTTGCTTCATGGCGACATCTCTGCATCGCCGCACTGAATGCAGATCGACATTTTTATGAGTGCGGATGCGCGTATGTGATGTTTTACGTTTGTATGTTCGGCTCATTTATAGTCTGCCTACTGAACGTACGGCATAATTTCTGGTTTGAGAAACATACAGGTATTTTGTACTTATTTGTTGTCGGATTGCTCAGTCGATAAGTTACATCATATTTGTATCTACCTGGCAGTTTGGTTGAGGGTTCATTCACAAGTAAATATAACTGTTCGTAAATTGTTGCTGGGTTTGTTATTTGACCTATGCTTCGTTAATATAAATGTCTGTAACCTATGGTGCCATTAATTCTGTCTGTATTCCAAAGTTGTGGATTTCAAGTTGTTCGATAGACATGGCCAATCAGACACCTTTTTTAGGGGATGCCTATTGACCATGTTCTTAGTGCACTTGTTTCCAAAGCGAGGGGCACACGCGTCTGGAGGTGACAGGTTCGATTCCCGGCACGGTAACTATAGATTTCGATTTTTATGTTGTCTAGTATGTTCTTCTATCTTTCTCCTTCTTTCTATGAGTGCCCATCAATACATTTTCTGTTACTTTATTAACAAGTAAATATATAATCAACCCGTGGGGGAGGCGGGGTCAGACTGACGCTGAGGGTGAAGGTTTGAGGTTTAAACAACGGATCAATATCATGGCATATGGGTAGTAACCCATAAGTGTTTCAATCCTTTCTAACTCAAATCTGAGTCCGAATTTGTTATTTAGCGCAGTGCACGAGCTCCGTAGCATTGGCGAGGATCCTGAAATATTTTGTGTAGTTTTTTTAACTCTAGTTTTTTTTTTACCTGACAGCGCCATTAATCTACTCTTTTCGATTTCCAACTTACAGGGATTTTTTTTTTACCTTCGCAGCAATACACAAGGGCGTCCGATCTTACTACCCAGAGAACAGCGGGGATTACAAGAAGTCCACGTGAAAAAGGCCAAAGCCCTCACCCGGGCCTAAAACCGGGACCTCAGTTACAGGAGGCGGACACCATACCTCGAGACCACTCAGCCTTAGGGAAAGCTAGTACGCGTCATATTGTTGAATCGTGCCGTGACTATATTCTAATATTTCTCTCTACGTATGTGAATGTTATTCTTCTTCTTCTGCTGTCGTCTTTCAAAGGGTGGTAAGCACATTGTGTCGTGGCTTACGACTGGGCTGCGACATGTGAACCTTTCAGCCCAACATAGCTAATTTTACCAGACCCCTAGACATTTGTTCTTTATGGCAGCTTTTTATAAAGCCCCGCCCCCAGAATCACACTTTGTGATTAGACACAATAGTTGCCAACCGTTGCCATACTGTGTGAAAATAAAAATAAAAAAAACTGGTTACCTTTTGCAAATATGTCAGCGACGTCAGATTAATTTTATGCTAACCCTTGCTTCCGGGAGCCCTGTGGTGTGCTAGCTGGACGCTAGTCTGTGTATCGTAAGGTCGTGGGTTCAGATAAGAACTCAAGACGGAGTCGCCCCTTTTTTTCCCCCAGGTTAGCACAGCCTTAAATGGGTACCAGCTGAAGTCCCAGCAAGGACATGCAGCCCGCGTGATGCTGACACATCACTCACCAAGTGCTTATTAGTCTATAAAATATAGGTCTAACCCTATATGCCTAATACGCCTTGGAGGTGGAAAGGGGTCCTTTACTCTTACTTGTCACACCTGCTTTCAGAGTATCCAACACGCTTGCCTGCCTCTGTCCCGCGGACATAGGCTGGAATCCCTAGCGATTCCGAGTTGTAACCAAAACTAAGCCAATAGAAGCTTTTCTGTCAGTCTCTTGAATTCTAATCAGAAACGAGTTTTTTGTGTGTGTGTTTTTTTTTTTTTTTCAAGTTGGAGTAAAGATTGCATTTATAATTTGCCTTTTCATCTTTGTAGGGATAACTATGTGTTGCAAGAGTGGCCTAACGTTGTTAGTTTGTAAGATTCTGGTTTCTGTCTCTCTATCTAGTCTACTATTGCATCTTTTTCTTCGCGTTCACCGGTTGTGAACTCCGGTGGAAAGTTTTGGGTGTTCATCCACCTCTGGACTTTAGTCTTACTCCAGAACCTGAGTGTTGCGTGCACATCCGTTTCACAGATCTGGCTTGTCTGTATGCAGACATGTAGTTCCTTGCCTCCCAGGTAGATACGCTCTGACTTCGAAGGATGTCCACAATTAGTCGACTCCTACATGTTTGTAGGGGAGGCAGTGGATCTATACTTGATTTCCCCGCAATAGGGCATCGGAACCCACACGGGAATACTGTTGTATGAAATGATGCTCCCTAAGTTGTCCATAGAGACAACCTAAAACAATAACCGCAGTTTGATTTCTGTGATAACTAAAATTATAGATGTGAGATAACTCCTGCTGTATGTTTGAGATAATGTAACTTTGCGAGATAACACAACTAGGAAGTCTGATAGATTAAAATATATAGTCTTGCTTTTTACGAAGGCCCCATAAATTAACTACTAAGTACAAACAGTGTTAACAGTTGTATATATTAGGTTTCATAATTCTGAAATTGTCTACCTTACACCCAGTCATTCGCGTGATGCATAAACACCAATATGTAGGGGCCTAATTAGTATTTCCTTAGACAAAAGTTAATGTATTAGACATCTCTCCATGTCAAGGTTCGGTATCGAATGATCAGAAGCTTTCCTTCCTTACACAGACAAAAACCTTGATGTTCTGCTGTCTTCTAGAAAGTTTATACATATGTATATATACCCTTCTTCTCAGAGTCCATGCTGTGTGGTGTTGGTAATCATGTCGATCCACAACTTTATGTCTCGTGTACTTTCAATCAACTCTGACACAGATGACCTTCCATGCCAAGATATCAAACTGTCCAGCATCTGTTCTTTCAGTCTCCCTCTGCCTCTCCTCCTCTCCAACTTTCCCACCGTCACGCTGTACTCCAGTTTTTTCCTTCTCATCACATGACGAAAGAATGTAGATGGTCTCTTTCTGATGTTGGGCAATCAGTTCTCTTTGTGAGCCAGTTTCTTTAAAGACGTCTTCATTACTTTTTTGATCTGTCGAAGGTATTCTCGTTATCCCTCTATAAAACCACATCTCCGCAGCTTCCAAAGAAGTTTTCACTACTTTACTAATTGTCCATGATTCACCCCCGTATATCAATATAGTATTTATATAGCTTTAAAGAATCCTCTTTCTTGTCTCAATTGACAGATAAAGATTTCATAAAATAGTTTTCATTTTGTAAAATGCTGCCTTTGCTTGAGCTATACGACATTTAATTTCCGTATACATCTTCCATTTAATGTTATCAGGGTACCCAAGTATTTAAACATTTCACCTTGCTTGAGGTTTGTACAATTTACTTTGATGTTGCGTTTTTCTTTGTAATTATCATTACTTCTGTTTTCCTGCTGTTCAGACTAAGACCCTTGTTTCCCTTTCCCTTAAAATTATATCCATTACTTGTGTGTGTATATATACAAATTAGGGTTGTACCGAATATTCGCTTCATATTCGCTTCGGGACCGAATAGTGGACTTATTGACTATTCGGATTCGCCCGAATAGCTGCGGTCGGGCCGAATACGAATAGCAGTTACCTTACACCCGCTTCTGCATACACGGCCTTAATACTGACAACATGGAACGACTGGTTTTGTTGAAAGCTAATGCAGCTTTCATGCATTAACTAAGCTGTCAGTGACAATTTCCAAGTTTAGTTACTTGTTATAATACTTAAGATTCTTTCATTCCTAGTTTTTAGTTACCACAGACTGACTGAAGAATGCAAAATATAAAAGGTTTTTAAATGTTTACTATTCTGATCGAATACTAACTAGATATGGAAAGAATTTAAACTCTGGCCACATCCAAGTCGATAATGTGAAACTCAAACGAACGGAAACATATCAGTACTTGGGTGCAAACTTCAACGTCTCCAACATGCTGAGAGAAGAAATACAATTTAGAATACAATCTAGAAATGCTCTATGCTCTTCAACATCTGCTAAAGTCCAGTTGTCTGTCTCGCAACACCAAGATCAAAATATATCATCATCATATAGCAGGTCCTTTGCAGAACGTCGCTCTCATCACAGTCTGCCTGAAAGAAACTCGGTCTCTTGCCAGTTCTCCCGCCTCATGAACTTTCATACTCAAGGAGTCACTTATATCATGTGCCCATCTTCGTGTCGGTCGGCCCCTGCCCCTCCTTCCTGGTCCCATGCCTTCTGCTATCATTTTTTTTACACTATTCACTATTCGTATTCGTGTTCGTAGTTGGCCGAATAGTTGGTCCCGTTATTCGTATTCGGACGAATAGTGAAAATCAATATTCGGTACAGCCCTTATATATATATATATATAATAAACAAACATACTATGTATTGATTGGCGTTCACAGAAAGAAGTTAAAAGATAGAAAGACAACAAAGAAAAATCGGAAGCTATAGTTACTGTGCCGGGAATCGAACCTGTTACCTCCTAATGGCGTGTGCGCCTCGCTATGGAAACAAGTGTACTAAGAATATGACCAACTAAGCACCGCTAAACAGTGTGTTTTTATTGCCCATGTTTATCGTACAGCTTGAAATCCACAACTATGTAATAGGGAAATAATTCATCTCAAACCATTGAAATTGCACCAAAATAGTTTGTAAAAGTGCGAAATGGCCACTCTAACCATGTAGTGAAATTAGCTTTCTAAAAATCTGTTTATACATTAAACATCTTCTTCCTCTCGTTCACAGGCTGTAAACTCCTTGCAAAGTTTTGGTTGTTTGTCCACTTCTGGACTTAGAACTTGAGTTGCGTGTGCACATCCGTTGTGCAGATCTGGCTTACCTGTATGTAAAGTGTTGGTTCTTTGTCTCTCGGGCAGATGCACTCCGACATCGATTTTCTACGACATGCTTGTAATAAGACAGCGGGTCTCGCCTTCCCTGAAATCCACATGGGGACATGTCATATTATTTCATAAACGTTATTACATTTATTTGTCATTCAGCAAATTTACGTATATATGTGTGTGAAATGTGTATTTATATATGTGTGTGTATGTATACATATATACGCTCCCCTCCCCCTCCCGCCCTTAGTGTTTCTTTCGTGTGGGCATCATTGATTACACGGGCTTCATCTTGCATTAATTCCCAAATATCGATTACACTTAGAAAGAACATTAGCGAAAGGCGTGATACTGAGAAAGACCAGCAAAAAAGATGTGAGACACTCTTGGCAAGAAAGAGCACCAGGCGAAACAGCTAACGAGACACCGAGTTTCTTGCAAGCAAGCCGTGATAGGAGCGATATTCGGTAAAGGACATGCTACATGATGATGATGATGATGATGATGATGATATTGTTGATGATGATGATGATGGTGATGATGATGTTGATGATGTAAAAAAAACATTCAAAAGTGCAGATTAGGTATTCTGGTAATCACGGTTTCAACTTATTAGCAAACGGGTCACCCTCTAGTTTGCTCCGTTCCTGTGCCAAAAAAAAACCGAATAGAATGTCCATCAATGTCCCTTGTAGAAACATAGACAAATAGTAATGGTGTAGATAATGTCACCCCGCAGTTTGACCCGTTCCTGTGTCGAAGAAAACTACATTGAATGTCCCATCAATGTCCCTTGTAGAACCATGGAGAAAGAATAAGGTGTAGATAATGTCACCCCGCAATTTGCTCCGTTCCTGTGTCAAAGAAAACCACATTGAATGTCCCATCAATGTCCCTTGTAGAACCATGGAGAAAGAATAAGGTGTAGATAATGTCACCCCGCAATTTGCTCCGTTCCTGTGTCAAAGAAAACCACATTGAATGTTCACCAATATCCCTTGTAGAAACATGGACAAATAGTAATTGTGCAGATAATATCACCCTGTAATTGCTCCGTTCCTATGCCAAAGAAAACTGCATAGAATGTCCCATCAATGTCCCTTGTAGAAACATGGACAAAGAGTAAGGTGCAGAAAAAGTTACCCCGCCGTTTGCTCCGTTCCTATGCCAAAGAAAACTGCATAGAATGTCCCATCAATGTCCCTTGTAGAAACATGGACAAAGAGTAAGGTGCAAATAATGTCAGGCGGTTACATGAACTGTAACTGCGGTGTTGAGCTACCGGAGATCAACAAGGTTGTTGATTTATGACAACTAGGGTGTAACCAGATCAACACACCAGATAGCTTATGTCTGTGCAGCCAACACATAGAAAACATTGGAAAGAAGGGATGGGGGTTGGGCTTTATTGGGGGAGGGGTGTTTATGTTTTGTTTAAGCATGTGCTAATATTAACTCTTATTTTTCTTAAATTATGTGCTGAATGGAAATAGGTACTGTTCAACAGATGTCAAAAGGAAGATGGTCAAAGCAATACAAAAATTAACCAACATCAAATATTTATGACTGAGAAAAACGAAATGTAAGTCAACATTTTAAGGGCAATCATCTTCCCTTTAGCAACATACGGATGTGAGTCGTGGACTATCTCCCAGGCCTCAAGGAAGAAAATAGGGGTTTTTGAGCTCAAATGTTTTAGAAAGATTCTCAGAAAACCGTGGACACAGAAGAAAAGTAATACTGACGTTCTAAAGGATCTGAAAGTTAGGGAAGATTGTCTAATAAACAGCATCTTGTCTCGAAGCTGAAATATTTTGACCATATCAAGCGCCACGACTGCTTGGAAACAAACATAGCAGAAGGCACGGTGCCAGGAACGATGGATATGGGCGACCAGTAGATGGCCACAGAATATAAGCGACTTCTTTAGTAAAGTGCACGAGGCTCCAGAACTGGCGAGAGACTGCATTTCTTTCATGCACACTGCCAGGAGAACGACAGTCTACACAGGACCTGCCATATGATGAATGTGCGAATGGTAAAGCGAAAAAAAAATAAGTTATTATTATATAATAGTTTGCAATTTTATCACATGTATTCATTGTGTGGGTTCTGGGCCCCATTGTGGGGAAAACAAGAATAGAGCCACTGCCTTCCCCAACAAGCATGTCGTAGGAGTCTTTTGAGGACAGCCTTCGGAATAGGAATACATCTGCCTGAGAGGCCCAGAACCAAGAGTCTGCATACAAATAAGCCAGATTTGTGCAAGGATGTCCACATAACAGTCCAGTTCTGGAACAAGACTAAAGTCCGGAGATGGGCTAACACATAGAACTTTCTGCCGGAGTTTACAGTCGGTAAACGCGAAGAAGAAGAAGAAGACGACGATATGAAATGTACAAACAGATACTTTAACAGAGAGATGTCTATGCATGATCAGGCAGACCATTTAGCTTTTTACCAAATTGTCGGAGGGGGGGGGGGAGGGGGATTTCTGGGGCAGGGGTTGTGTGTTTGGGGTGGTGGAAGGGGTGCAAAGTTTCAGCTCTACTATAAACACAGTAAAACAAACGTCTTTCTGACTTTGACACACCCATGACAGATGGTGTCACATCCGGGATGTTTTGTTTTTATCGCTGTCTCTGTCACGCCTAGAAACTTCGTTGACATACCACTGATGTGTTAATTGGGAGGGGGAGAAAAAGAAGGCCTGGTATTAGAATAGGTAAAGACAAGTTTGATAATTAAAGGGTGGACAGACAGACAGACAGACAGGCAAACAGGCAGGCAGGCAGGCCGACCGACCGACCGACCGACCGACCGACCGACCGACTGACCGACCGACCGACCGACCGCCGACCGACCGACCGACCGACCGACCGACCGACCGACCGACCGACCGACCGACCGACCGACCGACCGACCGACCGGCCGGCCGGCAGGCCGGCAGGCAGGCAGGCAGGCAGGCAGGCAGGCAGGCAGGCAGGCAGGCAGGCAGGCAGGCAGGCAGGCAGACAGACAGACAGGCAGACAGGCAGACAGCGAGGCAGACAGCGAGGCAGACACAGACAGCAATGCAGACTGACTGACTGACAGACTGACAGACGATCGAGTTGGCGAACGGAAGGACGGGCGAAAGGAAAGATTGACGGATGGATAGATGAACAGACACATAAATTTACCCCAGTCAGGCATAATATGAGGCTAGCGTGTAGATTATGTGACCCTCGGTAGATGACGAGTCAATATCACTCCGTTCGCCTTTACTTCCCACAATTTTCTGGTAGCCATTTTAGGCTCTGTTGACTGTCAGCCAAAGTATTTTTTTTAAAATCTATCTATATTCGAACCCAGTACCTTTAAATCGACCTGCAAGCGTCAGGCCACTGTGCTATCTTGGCTACCTCACACATACACACACACACACACACACACACACATGTATCTATATATATATATATATATATATATATATATATATATATATATATATATATATATGAGACAGATATACTTACGCGTTTATTCCTTCTACTGGCTGCACATTTCAGAACATAACAGGAGACGAGGTGACGACTATAGTCTCTTGGTGAAGCTTCAAGTCACATCACAGCTATGGTAGTCCATCGCTTGGCCTTTTTGGACAAACATTCTCCGGCCACCAAGTTCGCGGGCTTCAGTGGAATATGCATCCTCATCGTGGCTATTGCATGCCACATCTTGTGCCTGTCCACTCCCTACTATTTTACTCTCTCTGATAGCGATGTCAAGGAAGTGATAGGGTAAGTACGACAGTCTCCCACGTAGCTTTCTATACTGTCTTCTTCTTCTTCTTCTTTTCGTTCACTGGCTGTAAGCTCCGGCAGAAAGTTCGGGTTGTTTGGCCACCTTTAAACTTTAGTCTTGTTTCAGAAACTGAATGTTGCATGCACATCCAGTTAACATATGACTTAATTATGTGCAGATTGTTTGTTTGCCTCTCAGGCACATGCACTCCGACATCGAATGAAGCCCTCAGTTAGTCGACTCTTACGACATGCTTGTTGGGGAGGCAGTGGGTCTATATTGGTTTTCCTCACAACGGGGCTCGGGAACCCACACGGGGAATCCAGGAAAGTGAGTCACATCTAGTTTCACACCTCTCAATAACAGAAACATGTGTTTAAAGACGAAAACACAGTTGGCGAACTAATTACTACGCTTGACTTTCCATTAATCAAATAGTCATCAGTTAATTATCGCCGTCTGTGTCTTGAGACCTATGAATGCAGTTTAATACCTTTGTCTCTCTTTCTCTCTCTCTCTCTCTCTCTCTCTCTCTCTCTCTCTCTCTCTCTCTCTCTCTCTCTCTCTCTCTCTCTCTCTCTCTCTCTCTCTCTTTATCGCGTGTGTGTGAGTATGCATGTGTGTGTACGTGTTTGTATGTGTATGTATCAGATAAACCCATTGGAGCTGTACCGTATCAGGTAGGTAGGTAGGTAGGTAGGTAGGTAGGTAGGTAGGTAGGTAGGTAGGTAGGTAGGTAGGTAGGTGCTTGGCTGGAAGAAAAATTACCGGGTTCAACCAGCATCCCCGCAGGGGGAGCTTTAGGTTATAATTATGACTAGGTTATCTTTGCCATATGAAATGGCTAAGCACTGCACACCACCAAAAGCCCCGAAAAAGACTTCTGCAGTGTGGAAGAGATCACAGGAGACAAGACACAAACACTGTCTAGTGGACAGTGGGGCCACCCGGTCGCTAATGCACCGTCTCAGCAACAAGAGTTGTTTTACAAGAGTACTGAGCATGACCTCAATCGACTGACACCAGAACTATACAGTATTATGTTTCTTCTAACTTGTGACTAGGCGTCAACAGTTTCCGTTTAGTGGTCTGGAAATTCGAACGTGTTTTGCGTGTGTACATTGTTTGTCTTCTGTCGTCGTCATCATAGAGCAGATAACGTCAGCACATTTGTAGGTGCTTCATTGATATCCTACCCCAGATGACGTCACAGGACAGTCCAACATTTTAGAGGGTGGTAAGACTGGGTTTCCCGGCTTTTTGATGCTTTTAACGACCCCAAAACATCTAAACCTGGCCCTAACCCCAACCTTCCTACGTCTCACGAGACAGTGCAGCCTAGGTCCCACAACTGAATGCAGCCTAGGTCCCACGACTGCATGCAGCCTATCTACCACCCCCTGAAATTTTAGACTGTCCCGTGAACTGTGGATTTCCCCTGTTTGCGGTAAGATATCAATAAAGCACCAAATTGTGTATTATCATCAGTAAAAGTGCTGAGGAAAATATGCTGCTGATTATTAAGACTAAGGTATCGCTGCTATGTGTCGTGCTAAAGTAAAGACAGAGCGGACCCAGGGCTGTTGAAATATTTCGTACAAATGTATTATTTGTACCTTGACGCGCGGGACTGTACTTTTGGTACTATACCTGATGTCTCGGTACGTCTGAGGAATTTTACATCAATGTTTTAAATTGTGTACTGTAAAAAAGCGTAATGCAATTGTCCATGGCCATTACCAGTAGACATGACTGGCTAATTTTGCATTTTTGTTTCAATTTCAAAGGTCTGTGTTGGAGTGTCCGTCCAAACAACTGACAGATAGTTCTTCATCATGTCTTTTGTCGCAGTCTAACATTCCAGTTTATCTGATGCTCGAGTTTTTCTGTTTTTTTATTTTTTTTATTTGAAGTATTTTTGTTCCATTTTTCAAATACATTGATAAATGTTCCTGTATTTTTTAAATTGCAGTTTGAGTTTTTTTTTTCAATATGAGCGAGCATACAAATACTAATATTAACTTAGTGATGATAATGCTAACACTGTTGGCCACCACAACAGCTTTCGGTGCTTTCTTAATATCCTACCCCAAACAGGGGAAATCCACAGGTCACAGCACAATCTAACAATATTTCAGGTGGTGGTAGAGAGGCTGCGTGTAGTCGTGGGACCTAGGCTGCACTCTCTCGTGGGACGTAGGCTGCATGTAGTCGTGGGACCTAGGCTGCATCTAGTCGTGGGACCTAGGCTGCATGTAGTCGTGGAACCTAGGCTGCATGTAGTCGTGGGACCTAGGCTGCACTTTAGTCGTGGGACCTAGGCTGCGATGTAGTCGTGGGACCTAGGCTGCGTGTAGTCGTGGGACCTAGGCTGCACTCTCTCGTGGGACTTAGGCTGCATGTAGTCGTGGGACCTAGGCTGCGTGTAGTCGTGGGACCTAGGCTGCATGTAGTCGTGGGACCTAGGCTGCGTGTAGTCGTCATGGGACCTAGGTGCGTGAAGTCGTGGACCTAGGCTGCGGTCGTAAAATGGGACCAGAGAGCATGGAAATCGTGGGACTACTAGGAATGCTCTAAAGTTGTGGACTGGCTGCGTGTATGTGGGACGGCTGCATCTCTCGGTAGGATATAGGAAAGCACCCCAGCTTTCTACCTAGGCTGAGGTAGACGGGGGGGACCTAGAACTGCACTGATCTCGTGGACGTAGGCGGCATGTAATTCTGGGACCAAGGCTAATGTAGTCGTGGGACCTTACGCTGCGTGTAGTCGTGGGACCTAGCGTGCACTGCGTGCGTGCGCTAGGCGCATGTGTCGTGGGACCTTTTTTTTGTAGTCGACGTTTTAGGCTGCATGTCTTAATTTAACCTAGGCGCACTCTCTCGTGGGACCTCTTTGCATGTAGTCGTGGGACCTAGGCTGTAAAGCAGTAATTTGGACCTATTCTGCATAATGTTTCGTGGGCCGTAGTGGCATGTAGTCGTGATCGTCCTTTTGATGCACAGATCAGTGTAAGACATGCAAACCACTCTCTCGTGGGACTGACTGAAGACTGTTGTTGACTCTTTATATGGTTGTTGTTTCTTTGATATGAATAAAAAGTTCTATAGATGTTATAAATGCGGTCCAGTAAAATCCAAGATATTTAAACAGGAAATCTAGTTTTGTGACCCTCTAAAATTGTGAGTCCTGTCATACTGACGTCATATGGGGTGGTTGTTGACGAAATAAACCAGCTTTCTAAAATGCTGAAGACGGCGGGGTTCAGGGACACTGGAGACAGCAGTGATAAAGAAAATTTGGATTTTCAGTGTTCAGTGACAAATGAGATTGCACATGTAAGAAAAATGTGTGTGTGTGTGTGTGTTTATTAATGTTCAGTGACAAAAGAAAGATATTAACACCATGTAAAAACGTTAATATGCCCAATGTTCGGTTACAAACAGATAACTTTTCAAAAAATAATAAGATGTCCTATTCTTTATAAAGAGATTAACGTTTCAAGCGGGGGAGGACTTTCATTTCTGTAGTGACAAAAGATGCTTCAGATCAGTTTAAAAAGACAAAACATGCTTACTTCGACGTCCTGTACTGAAGACCGTTTTTGAACATTACATGGTTGTTGTTTCTTGAAGATGGAAAAGAAAACTAGACAAATTAATACATGATGACTCCATAAAATGTTGATATTTAAACAGTGTTAGACTTTGTTTCGTGAAGTGTCACAGGAGTCCAGCGTGCAAAATACTGATTTGATGTTCACTATGGATTGTGGACGAGAATAAAGCCGGGATAAAAAACCAATGGAAGACGCTTTCAGATTGTTTAGTGACAATGAGACTACCGAACCGAAGGTTGGAAGAACCAGGTTTCAGTGACGAATGAGTTGCACCAAGTGAAAAGTTGGAAGACATTCAGTGTTCAGTGACAAATGAGATTTCACCATGTGAAAAAAAACTGGAAAACGTTTATTAATGTTCAGTGAGAAAAGAAAGATATTAACACCATGTCAAACACTGGAAGACGCCAAATGTTCGGTTACAAACAAGATCAACACAATGACAAAAACTGTAAGATGTCCTGTGTTCATTGATAAAAGAGATTAACATTTCAAGCGGGGGAGGACATTCAATTTCTGTAGTGACAAAAGAGCTTCACAACGTTTAAAAAGAAAACATGCTTTCATGGACGTCATGTAGAAATTGAGGGAACATACAAAGTTTATTGTTCAAGGTGGAAAATAATTTCGAAAAACAATACATTGTCTGCATAAAATGTTGTATCAAAACTGTTAGCAAATTGTTTCGTTTTGTCACAGGCGTCCAGATCTGCAGAATTACACATTTGATGTTCACTATGGATTGTGGGCGATATGCGTGCAGCCGGGATACACAACCAATGGAACTGACTGCTTTCAGATTGTTTCTGCCAATGCCACCGAACCGAAGGTTGTAGAACCAGGTTTGTAGAATTGTTGTGTATTCGTTTCATATAGCCAGTTTCATTAGGTTTCCTGTGAGTGCGTGCAAACGATACGAGATCACCTACTACCCCAACACACAAGCAGCAAAATGCAGTTAAAGTTGCTAAGATGGTAACACAATTAATTGATTTACTGATTTATTGCAGATTTACATCTTGATAGATATCGTCGTGAATGGTTCAAGCTCCATTTTATTTAAACAAAAATAAAAACGGACATATTAGGCAGAAATCGTTGTCGTTAGAGATGCCGTTTATCTGCTCCTGGCTGGTACCTGAATTTCTGACTCCCTGAAATTACCAAAACTCAGTCTGGACGATTGACCAACAGGACGAACCTCAAGATACCCCTTTCAACCTCCAAAGAAGTTATAATTAGGGCACCTGTACCGGCAACAGCCGCCTGGGTCGACACGGATAAGGGCGTGAGGGGAAGAAGGTCAGCAGGGAAAGTAATCAATACAAGCTTGCTACAGATATCAAGATGTAGTTGTAATGTAAAACAATCATATCCTGTTCAGTCCCTATGGATTTTAACTGGAATACAAAGTATCTTTCCTTACCCCTCCTTTCTCTCTCCGGGATCTCCGCTCCTCTCTCTCTCTCTCTCTCTTTCTTTAGACTCAGACACCAGATCGTTTCTCTCTCTCTCTCTCTCTCTCTCTCTCTCTCTCTCTCTCACTCTCACTCTCACACACACCTTCTTTCCTTTACTCTTTCTCTCTCCCATTCTCTGCTCCGCTCTCTCTCTCTCTCTCTCTCTCTTTCTCTCTCTCTCTCTTTCTCTTTCTCTCTGTTCAAGTTACAGAATCGATACAGAAGTACTGATGAGTCATTGTTAGGCATTAAAGATCTTGGTTCACTTCTATCCAGCTTTCCCTAGAAAGACAACCCACTGCACTTGTATTGTACGGCACGTTAACGATTCATTTCTTATATTACATATCCCTTTCACAACTTTTAACGTGTTACAGAGAATTAGGTCTGTTTTGTTAAACATAAACGTTCTTCTTATAGTCGATGAAAGAAACACGAAGAGAACTGATTCCTTAAAAATCAGAAGGAGACAATATGCATTCTTTGGTTATGTGAAGGAGAAAAATTCAGTACATCGTGACGATGGGAAAGTTGGAGGGGAAAGATGTAGAGGGAGACCGAGAGAGAGAAGATGCCGGACAGTATGACGTCAAGGCATGGAAGATTGTCTGTGTCAATATGGATTGAAAGAACACGAGACAGAGAAGGTGGGGACAGACATGACCATAAGAAGAAGTCGATGTCATGTGCTGTTGGTAGTAATGTCTATCCACAGCTCTGTCTCCTGTACTGCCACTCATTTCCTATACATATATTTGTATATGTCATGATACCAAAACTACCCAAGATTCACTTCTAACTTTACAAAGCCCTTAAGCTCCTCTGTTCAAAAGATGTACGTGCTGCATACAGTATTCCTTATCCTGTAGAAGCTGATTTTTGTTATTCCATTTTGGGCCACCCAAAATTCACCTTATGTACTGCATTTCCCATCTGCCACCCTTATGGTACTCACACACATTGATTCTTCAGTCCTCATCTACATAGGACAGCGGGGCACAACCGGGTGACACTTGGGGTGACTCTTACTATTGCGCTCTTAAAACTTAGATGGTTGAACGCGGTAGTTTGAATTAGCCCTGTTGGATTGACATTCAGGATGCGTCTCTTCGAAACACAGGAGCGTCAGACTTATAGTTTGACACCCGAAGGCGACAGCCAGTCAGTTAAGAAATCTGGCTGCCTTAGGCTGGTAACATTTTCTTTGTTGTTGCATTCTGAAGTACACATTTTATGAGCAATTACCATAACTTATGTTTTCAAGCTGTATCAAAATACGAACGTAAATAAATAGATATCATCAGTAGATATATCTGTATCCGTGTATTCATTGGTTTTCCCCTCACCAGCGATCTGAAGTCAGGCGTGTCTTTCATTTTGAATTAATAAATAATAAACAGACAATGTATTGCAATGACACTCATAGAAAGACGTAGAAAGAGAGAAGGACACACTAGACATCATAAAAATCGAAAGCTTTAGTTACCATGCCGTGATCGAACCTGTCACCTTCAACGGACGAAGGCGCCTGACTATAGAAACAAGTGACCAGCTTGGTACCCCAAGAAAAGGTCTTCATTAGCCATTTCTGTCATACACCTGAGTCCACAAATAAGAAATAGTAACAAAATTTGTTTCAAACGATTGCAAAAGCACCATAAGTTACAGAAATGTATATTGACCCAGCATAGGTCAGATAACAAAAACAACAATTTTGAAACATGACGAGTGTGGATTACCTCCCGTTGACTGGTACCAGGACATGAAAGGAAGAAAGATGCGGAGATGTTATACAGAGAATAACATTAAAATACAACTGCTTAATTATCTTACGTGCTTTTTAGGACGTAATTTTTTGTTATTTGAAGCCCCACTCTGGCTTTTGCCAGGAGCCGCAATATAGGCAGGGATAAATATGACACCAATTGTCATTGAACAGCGGTTTTAGGGAAACTCCCTCGGCGATTACAAATCCACATGGTGGACTTTGTGTCAGCGGGTGTTTGTCGCTTGTGTGATGTCCTGGTGGGGATGAAATTCATTTCATGAATACAACTGCAGACTGTCGTCTGACAAATTGCCTATATTAAAATAGCAGCCGAGGAATGCAGGGTTCTGTTGAAGTGGGTCCTACTTGGCATGGTCCCCGACACACAAGAAAACATTGCAGTGTTTTTAGAGGAAACCCTCAGCCTCATTACTAATCTTGCTGGGGAGACCTTCAAGAAGCATACGCCTTGTTTGAGTGCGTAATGATGATGTTATTGTTTATGATGATAATATGCTGAATGACAAATATATATTAAAATATATTTAAAATTGTATGAAATGTTTAAACGATTACTCTAAAAAAGAACATGGTAAGGGGCCTTTTGACTCCTTTACTTCATTTCTAGGGGGGGAAAAAAGGGGGGGGGGGGGGAGTAGAGCTGAGCGTCCATACAAGGGGTCGAAGTATTCTGTATATCTGTGCCTGCAAGATATGCTAGCTATTATCTGTCCTTTTGTGTGGGGACAAGTAGTTAACAATGTTACTCTGTAATGTTTGTGCCTGTAAGATGTGCTAGCTATTATCTGTCCTATTGTGTGGTGACAAGTAGTTAACAATGTTACGCTGTAATGTTTGTGCCTGTAAGATATGCTAGCTATTATCTGTCGTATTGTGTGGGGACAAGTAGTTAACAATGTTGCGCTGTAATTGTTTGTGCCTATAAGATGTGCGACATACTGTCACAGACTCAGAGCTAGCTGACTTTGTGTCGTTCTACGTTTCGTCACCTTCTATGGCACTGTAGAGACAAAGAGCTAACTGTCTATGTTCTGTTGCATCTTCAGACTGGCTGGTGGCACCCAGGGTTCTGTCAATTGTTGGTCTACTTGTAGCGGTCACGGGAGTGTTGTCCGTTATAGCTTTCGTCTTGACCACGCTGGACAAGATGCCTCAATTATTCCTGACCACAGCAGCTTTAGCTTCCATTGTTGGAGGTGGGTAGTCCTTTGTGTATAGTATTGAATGAGTAACTTAGTCCCAACAATATACAACAATGCTCTGTCCAAAAACATGACATTGCAGACTCAGCTACGAGGTGCATAAAATACAGACTGTAAAATCCCCACAATGTGTATGCCAGATGGGACCACAGACACCTGAGCACATTCTGCAGGGTGACCTGCCCACTATACTTACAACTAGAAAGAGAAATCTGGCCTCCAGGGCAAAGTGTGAAGATCAGTGTATGAAAAACCAGGAAGGACCTTGAACTGACATACACAGAGATAGCCCACCAGACGGTCTGGCGAAGAAGAAGAAGAAGTATTAGCAGCAATAGCAGCAGCAGCAGCAGCAGCAGCAGCAGCAGCAGCACCAGCGGCGACGGAGCTGATCCACATGTGGTGTTGCACTAGCACTGGTCATTCTAGAAACAGGCTCCCAACCGGGATCCTGACCTGCGTAGATATGTTTGATGTTTTCTTCCAAGTCAGGGTGTATCTAGCAAGGAACCAACGTTGTGCATACTAATACGACACATATGTAAAACGGATGTGCATGCAACACTCGCATTCCTAAAACAAAACCAAAGTTTGGACCTGGGTGAGCAACGAGAGCTTTCCGCCGTAGTTTACAGCTTGTGCACACGAAGAGGAAAAAAAAATGGGTAACCAAGTGAAGTCTGACACGCTTGTTGGCCCACAATCAGAGAAGGAATACCACACCTGGAGCGATGCCTGAGACAGTAAAACGGCGAAGCACGATAAACGGTCAGCTATTTTGCACTGCATTTCTGGACTACTGGAGTCGCCCTAAGTCCGAAGTGTGTCTGCAGCCTTCCCAAGCTATCGGTACCCTCCCTTTCTCACTCCCCCCCCCCCCCCCCCCTCACTTTCTTCGACGAATGTGTCCCCGGCGTAAAGGGACGGTCATCAGTCTAAAGGAGATGTTGGGTGCTAAGGCGAATCCATGGAACACGACCCCTCCTAGGGACGCCATCCAAACCTTTTTCAAAGTAGAAAATTGGTAAGGCGGGAAACACTAGACAACACTATAATCATTTAACTTTTGTGTAGAATATTGAGGAATTATCGCCTGCTATACAGAGCCAGTTTCAACATACGGCCGTGAATCCAGGACAATTAATCAACAAGCCGAACAATAAATATCTTGAGGCCTCAGAGATGTGGTTTTTAACAGAAGAAACATCTTAGAATTCATTGGACTGTCAAGAAAAGCAACCCATATGTTTTGATAGAGGCGAGTGTTCGGAGACAATTTATCACAAAAATCAGAAAAAGACAGTCATCATTTTTTTTTCTTTTTGGTCATGTTATGAGAAGAGGGAAAAAAGAGCATGTTGTGACCACTGGAAAAATCTGTGGAAAGAGAGAGACAGAGGAAGACAACGCGAGAAGATTCTTGAACCCTTTTTGTCATGGCAAAAGGTGAGGGGGGGGTGTAGGTGGTGGGGCTGTCAACACACGTAGTTGCGAATAGCACATTGTAGAAAGGCATGATCGTCCACGCTAGTCGGCAGGGCACTTGATGATGATGAGACTACTGAAGAAAAGGACAAGGCAGCTATGGGAATATTCCAAGTGCAGTAAGGTCATTTCATTCATTCTGTCGTCCATTGATTCAATCCTCCATTTACACACCATGTTGACTTGTATTCGTTGCCAGGTATACTTATTCTCAGTTCCGACATTGCTTTTGCTGCTGAGAAAACAATTGCCTTTTATGCGGAGAATCCCGCCGAACCGTACTTGTTCCCCTTGGACACACTGGACGCTAGATTCAATGACAGGCTAGCCAGGATACAGCTGTACGACAACCGGTTTTCCTCTGGCTGGAGCTTCATCCTAGACCTCATCAGCGGTGCTCTGTGTATTGTGGCTGGGCCATGTTTTGTTTTCGTGGCCTGGAGACTGCAGTTGGCCAAAGATATGAGAAATAGGCAATCTGCGGATGGCAACGTGTACATTTATCACGGCAGACAGAATGAGAGCAAGATGTGAAATGGTTGTCTGTAGGGATGATTGACACAAGAACGGCTCATGTGTGCGCGTGCGCGCGTGTGATATATATATATATATATATATATATATATATATATATATATATATATATATATATATATATATATATATATAATATATATATATATATGTGTGTGTGTGTGGGTGGGTGTGTGGGTGTGGGTGGGTGGGTGGGGTGGGTGTGTGTGTGTGTGCGCGCGCGCGTTGTGTGTGTGCGTGCGGAGAAGTGTCTGTATGACTAAAAAAAAACTAATAAATATGTCAGAGACAAATTTGCGTGACATCAGGAGCCTTTCTTGGCAGTGGTGAAATGTCACAAGCTAGCTTGGTTTGGACACGTGGTGAGACATGATTCGATTGCAAAGACTGTACTTCAAGAAACACTGAGGGGTAGTTGAAGAAGAGGAGGGCAAAGAGGTTCTGGAATGACATTATCAAGAAACGGACTGTACTGAGTTAACCTACTTATATTCATCAAGCTTAAGACAGAAAAAGATGGTGGGTTTTATGTTCTAGTGCTTCCATCGATACGCCTGCGCGACATAACAAGTCTAAATGTAACCCAATGGCAGGGCACATGTGTATGTTTAAAGTAAAAAAAGTCTTCTTGCAGCGGTGTTTCATATTGTTTATGTGAAAGTCACATGTGTTCGTTACTGACCACTCATAAAATTATCGTATAACAAGACGAACACCGATATTGATGCCCTCAAACACATTTTTATACTTTCCTATTTAAAGTTATGCTTGACCACACCACTGACCACTACTGATCACTCAAAAATAGCACCAAGTCGCCTTAACATCCCGGAACAATTTTCACCCCCCTATATAAAGCTATACTTGACCACACCACTGACCACTATTGACCCCTCAGAAAATGGCACCTAACAAGTCATCTTGACATCCCTGACCAGTTTTCATATTTCCTATATAAAATCATACTTGACCGCTACTACTGACCACTACTGAATACAGTCACACACAAAAAATAGCACTTAGCCAGCCCCTAACAAGTTTTAAACGCCCAGTGACATAAAAATGTGTATGTTGTCCTATATAAAGGCATTTTTGACCCTCCCCTTGACCTCTCAACTCCCTCATTTTAACCCAGTTAAGAAATTATTAGCCCTGGTCACTCATAAATACACTCATATAATATATATATAATATACACACACACACACTACCATCAGATAAAAGAACACCCCATAATCCGCACCAGTAAACAACTATTCCCCTTCACCCTAATCCGCACCAATTAACAAGCAACTATTCCTCTTCACCCTAATCCGCACCAATGAGCAAACAACTATTTCTCTACATCCTAATCCGCACCAATGAACAAACAACTATTTCTCTACACCATAATCCGCACCAATGAACAAACAACTATTTCTCTACATCCTAATCAGCACCAATGAACAAACAACTATTCCCCTACACCGTAATCCGCACCAATGAACAAACAACTATTCCCCTACACCGTAATCCGCACCAATGAACAAACAATTATTTTCCTACACCGTAATCCACACCAATGAACAAACAACTATTCCTATACATCTTAATCAGCACCAATGAACATACAACTATTCCTCTACTCCCTGATTCGCACCAATAAACAAACAACTATTCCTATACATCGTAATCAGCACCAATTAACAAACAACTATTCCCCTTCACCCTAATCCGCACCAATTGTCAAACAACTATTCCCCTTCACCCTAATCCGCACCAATTGTCAAACAACTATTCCCCTACACCCTAATCCGCACCAATGAACAAACAACTATTCCTATACATCGTAATCTGCACCAATTAACAAACAACTATTCCCCTACACCCTAATCCGCACCAATGAACAAACAACTATTTCTATACATCGTAATCAGCACCAACGAACATACAACTATTTCTCTACACCCTAATCCGCATCAATTAACAAGCCACTATTCCTCTCATTCTACAGTTTTCTTCTATTCTAGCACTATATGCCTGGGGAAGGTACCTAACAAACCAATCTGACGACTTGCCCATTGGTTCTTTTTCTGTTGAGCGACCACATCACGCGAGATTTAGGGAATACCACAGTATTCGGGTGGAGGTGGGGGTTAGTAGTAGTAGCTATTCATTAAACACTAGCCATAAACCTTACTCCCCTTTACTATAGGATTTTCCTAAATCCTAAGAAAAGAACAGCCGCATTACTGGGCACACATACGACATCCTAAACCCCTATTAACAACAAATCATTCCGCTAATTGTATAATTCTTATGTAAAGGATAACACAAAATTTTTGAAGAGTGCCTTAACACCAATCCTCCCCACTTCTCCCCCTCAGTGATCCCTAATAAGCCGACCCATGACCTCTAAAACAACGAACATAAGGTGAAATTCCGTTATCTTGAAAACTGTATGTGGCTCCTGCAATACCACCCCCCCCCCCCCCCCCCTTCCCCAATTCTATAAAGGATGCGTAGGGTCCAATGATATGCAAACATGCAAAGACATCTTTCTATACTACTGGTGAGTACCGGCACTTTGTGGTGTTACCTCTCCCTCCCACCCCACCCACCCCAAAAAGACGCTCGGCTACAAATCCGAAGGTCGTGGGTTCAAATCAGAACGGAATCTTGACTTTTCAAAAAAATGACCTTGGTTCCCAGGTTGACCCAGCCTTAAATGGATGTTAGGCAAAGTCCTAGGAGATGAAAGCCGCCAGTGTTCCTGACCACATCACTCATGAGTGTCTATTAATCCATAAAATAAAGGTCTAGCCCTATATGCCCAATACGCATGGAGGTGTGGGAAAACGTCTTTTACTTTTTTTTTTTTTTTTAAATAAGAGGCTTGCGATAAATTGCAACTAACTCTTAACGGTACGTGATCGACTAGTGTTGGAAACACCAGTGGGTTCAACAAAATAGCAGAGCAGTTTCTGGAGAAACCTTAAGGCTGTTGAAAATGTCACGGCACTCGCAAAAGTGGGGTAAAACAGTAGGCATACCTGACAATACAAAAACTCAGAAATGCGGTGGTCAGGTCTCTTTCCCGTGGCTTCCTGGGGTTCGTCGCCGGCGCTACAAAGTTCGTGCTTTGTGCCACGACTTCGGTAAGCAGCTAGCCGTTAAGCGGAGAGAGAGAGAGAGAGAGAGAGAGAGAGGTCGAGCTCTATGGGATAGCCCGAAAGAATTCGACCCTGTCGTCTTTCCTTCCTCGAAAATTCTTTAAAGTACAGATGCTCTAATAGTATCTATTTATAGGCTGAGTAGAATTACCGTGTTCTCCCCAAAATAAGGCCTAGCCGGGAAAAACGCCATCGTATCATTTTTCATGTTGCTTGTAAAGTAAGTCTTGCCCCAAATATTATATAGTAATAAAGTAACAAAATGTATTGATCGGCACTCATAGAAAAAAAAGTAGAAAGATAGAAAAACATACTAGACAACATTCAAATCGAAAGCAATAGTTACTGTGCCGAGAATTGAACCTGTCACACACAGACGGCGTGTGCGCCACGCTATGGAAACAAGTGCACTAAGAACATGATCGACTAGGCACCTCCCCCCCCCCCCTCATGTGACTTATTGACAATGTCTATCGTACAGCTTGAAATCTAAAACTTTGTAATACGGACAGAATTCATTTCAAACCATTGAAATGGCACCATAGCTTATAGAAATTTATATTAATAAAGCATAGGTTAAATAAACAAGCCCAGCAACAATTTACGCACACAGTAAATAGAAGCCCAGGTTGAGATTGTCAGCCATGCGTGCGGATGTAAAACACGTGGCGGGCGCATTGAATTATAGAGTAATAAAATATGTAAGTAAATAATATTATTTATAGCAATGCTTTTAAAATAAACAAAAATGCATTATACGTTTTAAATATTTTAAACTCTTTAAGTTCTAGGGGGTTTAGCATCACAGGCCCAGGGGGTAGTAAAGAAAGTAATAAAATTGGCGCATCATGCGTTCATTGGGCTTCTAGGTAGGAACCTATGAACGTATGATGCGATCCTTGGGACTCAAAGAGTCGAAACGAGCGTCACTGGAGGAGAAGTACGCGCTTGTGGATAAGTACCGTAAAACAAGTTGGCCTTGGCTCAGAAGATTGTATTTTGTTGCCCGCCCTTAGGGCCACAAATAAATACAAGACCCAATTTTGATTTTGAAAAGGAAAAATCTGCCCCTGCTGGTGATCGAACCCGCGTGGCTGTCTCGACAGCAAACACTAGCCACGATGTTACTGCAGTTCCCTTTTACGTCTAATCCACAGATGCCTTCCTATAAGTGTTGCCACTTTTCTTTGACAAAAAACACCCAGAACGGAGTCACAAAATATATAAAAACATCTAAATTTCGCTGGGAAACATCTAGAAAAAACATCCAAATAGAAAGAGTCACAAATTGCATAGCTATTGAAATCACTTACCCTAAGGAATCATGTCCTCATCTTCACTAATGTCTGCTTCACAAGATCAACAGGATAAAATTAGCTCGGATAATGAACTTGAAGCTGCAAAATGACTTTGGTATGCTTTAGCTGTTCCAGTTTCTTTTAATACCCAATCAGTGAGCTGATAAGTGGAACAGCAGTTTCCTACTCTCATCAGACCGAATTTTATTGTCAAAATAGCATTTAAGAGGTCAAATTTCATCCTATTTCTGAGGTTAGATTTGATATAGTTCATAGCACTGAAAACTCTTTTTACGTCAGCATTTTAGTGGGGTAGTATCATGGCAGACATGGCACTTTAAAGAGCTTACAGAATGGACTGTTTGTTGAGGCAACTTTAAATTGTCTCACTACACTCCAAAACGCTTCAGTTTCTGTTTTGTTTGTCCATTCAACTAAGTTTATTTTGGTTTACTGATATTCTGCTTCCACAGAATCAGTAGCTCCTAAAAATTTCATTACTTCACAGTATTTAGGTATGTCCTTTACTGGCCGAAGTATGTTGCTCACAGAAAAGAGTGAAATGTTTTTCAATACATCTAGATGTTCGGGAAGCCTCTACGGCTGAAACAAAGTTAGTATGATTTACGCGAACTTTCAATTAATCAGAACCGGGGCTGCCAGATATTTTAGCGTTGACCCCACTGGGGGTTCAAAGTTTGAGTAATCGCAATTGTCACAATGTACGTGCCAGACCAAAACAAAATCATTGTAGTAAATATTTTGCAGTTATTTTTTAACTGACACTGAAAAAAAAATCTATAAAATGTATGACTCGAAATGAAAATATCTAGAAAAACATCTACCATCAAAACACCATCTAAATACATTTTTATAAGGAGTAGAAAATTATAGGGAAGAGAAAAAGTTGGTAAGAAACAACAATTAGTTTATGTTAGCTTTACAAAATCGATCACAATGAACAAACAAAGGACGTTGCGGCGATTAGCCTTCATCAGCACATAAAGGACAACACAATACACACACACACAAATAGGCTCTAACTATGAAGTGACTACATAGGACTCTAATGTATAGAATAAATGATACTCATCTAGTGTCCCTGGCGAAAAAACTTTATTCAATGGAATGACGGTCAGCTTATATACCTCCAACGCACAGGTAGGGGCAAAAAAAGGGACGGGTTTGACGCCAACAGCGCACACTGAGTGTCTAAGGAGGGAGGGAGGGGTTGGCCTATAGGGCGTAACCGGGGTTGGGTTGTGGGGATGACACATTAGTCCATCAGCATCTGTCTGTCTGTCTGTCGATATTTGTTTGCAAGTGGGAAACATCTAAATCTGGATGTAAAACATCCAAAGTGGCTACACTGCTTCTTATGGCTGTTCAGGGCCGCCAACGGGATTGTTTTGAAAAACCCAGCTAAGCTAAACAAAAACCCAAGCAATACATAAGTAAAGAACAAACAAATACCCAGATTATATAAATGTACAAAATGTATAGTTACAAAAGGAAATATTTTCCACTTTTATATATATTATATATATATATATATATATATATATATATATATATATATATATATATATATATATATATAAACAAGATTTCCCCAAGGCGTCATATAAAAACCTAAATCTGGGGGGAAAACCCAGTATTGGCAGTCCTGATGGCTGTGAATTTATTCCTCAGGCTTTCTGGGAAATTGCCTTCAGTATCACGTGACTTGTAGCTATTTACAACAGCTTGAGACGGTCGTGCACTTAATTATTCTGTCTGGTTCAGATGTCAAGGCTGCAAATGAAGGCACAAATCTCCGCCTTTTTTAGAAGAGGCTTTATCTGGAGGTCGTCTCTGTGGCTCACAACAATAGTCAGTCAAACTGCACGAGCGGCGCACCGAATCAGAGAAAACATTGGTTCACCCGCCCGGCCCATCAAACATATTGTATTTTTAAAAAAGGAAGGGGTGGGGGGGGGGGCGCTCGAGGGGCCATAATGATAATAAAAAATAAATTAAAAATAAAAATTGTACTGAATAGTAAATAAATATAATACATATGAAATATATGACAAATACATAGTTAAGAGGAGCCACTTTGGAAAGGGAAAGAGGTGGGGGCCTCATAGAACGTATTGGGTCAAGATTTAAGAACCGACATCACATCACTTGGAAAATTCTCTTAAGCGCTCCGTCCCCATCTTCAGCAGCCAGTGCAAAGTTCCAATACTTATGGCGCCAGTAGCATTCTTATTAAAAGTCCGTCTTGCCTTATCTCTGAGTCTCGAGAATCTGCCAGAAACCCTCGTCCCTTCCCCCTGCATCAATTTCACCAGACTGTGGTGATCCATCTGCTCCCTTGAACTGTACACGCTCCCCAACAAGGCACTGATCACCTCTGCCTTATCATGCGTCAGTATTCAACCAAATTGTGTAGAGCCAGCCAATCTATCTGCCTGTTTAAAGTAAAGGATAAAAAGGAATTAATTACTTTCACACACCGAAAAGGCAAAGTTTTCATTTTTAAAGAGGAAATATTTAGTTTGCTGCAATAATAAATACCTTGCTGGATTGTGTTAGTATGTTCAGGCCAAATATAAACGATATAATAACACACCACTTGCTCGACACAGATAGGCAACTGCGGCTCGCATTTTATGTGCTGATTGGTACATTTGGTTTCGGGGGGGGGTAAGGGGGGGGGGGGGCAAAGAGAACTTGAGTTGTGCCGTTGTAGGTTCATATTTAGGTGACAAACGGCATACGCAGACACGCTGTGCCTTGTAGATTGCCGCTATTACTTCTTAGGCCGCTGTTGCAAAACCTTCTGGGCAGAAAGAATTAACTCTTTCGGTGCCATGGCTTTTTAGATTTAGCAATGTCTATGCTCACCTTTTGTATATCAGAGCAAAGATGCTTAATGTCATGGACCTGAAAATACAACTTTAGGACAAAAGTCGTTATAGCTGCAATGAAAATGTAAGGGGTAACATAATATAAGAAAAGGACATACAAAATTTAAAAAAAAAATTATATATTAAGTAGAGTAGCTAATAACGTATAGTGAGTTCCCTGGTACTGAAAGAATTTATGGCGCGTAATGACTTTCTTTTAAAACAACTTTATTATTTAAACCACTTGGTCTCTGCCAAGGCTATTATCGTGTGTCTGTGCATGCGTCTGAATATTATTATACTTCAGTGTTTGGTTTTAAACACCTGTTGTTGACTTCAAAATAATATGCACGGCCCAGAGACTGTTTTCTATGTAGGATTTCCCATGTATAAATGGTTGTTTCAGTTTCCCACAACCCCCTGCTGCCCCTTACAAGTTCTTGGAAATATTGCAGATGTCTATAAATAATTTTTTAGGAAAATCGAGGCGGGTCTACAACAGCTGGAACTGTTTCGTGTCTAAACATCTGTAACTTTGAGGAAAGAAATGTTATAAACATTGGACGAGCCACACAGTTTGACGCTGGGCTGTAACTGTAAGTTACAAGTATTGTTTTAGATTTGTGTCGGCAGTGTTTATTATTCAGCAAATAGCCTGCTATCGATGTATAATGTAAATGTGCAGAGACCCCGACACAAGGTTAAAAAGATAGACTTGTTTCTTTATAAATTCTCTTTAGGAGAGGGAAGCCCAGATGGTCTTAAAGTCTAAGCATTGTTTAAGTGCGCAATAATAATAATACAATCTATATTTTTAACAAATTGTTTAGAGGAGAGGCTTAATGTGCCGCAGCCTAAGGTTTCTGGCCCCCTAGGTGTGCGCGCGCGCGCATCTGTGAATAATACATGTATGTATTTTTATTTTTATTTTGGTGGGCTTGTGTCTGGAGATGATTCCAACACACAGAGTGAAGAACTTGCCAAGGAGAATGTCAGCTTGTGTTTTGGGGCTCGTTGTTTAGATTTGATTGAAGTAAGTCAGGCACGAGGATCTTGGAAGTGGTCGAGCTGCTTATCCGGCGCTGTGAAGGTCGTGGGTTCATCTCACGAGGCCTTATTCAGTTTCCCAAGTGCAGAAACCATTTGGGTAACATTAATGAACATTGCATGAACATTCCAAGAGAGAACACAACCACTGAGCCAAGCAGTGAACATTGCATGAACACTCCAAGAGAGGACACAACCACTGAGCCAAGCAGTGAACACCTTGCCAAATTTTCAGTGTTAAAATGTAAATTTGATATTGAATTCACTTTATCAAAACCTCATTGATTTTTTTATGTCAGAACGACTGATATTGTGTTCATTTTACCAGTATATCTTTCTTTCATTTAGGCCTTTGGTCTCCAAAGTCACAATGGTTCTCTCTCTACTTCTGGTTGGAAGAGATGGAAATGGCAAAAGTTCTACAGGCAACTCAATTCTGGGCACTAAACACTTTACCCCAACCTCAAACTTTTCATCCGCTGGGGTTGACATCAAAGAGGGTTCGAACCTAGAAAAACGAATCTCTGTAACCGAGATAGCGGGACTTGAATATCCAGGCTTGGATCATACAGAGGACATTGAGAAAGCACTGGCAGAAATTGAAGGAACCATTAAACAAAATACGAGTGGGTTTAACGCTGTTATTTTTGTCCTGAAGTATGGAGTACGTTTCACCCAACAGGAGAAGGATGCTGTGCTTTGGTCAAATCCATTTTCGGTTCTAATGTGGTCAAAGATTTTGGTGTTATTGTGATGACATGTGGTGATATTTTTGATTCAAATGTAGAAGAAGAACAGCAGACTTTTGAAGGGTGGTGTGAGGCACAAACTGGCGATGTCAAGACTCTGTTTGAAGACTGTGGAAAAAGATGTGTTCTTTTCAATAACAGAACTAAAAAACAAGATAAAATGGAGACTCAACGAAGGAGCTGCTTTTAAAGGTTTCAAGCATAACCTGTCCTTACACGCTGGATGAATATAAAAAAGCTGAAAAGAGTCGAACAGGGATTCTTGTTAAAAGCAAACTTCCTGAATATGAAGAACAAAAAACTGCAATTATGAATGAGGTTGGGAATCAACTAAACACGATATGTCCAGAATATTCAAAAGCATCATATGATATTTGGGGACTTGTGACCTTACTCAATGCTTTGCAACAAAATGTGTTTTTTCTGAAAAAGAAGTTACTGGATGCAGATAAAAATTCTGGTGTTCTGGAGCATCTACTCAGTGACATCCCTGTTACTGAAATAAGGATACGCCTGCAGCTTCAAATGGCTGAACTGAGACTTCCAGTTTCGACATCTGTAGCAAAATGGTTTACTATCTCTGTGGACAAATTCAGATCTGATTTGCAGGTAATGTAGAAATTTGTGTCTTAAGTAGCCCAAATCTGAAATGAGTAATAAAACACGAGATATTTACATTGCATACATGAGCGAGATTGAACATTTTATTTTTGGTATCTTTCCACATTTTAAGACTGAGCTGGCTACCACGAAAAGCAGCTGCTGGGAGACTCTTCCAGGCCATAAACCGAGGGTTTCTTAGCAAAAGAGAAATTGGCAAGAGGACGAAAATGGCTGTTTACCGCTCTACCTATGTACCAGTCCTGACCTATGGGTGTGAGTCATGGGCAATGACAACAGCTCACAGAAGCCAGCTGCAGGCCTCGGAAATGAGATATCTGAGAAAGGTGGTCCAAGTGACAAAAAGGGATAAAGTCCGCAATCAGACAATACGTCAAGATCTTGATACCAGCCCTTACTAACCCGAGTAGATCAGTCGACAGTTACGATGGTTTGGACATGTATGCAGAATGGGAGAAAATCGGCCACCATGGCAAGCATGGGAGGCTAAGAACCAGGGAACCAGACCTCCGGGACGACCCAGGGTGCGCTGGGAAGACAACATCCGACAATCCCTAACTGACAGAGGACTGGAATGGAACAAAGCCAGAAAGAAAACTGCTGATAGAGACGTCTGGCGATCTCTCTGGCAAACCTCTACACCCCAAGGTAGAAGAGGGGCGACTTAGTAAGTAAGTAAGATCTTTCCACATGACTTTTCCATTGCCTTGTGAGGAGGCATGGAAACCCTGACGATGTCAATATCACTAGAAAGACCAGCCCTCAATAATAAAAAACACAGTGAACATTGCATACATACCTATTCATGTTAGTTAGCATAATACTTGACATTCGTATTTGTTTTTTTAATAGTCTATCTGACTCTCCAACCAACTGCCATGAGTCACACACAAATCCCCCCAAAACTGACTTCTTTTTCTTTCTCCCCAAAACACATTTTAACTTCTTCAGTAGCAGACAACTCCTCACGCGTTCTCCTTCTTCATTTCCTCTTTTATCACTTCAAGAGTCGAGTGAGATATAAGGTTCTGCGTCTTTCTTTTCTGCCCGCCTCGACCACAGACACATCAAACTGTTGTAGAGTTTCTCTGATGTTATCTTTCCATCTTGTTCTTGGTCTATCTTGTGCTGTACGTCCTTCTTTTCTTTTGGTGTATGTCTTGTAGGGTATGAGATCAACTTATTGTTGATACATTCATTAAACATTCTTTAACTTCATAAGCCACATCCAGTTGTCATGTTAACCCCTTTTTCACCATCTGTTAATTTAACTCCTCCTCTCTCATCAGTGATTTTTGTATTCACTCATGAAAACCCAAGGGTTTCTTTTTAACAAATTTGTGATAAAGAATAAGTTAAACAACATCTGTATGGTACTGAAAGAGTTCTTAGCCACCCTTGTTTTTTTTTTAGGTTCTTATACACTTTCCGTGTTATAACTGGTAAGCATTGTCTCTAGGTGATGATTTTCCTCTTGTGAACTCATTTCCCTTCGCATTTTGGCGAAAACGTTTTTTTTTTTTTTTTTAATGACAGTGCAGACCATTGCTGTTTTTTTCTTCTTCTTCTTCTTCGTATTCACCTGCTGTAAACTCCTACAGAAAAGTGGCTGTTTTGGTTAGTCTTGTCTGTATCCTTATGTATGATGATTACAATCTTCTTTTGCTTTTTTATCCACCTGGCAAAATAACTACATCACACACAACAAGTATTTGAAACATGATATCCTTAACTATAACTCGTACAATGACTACACCACACACATCAAGTAGTTGAGACATAGTCTGCCTTACTTTGACTCACACAATGACTACACCACAAACAAGTATTTGAAACATGATATCCTTAACTATGAATTGTACAATGACTACACCACAAACATGAAATATTTGAGACATGGTATTCCTAACTATGACTTGCACAATGACTACACCACAAACAACAATTATTTGAAACATGATATCCTTAACTATGACTTGCACAATGACTACACCACATAAACCAGGTAGTTGAAACATAATCTACTTAACTATGACTCACACAATGACTACATCACATTCATCAAGTAGTTGCAACATGATTTGCTTAACTATGACTCACACAATGACTGCATCACATTCATCAAGTAGTTGCAACATGATCTGCTTAACTATGACTCACACAATGACTGCATCACACACATCAAGTAGTTGAAACATGATCTGCTTAACTATGACTCACACAATGACTGCATCACATTCATCAAGTAGTTGCAACATGATCTGCTTAACTATGACTCACACAGTGACTGCATCACACACATCAAGTAGTTGCAACATGATCTGCTTAACTATGACTCACACAATGACTGCATCACATTCATCAAGTAGTTGCAACAAGATCTGCTTAACTATGACTCACACAATGACTACATCACACACATCAAGTAGTTGAAACAAGATCTGCTTAACTATGACTCACACAATGACTACATCACACACAATTAGTTGAAACAAGATCTGCTTAACTATGACTCACACAATGACTACATCACACACATCAAGTAGTTAAAACAAGATCTGCTTAACTATGACTCACACAATGACTACACCACACACATCAAGTAGTTGAAACATGATCTGCTTAACTATGACTCACACAATGACTACATCACACACATCAAGTAGTTGCAACATGATCTGCTTAACTATGACTCACACAATGACTGCATCACATTCATCAAGTAGTTGCAACAAGATCTGCTTAACTATGACTCACACAATGACTACATCACACACATCAAGTAGTTGAAACAAGATCTGCTTAACTATGACTCACACAATGACTACACCACACACATCAAGTAGTTGAAACATGATCTGCTTAACTATGACTTACACAATGACTACATCACACACATCAAGTAGTTGCAACATGATCTGCTTAACTATGACTCACACAATGACTGCATCACATTCATCAAGTAGTTGCAACATGATCTGCTTAACTATGACTCAGACAATGACTATATCACACACAATTAGTTGAAACATGATCTGCTTAACTATGACTCACACAATGACTGCATCACACACATCAAGTAGTTGCAACATGATCTGCTTAACTATGACTCACACAATGACTGCATCACACACATCAAGTAGTTGTATTAATCAAGTAACAGAAAGTGTATTGATTGGCACTCATAGAAAGTAGATAATAGAACACACTAGACAACATAAAAATCGAAACATGATCTGCTTAACTATGACTCACACAATGACTACATCACACACATCAAGTAGTTGAGTTAATCAAGTAACAGAAAGTGTATTGATTGGCACTCATAGAAAGAAGTAGATAGAATAGAAGAACACACTAGACAACATAAAAATCGATTGACTATGACTCACACAATGACTGCATCACACAGAAGTGATGAGATGTTGACCACATCATCCAGTGAGTGCTGATTGCTCTATAAAACTACTCAAAATGAGTCATATGACTGATGAATCTCTTTAGTAATGTATATAGCTCTAATTAACTTGTCACAGACATGAATCTCTTTAGTAAAGTATACAGCTCTAATTAACTTGTCACAGACATGAATCTCTTTAGTAATGTATACAGCTCTAAGTACCTTGTCACAGACATGAATCTCTTTAGCAAAGTATATAGCTCTAATTAACTTGTTACAGACATGAATCTCTAAAGAAATGTATATAGCTCTAATTAACTTGTTACAGACATGAATCTCTATAGTAATGTATATAGCTCTAATTAACATGTCACAGACATGCATTTCTAAAGTATTGTATATAGCTCTAATTAACATGTCACAGATATGAATCTCTAAAGTAATGTATATAGCTCTAATTAACATGTTACAGACATGAATCTCTTTAGTAAAGTATACAGCTCTAAATAACTTGTCACAGACATGAATCTTTTTAGTAATGTATATAGCTCTAATTAACATGTCACTGACATGAATCTCTGTAGTAATGTACATAGCTCTAATTAACATGTCACAGACATGAATCTCTAAAGTAATGTATCTAACTCTAATTAACATGCCACAGACATGAATTGCTATAGTAATGTTATCATTTTAATGTTGGTGTTATTTGTTTGTGCTATTTCTCAGTAAGGAAAGTATTAAGTTTAAGCTCTACCAGAGCAGTGAATAGTGCTTTAGATTACTCTACAATAATCTTGCACAGTCTCCAGGCACCAGTCTGATTTTAAAACTTCCTACAGCTCTAGGGGCAGCTCAGAATCGTAACATCGATACGAGAAAGAATAGAGAAGGGTCGTTAGGAAAGATAGTGACGAAAGAAACTAATCACTCATCTCATAATGCTGTATTAAAAAGGAAAGAAATGGTTGATAGTACTAGACCTATATTTTATAGATCAAGACGGGCACTCGGTGGGTGAAGTGATCAACATGAAGCTGGCCACCTTTACTTCCCAGGAATTTACCTTCTATATATTTAGGCTGGATCCATCTAGGAGGTCATTTCAAAACAAATCCAGCTGAATGCAGATTTGAACCAGCAACCCCCAGGCTCAAAGACGAACATCTAGCCACTACACTATGGCAGCCTCCTCCTAATGCTTTAAAATCCCTATTATTCAAATGCAGTAGCCGGTATCTGCTTTCTTTTAGCTATATATTTATATGTATAGAATTGTACCAATGCACTCTCTTTAGGTGTATATGGTTTTAAATATCTATATGTCCATTTTTTGCATTCAGAAAGCTCCACAAACTGTCAGCATCAGAGAATGTTCCATGGATAAAGCTGGGAATGTCACCAGCACTCCTGTCTCTGATGTGGATGTCTCAGGATGTGGCCTTGTCCTGGTGGAAATATGTCAGACAGCCTCGCAGACTCAGCAAGTAACCAAGACACCTGGTCTTCATGATGCGGGCGCAGGTAGTGAATTGGCAGCTGACACCTTAGATGAAGAATGGGTACATGTAGATTGTCCTGATTCACTCAGAAATAATCCACAGGTCTCTGAGGCACCAGAGATCCCAGGTAATAATCTGCAGGTATCTGATACACCTGATATCCAAGGTGTTGATACACAGGTATCTGAGACACCAGAGATCCCAGAGATTCCAGGTACTAATCTGCAGGTATTTGATACACCTGATATCCAAGGTGTTGATACACAGGTATCTGAGACACTTGAGATCCATTTTAATCATCCTCAGGTATCTGAGACACCTGAGATCCAGAGTAATGATATACAGGTATCTGAGATCCAGAGTAATGATATAAAGGTATATGAGACACCTGAGAACCAAGGCAATGATATACAGGTATCTGAGAACCAAAGTAACCATACTGTAGTATCTGAGAACCAAGGTAATGAAACACCAGTAGCTGAGGTACAAGGTAATGAAACACAGGTAGCTAAGAACAGAGGTAATGAAACACAGGTAGCTGAGAACAAAGGTAATGAAACACAGGTAGCTGAGAACAAAGGTAATGAAACACAGGTAGCTGAGAACAAAGGTAATGAAACACAGGTAGCTGAGAACAAAGGTAATGAAACACAGGTAGCTGAAAACCAAGGTAATGAAACAATGGTAGCTGAGGTACAAGGTAATGAAACACAGGTAGCTGAGAACAAAGGTAATGAAACACAGGTAGTTGACAACAAAGGTAATGAAACACAGGTAGCTGAGAACAAAGGTAATGAAACACAGGTAGCTGAGGTACAAGGTAATGAAACACAGGTAGCTGAGAACAAAGGTAATGAAACACAGGTAGCTGAGAACAAAGGTAATGAAACACAGATAGCTGAGAACAAAGGTAATGAAACACAGGTAGCTGAGAACAAAGGTAATGAAACACAGGTAGCTGAGAACAAAGGTAATGAAACACAGGTAGCTGAGAACAAAGGTAATGAAACACAGGTAGCTGAGAACAAAGGTAATGAAACACAGGTAGCTGAGAACAAAGGTAATGAAACACAGGTAGCTGAAAACCAAGGTAATGAAACAATGGTAGCTGAGGTACAAGGTAATGAAACACAGGTAGCTGAGAACAAAGGTAATGAAACACAGGTAGTTGACAACAAAGGTAATGAAACACAGGTAGCTGAGAACAAAGGTAATGAAACACAGGTAGCTGAGAACAAAGGTAATGAAACACAGGTAGCTGAGAACAAAGGTAATGAAACACAGGTAGCTGAGAACAAAGGTAATGAAACACAGGTAGCTGAAAACCAAGGTAATGAAACAATGGTAGCTGAGGTACAAGGTAATGAAACACAGGTAGCTGAGAACAAAAGGTAATGAAACACAGGTAGTTGACAACAAAGGTAATGAAACACAGGTAGCTGAGAACAAAGGTAATGAAAACACAGGTAGCTGAGGTACAAGGTAATGAAACACAGGTAGCTGAGAACAAAGGTAATGAAACACAGGTAGCTGAGAACAAAGGTAATGAAACACAGATAGCTGAGAACAAAGGTAATGAAACACAGGTAGCTGAGAACAAAGGTAATGAAAACACAGGTAGCTGAGAACAAAGGTAATGAAACACAGGTAGCTGAGAACAAAGGTAATGAAACACAGGTAGCTGAGAACAAAGGTAATGAAACACAGGTAGCTGAGAACAAAGGTAATGAAACACAGGTAGCTGAAAACCAAGGTAATGAAACAATGGTAGCTGAGGTACAAGGTAATGAAACACAGGTAGCTGAGAACAAAGGTAATGAAACACAGGTAGTTGACAACAAAGGTAATGAAACACAGGTAGCTGAGAACAAAGGTAATGAAACACAGGTAGCTGAGGTACAAGGTAATGAAACACAGGTAGCTAAGAACAAAGGTAATGAAACACAGGTAGCTGAGAACAAAGGTAATGAAACACAGGTAGTTGACAACAAAGGTAATGAAACACAGGTAGTTGACAACAAAGGTAATGAAACACAGGTAGCTGAGGTACAAGGTAATAAAACACAGGTAGTTGACAACAAAGGTAATGAAACACAGGTAGCTGAGGTACAAGGTAATGAAACACAGGTAGCTGAGGTACAAGGTAATGAAACACAGGTAGCTGAGAACAAAGGTAATGAAACACAGGTAGCTGAGAACAAAGGTAATGAAACACAGGTAGCTGAGAACAAAGGTAATGAAACACAGGTAGCTGAGAACAAAGGTAATGAAACACAGGTAGCTGAGAACAAAGGTAATGAAACACAGGTAGCTGAGGTACAAGGTAATGAAACACAGGTAGCTGAGAACAAAGGTAATGAAACACAGGTAGCTGAGAACAAAGGTAATGAAACACAGGTAGCTGAGGTACAAGGTAATGAAACACAGGTAGCTGAGGTACAAGGTAATGAAACACAGGTAGCTGAGAACAAAGGTAATGAAACACAGGTAGTTGACAACAAAGGTAATGAAACACAGGTAGCTGAGAACAAAGGTAATGAAACACAGGTAGCTGAGGTACAAGGTAATGAAACACAGGTAGCTGAGAACAAAGGTAATGAAACACAGGTAGTTGACAACAAAGGTAATGAAACACAGGTAGCTGAGAACAAAGGTAATGAAACACAGGTAGTTGACAACAAAGGTAATGAAACACAGGTAGTTGACAACAAAGGTAATGAAACACAGGTAGTTGACAACAAAGGTAATGAAACACAGGTAGCTGACAACAAAGGTAATGAAACACAGGTAGCTGAGAACCAATGTAATAATACACAGGTATGTGAGAACCAAGGTAATGATCCTGAAAGTAGTAAGATCATGTTTCAAACAATAAGTAACATTCTCAAACAATACAACTGTAATAATATAGTATGCCTTATCTCAAAATATGAACAGAAATGGACAATACCAGAAATAGATATTGTAATGGAGAAGATCAAAGTAGCATGTGGTACCAAGAAGATCAGTGACCAGAGTATCCTCATTTTAACTTGTGATCATGATAATCTAGAAATAGAGAATTATCAGAAATTTGATGATTGGTGCAATGATGAAACTAGTGCAAACCAACACCTGTTGACTGCATGTGGAAACAGATGTGTGCTGTTCAACCCTTGGGCCAAGGATGAAAGCTCACTGGTAGCACAGAAACTGAGATTACTTGCACGGATACATAGGGACATAGGGACTGCAAGCAAAGATAGCAAGGTAGACCTTCACAATGCTCAAATGGCCACAGAGCCAGTCTTTCCTAAACCTCCAAACAAAACTGGTATCAAAGGATTCTGGCAAAACTGGTTTCCTAAATAAAACTGTAGTAAATAAACACTTGAGGCAATGAAATGTAGCAGCTGGATAAATAAAAAAAAATTATATTTAAGGAGTAACAAATAAATGCTATATAAGTTGTTAGTACTGAGTGAATTATGTTTAAACAGAAATATGTGGTATAATTGTTTGCTGTGGAAATATTATTACTGGAAATCATTTGATGTATCAATATCTGATTTTTATCCTGTATGGGTTGCAGGGCCCTATTATAGGGAAAACAAGAATAGACCCACTGCTTCTCCAACAAGCGTGTTGTAGGAGTTGACTAATTGGGGGCTTCCTTCAAAATCAGAGTGCATCTGCCTGAACAGCAAGGAACAGCCAACTGTACACAAATAAGCCAGTAAAATGGATGTACAGGCAAAACTCAAGCCCTGGCACAAAGTCCAAATGAATAAACAACCAGTAGTTTCCATCCAGCTTACAGTTGGTGAACAAAGCAAAAGGAGAAGATCTGAGTTTATTGTAGTAAATTCCATTATAATGGAATAGCAGCTGGCAGAATATGCTGGGCTCTCAATGAGATACCCAGGTTCGAATCCACGAAGAGGTTATGGGTTTTTCTGTTGAGACAAAAATAAAACCATAAAGTGCATAGTCCGTGGTGACTGCCCCCCTACATCCTCAGACACAACTCCCTCTCCCCCTCCACCAATTGCAAAAGTGATAGATTCAGGCAATAATGTTATCTTTTGACAGTTTTAATTGGGATTTGGGGTTGGGGGGGGGGGGGGGGAGGGAGCGCATGAAAATGGGAGGGGGGGGGGGGGGATTAACATTTAGCAATATATATGCATTCTTCCTTTATAGCTTTGATTCCACATTATTGTATATTCTATGTTAATTTTCTAACTTTTCTGATCTTATTTCATGTTTACTCAGAGCTACATCATGTCACTGGTTTGTAACATTATATTACATTCATTTTTAGAGTATCAACTCACAAATAAAAGTTTTGTTGTTTATTTTATCTTGTTTTCTATTTCATTAATTTTGATCAGTTTCTTTCAACTTTTTGTAATAGTTTTGTAGCTTATAGTTAGGTTAACTGTTTTTGCAGTTGTTTAACTGCTCCATCAGGGTTATAAGTTATCTTTTTTCAACTCCAGCTAGAAAAAAATGATACAGTAATTTGCTCTTCTCAAGTACAGTGTGCGTGTGTGTGTGAGTGAGAGAGAAAGGGGGGGGGGAGGGAGGGAGGGAGAGAGAGAAAAACAGCAGCTCACTGAATGGACTTGAGCAGTGCTCATACAACACACTTTTATCTTTTGCAACTAAGCAAGCCTCACGCATGTTTCTTTTCCAATACATTCCACCCTGTCTTCCTCATGTCTATACCACTCTGTCATTTTTAAGTTCTATTACTTTTTATTTCCCCTTCACTTTTTTCCATGTTGCCAGAAAGTGGCATCTAACTAGAAAACTGACTGAATTGGTGACTTGGCGTCACCAAGTGGCTAAGCTGAACTAAATGTATTGTTACCTGTGCATGACATCCAAGTGCAATTCTTGTCAGAGTTTCAATCTGCAGATGAATATATTAGTGGTGTTCTTTTTGTTTCATTCATTTTGTTCAATGTCTGTAGCTTACTATCTGTGGTGTGTGCACTGAATTATACAGGTGTTGAGAGCTACCTCTGTTGTTGTTGTTGTTGTTGCACTGATTATATTGCCCCAGCTAAGTGGAACAGTTCATCCTTATGCTCACCTCTTCCTTGGGGGGAGTGCCAGCATGTGAGGCAGCCAAAACAGCAGCAAAAGTTCAATAAATGGCAAACTAGAAAAGACTCAACTGAAATCCCTAAACTGATGCAGCTCAAATTCACTGCCTGAGAACATTCCTTGCCAAAACTATCAGTCGACTATGTGCCAAAACTGACCTTATGGGTTACCTATGTGCCAAAACTGACCTTATGGGTTACCTATGTGCCAAAACTGACCTTATGGGTTACCTATGTGCCAAAACTGACCTTATGGGTTACCTATGTGCCAAAACTGAACTTATCGATTACCTATGTGCCAAAACTGACCTTATGGGTTACCTATGTGCCAAAACTGAACTTATCGGTTACCTATGTGCAAAACTGACCTTATTGGTTATCTATGTGCCAAAATTAACCTTATCAGTCACCTATTTTTACCTATTAATCTCAGTTCTACTTAGTGGACAAAAGGACTGGCCATTATCACTTACAATGCACAACCAACAATAAGACGGCTCTACATATTTTCTGTATAAACAGCCCCTGCTAAAAAAAGATCAGATTCTAATCTCCTTCCTCATTTGTGTACCATTTTTATGTGGATTTCCATGGCAAAGTGGTTGATTAAGCCATGTCCCTTGTGCTGTAAAGGTTGTGGATTCAATGGTAGGTATGTTTTTTAGTTCAGCAGTGCAATTTTTATGGAGATTCCTGTGGATCATTGCAGGAGCTAAGGAGTTCGTGCTTTGTGTGATGCTCTAAGCAGGCAACTAGCCAATCTGCAGTCAGAGACTGAGCCATACAGAATAAGTCCAGATGACAGGTAAAAAGTCAACTGTACTAATTATAATTTTTTTGTTGCATAGATGGGAGGTGTGTGCATACATCACAACTCTTGCCTTCTAGCCAGGATCCTACACATTTCCCCCACTTCTTCCACTTACCACTCTGTCAACCCAACTTCTAATGTTTCCTTCCTTCCCCTATTCTTAATGAACTGATAGAAGATGGAGGGCCTTTCATGTCCGCTAAGTCAAGAGTTACTTTCTTTAGAGCATAATTTATGTAACGAAATAACAGCTTAAAGTTTGGTGAAGCTTCATGCCATTTTCGACGTCAAGAAAGACGTAACCAACATCTCATGGGAACAATAAGCAGAGGTACCTTGGACTTGTACCTGCATCGGAGGACAGAGCACAGCCCAATGTGCAGTGACGTGGAATGTGATAGCATAACTCACTAGTGGCAGGATCTGCTAGGTACAGCAGGGCTCTAGAAGGCAAGCAGAGATTAGCAACACTGTAAAAGAGGCAGCTCAGAAGGACTGGTGTCTACGACACATGTCCCATCCAACTTACAAAATACAATTTTAGCTGCAAAATACATTATTTATATGAGGTGCGTGCTTGCGTGCATATGTGTGTGTGTACGCGCATGTGTGTGTGTGAATATATATATATATATATATATATATAGGTGTGTACGGGCGCACCCACACCAACACAAACACTCACCCACACCCACCCACACAAACACTCACCCACATTCACCTACACAAACACTCACCCACACTCGACCACACAAACACTCACCCACACTCACGCACACCCACAAAAACACATACCCACACCCACACAAACACTCACTCACACAAACATTCAATCACACAAAACACTAACCCACACAAACACTCACCCACACAAATACTCACCCACACAAACACTCACCCACACCCACACTCACCCACACTCACCCACACAAACACTCACCCACACAAACAATCACCACACCCACACAAACACCCACACAAATAACTTACAAATATTATGTCAAAATATATAGAGAATCAGCCACCCCTAAACAAAAACTGAACAGAACCCTAAACCTCAAACAGATTTTAATCAAAACAATACATTCACCAAATCAGTGAACATATGAGAACAAAACAAGCCAACATATATTTTACAATGCTAAATGTGTAGCAAACAACCTGTGAAATGTTTACTATTGCTCAACACATGATAGGTTTTCTTACCTAATTTTGTCCTGATCTGTTGCTGCAGGAGGCCACTTTACACAGATGATTTCTCAAAACCAACACCGCCAAAAGTAGTCAATGCAGTGATGTCAATTTGTTTCTTCTTCCCAAAGCCTCTGGTCTGTTAGCATTACTATTTAAGCTTCTCAGACCAAAACCAAGCCAGTGGAAGTAAAAGCAAAGAATACCAGGGAGAGGCAGGAACATCAACGAGACAGCTCTACAAGAAATAGGAACAACTAAGCTGATCAGAGGAAGTAGATGTTGACAGGCAAGATTTCTGGGCAAGTTGTCAGGAGAAATAAACTTTCAAACACCCGCCCCCCCCCCCCCCCTTCCCCCAACAAAATAAATCCAAAAAAAAACCTGCCAAAGCCGATTGGAAAATAGCAAAGAAAAGATTGGAAATGACCTAAAGACAGAAGATTGACACTGTGTAATATCTGGATAGCTGAGCTACATGGAATATCTGGGACAAAAGCACTGAGCTGATCTGAGGCTTGATCATCTGAGATGGCCAATGACAATGCCCTATCTGCATGACACATGGTGATTGGTGATGATGATGATGATGATGATGATGATGATGATGATGAGCAACTACTTGGGACATAAGGGGTTTAGAACTTGCCACAATGACTGTTCCAGTCAAGAAAATGATTGCACTAAGACACATAAATATGACATAATTTCTCATAAAACATTGTCAATGTCATGTAGCAAGGACTGATTTATCTGATTATATAACATTTAAGAATTAACAACCGAACCGTGTCGCTTCTACAAAATTAAACCTGCGCCCACCTCAACTCTTTCAGGACCAAGACAGTCAGCAAACATTCATTAATGAGTCCAAAGGCAATATACTTTTTTGATAATCTTCTTATACAGACGGTTGCTTCATTAACCCTTTCAAACTGTAAGAATATTAAAAATTGACTTTTCTCCAAATTTTGTTAAAAATTAACACATTCTTATAATTCTCGTTATCCTAAGCAATTAGCGAAAGAAACAAAAAAGAATCAGAAGAAATTTGGAGTTTTGGTCAGTTTTTACAAAAATTTGGGAATCAAAACCTATAATCACAGCCATCAAGTCGTTAAAAAAATTATCTGAATTTCTTAAAAATCACTTTTAGTCATGTTTTCACCAAAAGATAATTTTTGGGCTCTCTTTAGATCTTAGTACCCATATTATGGCGGCCAAACAAAACCCTAACAGGGCCTCAGTCCTAGGCAAAATGCTGAGTTCCTGCTGAGGAACAAATCCATGCACGGGGTCTTTCGCCTGTTGACGACTGTTTCCTGGCAAGGCACACATAGCACATGGAAGTAACAGGTCACACTGTCAGTCCAGCAAGTGTATGAATGGAGTCTGAAGTTTCAAAATGGCTTCATTCAACTTTTGGGTCCCCACTCAGTGAGCCTGTCCTGGTCGTGAACAGTCTGTTACATAAGTCCATGCCAGTTTATAACTTGAGAAAAAAAATTTTTGAAAACAATAAGCTTCAGAATTCTACGAGCCAAACTTTTGATGCTCTCTCTCTCTCTCTCTCTCTCTCTCTCTCTCTCTCTCTCTCTCTCTCTCTCTCTCTCTCTCTCTCTCTCTCTCTCTCTCTCTCTCTCTCTCTCTCTCTCTCTCTACATGCAGCTGATCATAATTTTCTTCTCCCCCCAAAAAATGTGCTTAAACAGTTAAAGTAAATGATATCAGTTAGCTGACAGATCATTCTCACTCAATGATCCACTCAGCCCTTAAGTGCTGAAATCCCCTCCTCAGTATATCTTGCAGTGTGTAGTGGCTAACAACACCAGTTCTATGTTTATTTATTTTAATTTTTTTTTTTTGGGGGGGGGGGTGTATCTCTTCTGCATAGCGCCTTGGCTTTGTATGTGGGGGAAGCCAAAGAAGAGTAACAAATCAACACAGAACTAGTGTCATCAGCTGCTATATACTGAGAGATTTACCAAGAAAGGACCCTAGCACTTACAGGCTGGAACAAAACACAACATACAAAACAAATAATATACCTGCATGAATGGGATCTCATGTACATGACTAGTTGTGCCTTGGAAACTAGTTAAAATGTGAGATCAATGAATGGTACACAATTATGGCTAAATGCAATGCAGACAATTGTCAATAATGGATGTTAACACGTCAAACGAAGCATCAGTTGCAGGCAACAATATGTGTCTGATGAGATCACATTACGAGGCCAGTTACATATACCATATACAGTGATATTTTTAGTACTTGTAATCCTGTCTGAACAACAATATTCACTCCTTCTATCTAATCTGCTGCCAAGGAATATACCTCTTTGCAGTTTGTTTTAAAAAAAAAAGTGTAAAGGTGAGAGAATTGATTTTACTGCACTTATTTTATTCCCCCATGGCTCAGTCTCTCTCTGCAGTTAATACTGAATATTAATATATGATAGCTTGATTTACTAGTCCTTGGTCGCTATGCTGGAAACAACAGTTCACATCCAAGGCTTTAGTTGTCTGTGTTTCTACTACAGCAAAGACAAGATTTATTATATTTACAATAAACAAGACATGCAGAATCCCAATTAAAATACAACTAAGTTGAAAAAAAAAAAAAAACAAGCTACTACTGTCTTCTACTGTCTTGCAATTCTAGACATAGTACAAAAATGACAGCATGTAGAACTGCATTACAAGAGAACCAGTCAGAATGTGAGTATTTATCTGCTGCTGTGTATGGTGGGATACATTGACCAGTTTAGAGTTTTTTTTTTTTTGGGGTGTCATGTCAGGTTCTTTTTACTTTGCAGGGAAAGTCAGCTGCGGCCTAACCATTACATCACAGCAGCCTTCCTTTGTAGGAGCTGCAGGGGATGTAGCAGTTTGATGTTTGCCTCAGACCTAAAAGTCTTCAAATTTTCATCGAGTTGGAATTTTTTTCAGAATGACCTTGGCTCCCAAATCAACTCAGCCTAAAATGGGTATTAGATAAAGTTCTTGGAAGTAGAGGCAGCCGGCTTGATTCTGACCTAATTCCTTACTAAGTGCAAATTGGACTATACAAAATATGAGTGGAGCATCATATGCCCGAGGCACCATTGGCATAAAACAAGCCCTAAGAAGAAGAAAAACCTTCCTTCATATAATCAGATTTGAGTTGAACAGCTTGCACAGTGCTATAATATAAATATCTGAAAACTAATCATTTTACCATTAGTAAGACAAATATTCTTATTACAGTCGTTACTTCAAGTGTAACAAATTATTAAGTTTAGGAACATTTTTCTTTCATTATTAAGCTTTGTGACATAGTTAGGAGTCTTTCCTTTTGAGCCTAAGGCGGCACATAGGGCAGAGGTCATAGCTCTCCATGTCTGGCGGTTCATTGCCACCTGATTTAGGTCTTGCATATTTATTAGGCCCATAGTTGAGTCTTCCCTGAATATGGTTCTACGCAGTCTCTCTCTTGGTCTTCCCTGTTTTATTTTCCCTTCCGGTGTCTATATGAGGGCTTGATGAGGGGAGTCTTGTCTTATCCATTCTGAGCGCATGGCCAATGTAGTTCAAGCTGTACTTTCTTATAAAATTTGATACATTGTCTTGCTTGGTTTCTTGTCATATTTGTGTATTGGATCTGAAATCTGTCCAGTGGAAATTCAGTATTCTTCTAGACATCTGTTGTCAAAATTGTCTAATTTTTTTTATCAAGAGCTACTGTTGCTCTCCAACTCTCGCATCCATACGTTAGTACTGGAATTACACAAGAGTTGAAGATCTTAAGTTTTATGTGTTTGCTGAGTGTCTTTGACTTCCAGATGTTAGACAGTTTTTTGTTTTTTTTATATCAAGAAACCATGAGTTGTTAACTCTTAGGCTCGGTACTATGGTTATCGCAACCTTTCTGCCTTGATTTCATTATAGATACCGTAAATCTGGGAGAAATGTGGCTTTTCTGCCTACCTCCAGACGTGAACCCGGACCACAAGGAGTTCGTCACCTGGTCACCGCGAAGTCAAGTTTAACCAACTACGTTAGCAAGCCGGCCCTCTCGGTCATTAATTAAGTCAGAAAAGGGGGTTTTTGAACTTGAATAATATAAAAGATTCTCAGAATACCACTGGTCCAGAAGAAGATGCTGACATTCTACAAGATGATCAAGGAAGATTGACTAGTAAACAGCATCTTGTCATAGAAACTGGAAAATTTTGGCCATTTCAAGTGCCACTTCAGATCTTATACCCAAATATGACAAGAGACCAAGCAAAATAAAGTGTCAAATGTTACAAAAAAGCACCGCTGGAACAATATCAGCCATGCATTCAGAATGGATAAGACAAGACTGCCCCATCAAGCTCTCATAGGCACCGAAAGGGAAGAGAAAATGGGGAGGACCAAGAAAGAGCCATCATCAGGGAAGGCTCAACCATGAGCCTAATAAACATCCAAGACCTAAAACAGGTGGCAATGAATATTAGGACATCCAAGTATAACTATGAGTGCAAAGAGACATTATAAACAGCATATTCATTCCTACATTAAGCTACCAGTGCCAGACATGGACACTATCTAAAGCCATATACGCAAAATCACCAAATGTGGGATGAAATACCTGGGAAAAGCAGCCAACCGAACCATCCGAGATCAAGTGAATAATGACACAATCAGACAAATTGTGGGAACAACATCTTGTACTATATTCATCAAGAAACAGCAGATCAAGTGCTTTGGCCATCTTGTCAGAATGCAGCAAGATCAAATACCATCACAAGCACTACATCTCAGAAGATCAGCTACAAGAGCAAGAAGAACAACATTAAAGACACTCTACGCCTTCACGGCATGAAAATAGCCAGTAGCAGCCAGCGGGCACTGATTGCAAATTATTCCTCCCCACACCGCTTAATGGCAGAAGTGGTTTGCAATGATGATGATGATGAGGATGATAAACGAACTGCTAGACTTGGAGAGCTATGACCTCTGCCCTGTGCACTGCCCTAGGATCAAGAGGAAAGACTAACTAAGTGCCACACAGACTGGAAAAGAATAGTAGCAGAAGGCACTGTGTCAGGAAAGAAGTAGAGGAACTGACCAGCATGACACAGGGTGTTCATGACACTTAAGGTAGGAAAGTGCACGAGGTGGAAGAGCTGGTGGCCAGCGAGAGACAGTAGGCTAGCTCTGATAAGAACAATGTTCTGCTAAATCATTGGTTCTTAACCTTCCTAATGCTGCGACCTTCTAATACACTTCCTCATGTTGTGGCGACCCCACCCATAAAATTATTTTTATTGCTACTTCATAACTTCAATTAATACTTCATTTCCGATAGTCTAAGGCGACCACTGTTAAAGGGTTGTTCGACCCCCAAAAGGGTTACGACTCACAGGTTGAGAACCGCTGTGCTAAATGATGACAATGAGACAATAAGAAGAAAAAATGAGTATAAATGTCAAAACAATGTCCTACAAGTGATGACATCTGTTTTTTCCTCAGTAGTTTTAATGAAAAAGAATCCTGCTGACAGTATATTATTTTACCGAAATAACAAATCAGCACGTTCTGTTCATCCCCTTTGACACGGATTTCCCTAACCAGATATTCATTTTAAATTACTATTTTTACTGAAATGTTGAATGTTGAATTAAGAATCAACATCATAGCCCCCCCCTTCCCACCAGCACTTTGTCTCCTCTTCGTATACAGCAAAAGAGATAAATATTCAGGAGGCCTTTCCTTTTTTTGTTGACCTAGATACAGATAATTAAAGAATAGCACTATTTCAACTTCAGACATAATCAAAAGAACTATTAACTTTGTTGAAACTGTTATCAACATCTAAAATTTTAATTTTAGAATTTACACACAATTCACTCAACGGTTTAAAAAAGGGAACGATTACTAGTTAGCGGCTGAGACGATCAAATTCAGAGCACTGGACTTTAATGCAGAAGGCTCAGGTTCTCTCTGCAGGTAACTTTAGCCGTCTTTCTGACAGTGTCGCACAAAACAAACATCCGAACCTGCACACTCTGTGGACACTCCACTAGATACTCCGGCGACAATCCTTAGTTTCAATCTCCCCCCCCCCCCCCCCCCCCCCCCCCCAAGAGTATATGGCAAAAGTGATAAACACAGGCAGTAAAGGCAGTTTTTTGTTACCTAGATACACGTATAATTATGGCATAGCACTAGTCAACATCAGACATAATCAACAAGATATTAACTTTATAACTGTGCATCAACATCTAAAATGGCAATTTAGAAGATACAGACAATTCACTCAAATTAAAAGTGAAACAATTAAAGTTAAAAGTCGAGAGGATCAACTTCATTGCATTGGCTTTAATCCATATGGCTCAGTCTCTCTGTGCACAATGGCTAGCTAGCCGCCTGCTGACAGTGTCGCACAAAACACAAACTCTGGTAACTCTGATTAGTGAAATAGAACCCCTGCTTCTTCTTTTTTTTAGGCCCCCCCCCCCCCCCCCCCCCCCCACCGCCCCCCCCCCCCCCCCCCCCCACAAAAAAAATTGCACTAGTGAACCGAACAACATGGCTGTTCGCCACAGTATTATAAGTTATAAATTATAAGTAAATGCAGAGAAAGTACAAACAGCATAAGCTGACCATGCACAAACATTTACAAACAATTAATATGCCAGATATATTAGGTTTATGTAAAAAATGGTGCACAAAACAAAATGATTAGTGAAACTGCTTCTTCTTCTTCTTCTTTTTTTAGGCATTGGTCTTTAAAAAGGTAGTGGGCATTGAATGGTAGAGTGCATATTAACACTGAATGGTAGAGTGTACGTAACATTCAATAGTAGAATGCATGTAACATTGAATAATAGAGTGCATGTAACATTAAATGGTAGACTGTATGTAAAACTGAATAGCAGAATGCATGTAACAATGAATGGTAGACTGCAGGTAACAGTGAATAGTAGAGTGCATATTAAACTGAATGGTAGAGTGTACGTAACATTCAATAGTAGAGTGCATGTAAGACAATGACCAATTAAACGCTAGAGTGCAGGTAATATAAAACAGTTAATGAAATGGTAAAGTTCATGTAAATGAGACTCTACTCTTGGCAGTCACTGAGACCAAGAAGAAGAATAAAGTCAAGAAACTGATCCCTAAAGGCTCCAGACTTTCACAACAAGAACACAGAAATATCCCCTACATTCAGACTAAATCTGAAACTAGCACTTACTTTCCAGTCTCTATTACCTAATCCTCTCAGTCTCTGGCAATGTTTATTTTAATACTTTCTATCTCAAAGTGGGCATACTTTACACTAACAGTCATTAAAACAACAGGAAGCAACTGACACAGAACTGGTGTCGTCAGCCACAACCTGCTGCAGGAATTACTGACGAGGGGATTCAAGCACTTATTGACTATCAGACGGCTCCTATTGCCATCAGAATTGGAACTCTTCGCTTGCAGCTAGAATGGGGATGGAGCACTTATGAAAGTGTCCCGAGTGCTGTGATGTCAATGCTTAATTCAACATTCAACATTCGGACCAAGTGGTTCGATGTGCAGTGAGCACAATCTGTCCGCTAACTAACTATCTTGGTAGTGAATGAATTAATGTTTGTGAATAATGACAGAAGTCACATGTTAATGATATTGTGTATTAAGTTCTCGTGATAGTATCTGTAAGTACACAAGGAACATGGAATGTGATTAACAATGGTAGCGATATATTTATATCTGAACACAAAATCCACATTTCAAATATTGCAGCCTGTGTAACGGATTTCCAACAGCCTGTGCAACAAACTTCAAACAGCCTCTTCAACAGGCTTCATACAGCCTGTGTAACAGACTTCAAACAGCCTGTGCAATGGACTTCACACAGCCTGTGCAACAGACTTCAAACAGTCTGTGTAAAAGACTTCAAACAGCCTGGGTAACAGACTTCAAACAGTCTGTGTAACAGACTTCAAAGTGGCATAAAACAAATATCAATGTGACAAATGTAAAACATAATGTGAAAGATGTAACAAATAATGTGACAAATGTAACACATTATTTGATAGATGTAACACATGATGTGACAGATGAAACACATAATGTGACAGATGCAACACATTATTTGATAGATGTAACACATAATGTGACAGATGTAATTCATTATTTGATAGATGTAACACATAATGTGACAGATGTAATACATTATTTGATAGATGCAACACATTATTTGATAGACGTAACACATAATGTGACAGATTTAATACATTATTTGATAGACGTAACACATAATGTGACAGATGTAATACATTATTTGATAGATGCAACACATTATTTGATAGACGTAACACATAATGTGACAGATTTAATACATTATTTGATAGACGTAACACATGATGTGACATATGTAATACATTATTTGATAGATGTAACACATAATGTGACAGATGTAACACATTATTTTGATAGATGTAACACATAATGTGACAGATGTAACAAATGCCATTGTGATGGATGTAATAAATATCAATGTCGCAGATATTTAAAAAAATAATAATGAAACACAACATAACTTGACTGATTTAAGTCATATCAATAAGACAGATATAAGAGGTACCAATGTAACAGAGTAACAAATATAAATACAACAGATAAAAAAATAACGATAGCTGTAACATAATTTGAAAGGATTAAAAGATATCAATGTTACAAACAAAACGGATATCAATGGGAAAAGTAAAACAGACTGCAAGTGACAGATGTAAAAATAATGAGAGATGTAACATAATGCGACAGATTTAATAGATATCAATATGGCAAGTAGTTATCAATGTGAAAAATGAAATGGATTTCAATGGGACAGATTTTAAAAAAATGAGACATACAACATAATGTGACAGATGAAACAGATGTCAATGTCACAAACGTAAAAGATGACAATGTGACAAATGTAACAGATAACAATGTGACAAACATAACGGATAACAATGACAAATGTAGCAGATAATGTTGCAAGCATAACGGATTTCAAAGTGACAGACTGAACAGACATCAATGTTACAGAGTAATGAATGACAATATAACACAAAATAAAATGACGAAAGATATAATAATGTGATAAACATAACAGATAACAATGTTACAGATTTAACTGACATGAATGCCACAGACTAACAAATATCAATATAGCAGATATGAAAATAATGACAGATGTAATAATATGACAAACATAACAACCAACAAAGTGAAAGATTTCACAGATATCTATGTGACATCAAGTAAAATTGTTTACAAAGAATGCAATACACTCAGTGGGGTAATCACCAAAATAAACTGGGGAGGAAAGGGGGGGGGGGAATATGGTGGTATGTGTGAGTTTTTCCAATAATGGGTACCACCAAACCCACCTTGTGACACAGAGGTCTAAAGTTCAATCTTGTCTGAACTGTCCTATTTAGTTTGGTATATCAAGACTGTGTGTTTAAGCAATCAAGTCAAAAAAAAAAATTTTTTTTTTAAAACATTACAGTAAGAAATCCCTACACCCTACAGTGAAAAAGGAAAGACTATTTTAAAAAAAAAACACCCAATAAAACATTCACAAACCATAAATGTTTCAATCCATACATTTAGGAATGCAAAGACAAGTATGTCAGAATTAGATCAGGAATGTAAAGAGAGTTGTGAAGGAAAGTAACACTGTTAAAATCTGAACTAATGAAATTTCAAGTTTCCAGAAAAATAGCATTCTTAAATTTGTTAAATGAATATTTTAAAATGTCTGACATATCTGCGAATGATGCACCCACACAGCGTCTAACCCACTTTAACAGTGGTTGTGGTCCTCTGCTGTTAGAATCTATCAGAAATGTCAAACTGTAAATGTTAACCTTGCATATTAAGGTTCCTTTACCCACCAACAATGCATCGGGCATTTGAGGCCCAGACTCATATTCTTACTGATCAGTCAGTACTCGGTGGGTGATTTGAGCCTGCATAGTGGTTCATCTGTATTCAGACTAGATGAACCTTTGTTCTCAGAGTACTAGAGACATGACTTATGTTCATACTCATGTTATCTAAGACATGTCTTTTGATTCTGCTCTTGACACAGTTCAGTGATATTATTAAGCAAAAGGTAACTGGTCGAAATGGGGCAGAAAACAAAACTGATACAAGCTGATGAATAGAAAAAAAAAAGTAACAACATAATAGAAGGTTGTGAGTGAATACTGATAATTATTTTGGGTACAGTATTTGGTTGTGTTTGTGACATGTTTTGGTTAAGCCAGCTCTTTCATTTTCAATGTCTATCCTTTCATATTCAATGTCTATCCTTTCATATTCAATGTCTATCCTTTCATATTCAATGTCTATCCTTTCATATTCAATGTCTATCCTTTACATATATGCCAACAGTTTACCATCAAATGGGACTGAATGTAATTGTTTTCTATGTTTAATATCAACACATGGAAAAAAAAGTAAGTGTGCATACCATCATTTTATGTGTTCTTGTACTTTCTTTCATTTTACTAAGCACATACTAAAGAAACCTGGCATGCTTCTGCTTTCTGATATATATGTGCTTGATGGGTTAGTAAAATGTGACTGATATCTGGATATTCATTTATTTGCACAGTGAGTTATACTTGGTGTATGCATTAATCATTCCTGAGATAATCAACCACATCCAACCCACCTAAGAATTGCCAGGTACTCATCAGAAATGAAGGGCAAACAATATCAAAACTTAAATGTTGCACTGTTTTATCATCCGCTGAAGTATCTTAAGCACATTATAAGTAAATCATAAAAAAACATGATGGTTACATTACAGATGTTGAAGGATTACTCTGTGAAAGTTTTAATACTGTCAAAGAAACAACTGGGTTATTTCTCATGCTCATTTATAATGTCATACAAACATTATAAAGTTACTTGTGTATAAATCCTTCCTTTACAGAACATCAGAAACCAGCTCCCAGCATTTACTGGCTGTTTGTGGTATCACTATCCAATTTTACGTCCAGCAGCTGTCTTATGTTGGTGTCTGTGGTTTAGGTATTGTGAACATGCTTCGTAATGCTGCAGTGCTGAGTTCAATCCCAGCTGCGAACCGTCTGTCATGCATTGGTTTCGACAGTGATACAGAGAGTTGACTGTTTAGACAGCAATGGCAAACTACTGAAACATAAAATTAGCCGAGAAAAACTATAACCACCACCACCCCCCCCCCCCCCCCCCAATGCTGCTGTTGGTTCTGCAACGCCCTGTAAAGGATACAGAACTAACTAGCTGGCTATTGCCTCTGAATGGTCGATGCTATGCAACTTTCAAAATAAATGCAATGAAGTTTGCGGTCAAACTACCTGCTGCTTACTCAAACCTGGGATGCTGGAATTATGAAACTGCATTCATAATCACTAATCTGGTAAGCCACAAGACACCACTAATTGACAAACATTCTTTGAGTAATTTCTGTTTAAAATGTCAGTCACATTCTCAAGATCTTGTATATGTACTTTCATTCTGTCAAAATAATTTCTTGACTCTTTAGGTTCTCTCAAGAATTTTGGGCAGATGTCAAATCAAAAAAATTGCTTAAGAAAATAAATTGGCACTCTTTAGCAAGTTAAAATATATCACATCACAACTGTTCTGATATCAGTCGATGATAATGGAAAATCTGCGGGTTAAAAAATTTGGAAATTAGAAAATAAATGAGGTAGAAAATACAATCAACACTAAACTTCAAGCCATAATATACATCAAACTTTACCAGTATGATATCAATAACATGAAATGGCTTGGCCACGTTATGAGAATGACTTCTGACATCCGCCCTAAAAATCACATATACCCAGAAGGAAAGAGAAATCAGGGGCGCCCATAAAACATATGGAGACGCAATATAAAGTGACAATTGCGGCATCTTTGACATGGATAGCTGTTCTAATATCAATATAACCAGAATCACAGCTATTTCAAGCCTCATCAAGGCATAACGATAAAATGATGTGATCACTTATACTATATAAAATCATTATTCCAATCTTATTTTTTAAAAACAACTATAGGTCTAGTCGGCAGCTGTGGCTCAAGTGTTGCGAACACACTTTGTAATGCTGGGGTGCTTGGTTCGATCCTAGCTGCAGGTGATTTGGTGGCAGAACCCTTTGCATTGGTTTTGACAGTGGTTTCAAGAGCCAATCATTCAGAAAGCAAAGGAAAACTACAGAACATTAAATTCGCATAGAAAAACCACAGCCCAAAAATGCTGGGGTTGGTCCTGTAAAGTCTTGTTAGGGAAACACAACTAACCTTTATTATAAACTAACCTTTTCCAAGTCCCGTCCAATGATCAGGCACATGTAAAAAGTATCGGTCCATAGCCTCGAGAAACCTGCCTCTGTACAGCTGTGGAGACACGACTGTTGGCATCTTGCCTGTTCGGATGAAAATACTTTTAGTGAAAAAAATAATTACAAATTGTCATCAAAGCTGTTTGCATCACATAATTTGGGGCCTATGCAATATTAAGGCTTCTGTGATGTTGACAGACTTCTGTGGGATCTCAAGAGTTCTATGATGTGATCTGTAGTTCTATGATGTGATTTGGGAGTTCTATGATGATCTGTAGTTCTATGATGTGATCTGGGAGTTCTATGATGTGACCTGTAGTTCTATGATGTGATCTGGGAGTTCTATGATGTGATCTGTAGTTCTATGATGTGATCTGGGAGTTTTATGATGTGATCTGTAGTTCTATGATGTGATCTGGGAGTTCTATGATGTGATCTGTAGTTCTATGATGTGATCTGTAGTTCTATGATGTGATCTGTAGTTCTATGATGTGATCTGGGAGTTTTATGATGTGATCTGTAGTTCTACGATGTGATCTGTAGTTCTATGATGTGATCTGTAGTTCTATGATGTGACCTGGGAGTTTTATGATGTGACCTGTAGTTCTATGATGTGATCTGGGAGTTTTATGATGTGACCTGTAGTTCTATGATGTGACCTGGGAGTTTTATGATGTGATCTGTAGTTCTATGATGTGATCTGGGAGATCTCTGATGTGGTCTGGGAGTTGCAGGATGTGGCAAAAAGATAACATGAAGAGATGGACTACACAGAGGATGACAGACTAATATCATAGGAGACTCATTGTAGCCAACCTCTAATGTGAGAATGACAACTGATCTGGTCTTATCTGAACATAAGTAAAGAACTCTTGAGGATGACTGAGCATATGCTTACCTCATGTTTTTCACCGACCAACTGACACTCAATGGCTAGTGTAGTCAATATCATACCAACCGCAATTACTTCCCAGAAATTTCTTGGTGCACATTTTTATGTTCAACAAACCTAGGTAAAATTTAAAAATCCCAAACCCTTTTCTGCGAGTACCAGGCTGCCAGGTAAGTCTGCTAACCGCTGCACTATAACAGCTTCCCTGTACCTGAATTTACCTTAAAAAAAAACTGACCTGTACACCCAGACCCACCCACAATGGACGACAGTTTATTTTGTAACCATTTTGTGGTGGCCCAATATAAAAGTGCTATAAAGTTAAAAGAATGAAGGTTAAAGTCAAGATAATCGACTTCACTGCACTAGTTTTTTTACCAGGTCGCTCTGTCTCTCTCCGCAGAACGGCTAGTCGCTTGCCGAGAACTCAGCGCATAGCACATAAATTTGTTATATTGCTGTATGGTTGAGCAGGGTTTCCATGAGATGTTAATCCTTCAGATGGCAACCAGCGCCAGAGTGGTGGTGGGGAACAGGGGGGGGGGGGGGGGGGGGGGAGTTTAAACAAATATACTGACCTTGACCTCCTAAGCTGACAGTCGACTTGACAACCATTTCCAACTTTTTGTCCCAGGTGAATGTGCGGATATAATCTGCATGGTGCAAAACATTATGTGCATTAAATAAATGTCATACAAACGGCATAATCTACACATTACAAGATTTTTTAACTAGACACACAAGAAAAAAGACTTCTGTATCAAACACATAAAACAGGTAATATTGTTCTTCTTCCCTATTTACATACTGATCTTAACACTAACTTTAATAGATTTTTTCTGTAAAAGTTTTTGGTTTCTGATTTCAGATTCATGACATTCTCATACTTTTTGTTGAAATGACATTGGGTGATGCCATATTCAGGTAGCTCAGATACCTTCTCAGATACCTTGCAAATCTCAGATACCTTGTAAATCTCAGATACCTTGCAAATCTCAGATACCTTGCAAATCTCAGATACCTTGTAAATCTAAGATACCTTGTAAATCTCAGAAATCTTGTAAATCTAAGATACCCTGTAAATCCTAGATCCTACTGCCATCATTGTATAAATTATCAAATCCGTTGGTAAAAAGGAGTCACTGGAAAATTCCATACAAAGGGACATGGTATAATATGTTGCAACTAGTGTGAAAAAACTATACCTTTATCAAATCTGTATATGTTGGGAGTCATTCTAAACTTTGATTTAGAGCAACAAGGCATAATATTATGTAAATTAATTAATTAATTAATTAATTTTGTAAATTAAAAAAATTTGTAATCAAATCTGTTGGTAAAGAAAAGTTACTGGAAAATGTTATTTGAAAGGTCCCGGCAAGTGTGTCAAACAAGTATAGCTGCCATTACTGGATGCATCTATCACTTTTACTGTGTAGGTGAGGAAAGGGGGGCGAGGGGTTTAGCCTGAGAATGTAGGCTTTCGCCACGAACTGTGCAAATTAGAATTTTATTTTTGCCCTAACAGACAAAAACCTATGACCATACCAAGTGTTCAAACCTGGGTCTCCAGCATGAAAGCCTAGTGTTCTTAACCATTTGGCCAGCCCCACCTCATCAATCTAATATATCTGTATCACATTTGTATATGTTGAGCAGTCATTTGAAACCTAGATTTGCAGCACCAAAAAAGGCATGATATTTAAAGCAGAATGGTGTATCATGTCAATGGCTACAAATCTACAGGCACCATCAGTATTAGAACTCTGCGCTGGCTGCTGAAGATGAGGACGGAGCATGAATGGGAATGCCCCGAGTGCTGTGATGTTGGCAATTCTTGACTCAACTCAACTGGCTACAAATCTCTGGTCACATCTGGATAAACAGTGATTCAAACCTATAATTCCCACCACAAGCTCCTGGGTGTCTTCATCCACCCCCACCAGCAGTGAGTAGTCCATGACCAGGTTTGTGGACAGAAATGCTGAGTCACTGGTGATGGCTGACTTTAGGACATGCTTGCTGTGTGGTCTCAGGTACAGTGGGCTCTCTACGCTACCTGTTAATATCAAATATTAAAATAATGTAAAGTTATGAAATTTAAAAATAAAAAATATAAAATATAAATTTTTTTTTTTAAAGATTATAAAAACATACAATATATATTATATATCAGCTTTACAGAACCAATAACAATAAACCAGCAAAGTCTGTGATAACTATTTCACCCTGAAGAGCCGCAAAACCGGCACTTCTGGTTGGCTCCAATTCCCCCTAAATGTCACTTTTCTGACTTGCCTATAGTGAGTTGTTTACAAGATGCATAGTAAATGCTTTTAGCTGTTTTCACACTCAAAGCAAATGTTTAATAGGTCAGGACATAAATAAGTTTACTAGAAAAAGCATTTGGGGGTTTTCTTTGAGCTGAGTAACTTTTCAAAACCAAGCTGATGTCAAATTTTCCCATAAGCCTATGGGACAGAAATCATCGGGTCACGACAAAAATCACCTGATGAATATACATTTTTTTTTTTAAAGCTCCAGAGAATGTATTTCATTTAATACTTCACACCTGTTTGTGTTTCGTAATTATTCCCTCCATATAAATTCATATATAGAAAGAATAAATGTAGATAAATAAATGTTGTATGAGTTTTTAGTGGCGTATGTAAAACTGTTTTTGTTTTAAGGATTTTTGTTCTGGAATTCCTAACAGGTGTTGGCCAATTTTTTCCCCAGTGTTCCCGGGGGCAAAAGGGTTAATTTTTTGTTTTTTTAATTCAGTTTATATGCTTGTTTATTGTTACTGGGCCCATAAAGCTGACGTATACTTCATGTTGTCAAATCCATTTTTTTTTAAGACTGTCAGTGGTACACAATCAGTGTAGAAACTTAGCAGTTTTAAAACAAATAAAAGTAAAGTAACGATCCCTTTTCACACCTTTTAGGCACATCGGGCCTATGGGAAGAGCATCCATATTTTTACAGACCAATCGGCACTTGATGGGTAGTGTGGTCAGCATTACGCAGGCCGTCTTGACTTCCCCAGGACATACATCCTGGTACCCATTTTATGGTTATGACGACCTGCAACAACCCCATACCATGATAAAAATCCACGCAGCCAGCAGTGGGTTTCAATCCTGGTATGTTGGAATTACGAGTCGGACTCGCAACACCTAAGCCAAGGACGCCGCTTCAATACAAATACCATGACAGTAAAGGTAACCCCATAGCAGATGCTGCAACTGCTGTGGGAAGTGTCAAAGCTCCACTATTCTAGGCCTCAATATTTCTGTAACCAGTGCTTGCACATAATAGCAGGAATTGAATAGTATGACTGAATAACTGACAGAGAGCTAGGAGACAACTAAACAAATTCCAGTGAATCGAGAGGTGAGGAAAACATGCTGACATTGGATAGGGTACACTCTGAAATAACTAGAATGTCTTTGCACTAGAACCTACAGGGTCTAAGGAATATAGGCAGACTCAAAAAACATATGAAGAAAGGAACTAGAGAGTGAGGTGAAAAAGATGGGGAGGACATGGGGTGAGCTGCAGATGAAAGCAAAGAATAGGACCAACCAGCATTAGTTAGTTGAAGGGCCTATCTTCCAATAGGGAATAATGGTTAGAAAAAGAAAGAAGAAGAAAAATGTAACAATTTATGAGGTGGAGGGGGGGAGGGGAGGGGAGGGGGGTGGCAATTTCCTCTCCAAGCTGCTTTTAGTAGTTTTGTCAGCCTAAACAAACTTTCAAATTTTAATCTTATTACTACTTCTTCATCAATTCTTCTTTGACTGCCTCAAGAGTCAAGGGAGAAACAAGATTCTGCTTCCTGCTCTTCTGGCTGCCTTGACAACAGACATGTAGTGCTACTGTAGAGTTTCTCTAATGATATCTTTCCACCCTGTTCTTGGTCTACCTTGCACTCTACGTTCTATTTTAGTGCATGTCTTGTTTGGTATGACGTCACTGCCTATCCTTTATTCGATTAGACTTTCTCTGTGTTAGAAACTCTCACTACCTACCCAAAAGCATGACATAGGAGCTGACTAATTGGGATTTACCTTTGAAGTTGGAGTGCATCTGCCTGAGAGGCAAGGAACCAACAGTCAGCATACACATGAGTCTGATCTGTAAAATGGACACGCATGCAACACTTAGGTTCCAGAACAGAACTGCAGTCCAGAAGTGGATGAACAACCAGAACATTCCTCCAGAGTTTACAGCTTGTGAAAGCGAAGAAGAAGAAAAGGCAGCTATGAGGGTTTGCTGAAATCAAATGTGTTGGGCCAAAAGGTGCAGATATTGCAGCCTAGTTGTAAACCATAATACATGACAAACACCCCTTTAAGGGCAAAAGAAGAACAAGGAGGAGGAGGAAGAAAAGTGAGCATACAAAAAAAAAAAAGAAGTTATATAAGTCACAAATATGACACTCTTAAGATATTGGCGACGATGACAGACGACTAAACAACCTATTAAAATATGATTGATCAGATTTTCAAATACACATCTGTTTTCCTCTCACTGAATCTGCTATAAAAAAAAACACTACCATCACTGCATTTACAACTTTTGTGGCACAGGCAGGGTGGGTATTTTTGGAGACTGAGGACTTAGGGTTGCATCGCTAGTGCTATCACCATAAAAAATTCACAATCTTACTGATGAATCGATCCTGGGTTTACCGCATTAGAGCCCAGTGCTCTTACTTGTTCGGGGAGCCCTCCCCCCCCCCCCCCCAAAAGATGGTAAGGAAATCTCTACCACTCACATTTCAACAGGTTCTCATCCAGCAGCACCAGTTCATCCTCTGCTCGTTTACTGGTTGTGTTCACTAGTCGGTTTCTCAAAGAGCCCTTCAGGTCAAATTTCTGAGGAAAAAAACAAAATAAGAAGTGCTACAGATGTAAACGTCGGCATCTGTGGCTAGGGCATTGTGAAGGTACTTCGTAATGCTTGGGTGCCAGGTTCGATCCCAGCTGGATAATACCTCTCCACCGTCTTCTTTGTCTACTTCACGGTCTATGGACATTCAAATCCACTGTGTACAAAGTTTTTGGCCCTATGTCATTCTTCTCTCTATATAATGCCCCACCTATTTCAGTCTATCAGCTCTCATGATGCCAGTGACCAATGGTGACTTTAACAGATTATGAATTTCACTGCTGCTTCTCTCTCCATTTCCTGCTGTTTGCATCTTTGAGTCTGTTTACATTTAACTGAAATCAAGGCTTGAATATCTGTTTCATAATGAAATGAAGTTTCACAAAGGTGGAGGTGTCGGCCTCCACATTTCAAAGCACATAAGCAGTTGAGAAAAGTATTTTATGCCAGTTGCCACCAACAACCTAATGGTAGATTGCTTAGCACTCAGTGAGTTAAGACACAGTGGTAGACGAATAGCAGAAGGAGAGGAGGAGATGAACAGGTTTACATTTGATTTCTTGCTCAATTAAACACACGCAAAAATCCTGGCTACTGTTATAGTCTCAATAAAACAAAACAAGGTAATTTTAAATATGTTTTCGCTTAGCACTCAGTGAGTTAAGACACAGTGGTAGAGGAATAGCAAAAGGAGAGAAGGAGATGAACAGGTTTACATTTGACTTCTTGCTCAATTTAACACACACAAAAATCCTGGCTACTGTTATATTCTCAATAAAACAAAACAAGGTTATTTTAATTATTTTATCCCTCTATTTAACAAACAAAACAAAAACAAAACAAAAAAACAGCTCACATTTTCTTATAGACAACTGTGAACACAAACCTGAGAGATCTTGCGACTGTAGAACAAATTCTCCATGACTAGAACATCCTGTCTGAGGGCATGATTGGTCTGTGTGTTACGGAAGCCAATGCGATAGACTCCCATGATTTTGGCTAGGGCTGTGGGCTGCTGCTCCAAAAACAAAAACACAGGGACAACAATTTAAAGACAACTTGCCTACTGGTGACGATCTAATGGCATATTTAGGTAGCGATGTGTACAGAGATGGAAGAGTAGGGATCTAAAATTGGAATATAAATGGAACAGATAGCTTTCACTGTAAGAAATCGGTAGAAGGCAAAGGAAACAAAAACTAGTACTCAACTCAGAATTTCTATATCAGCACAAAAAAAAAGGCTATGTGAAACTAAACACAATGGAAGGAATGACTAAAGCAATTACTAATAAACTGCAAATGTTTTGTTAAACTGTGGCTCTGTAGATTACAGGGGGAAATTTGGTTTAACAGAATCACTAATGTGGAGCTTAGGGAGAGAGCTAAGCAACTTCGGTGAGTCAAGAGGTGAGGAAAAGACGCTTGTGTTGGATAGGAACAACACCAAGAAAACCTTTAAAAAAAAATTTAGAATGTCGTTGCACTAGGACCTATGGGATCAAAGGAACAAAAGCAGACCACACAACAAAACAAAACAAAACACCAAGAAGGGAATTAGAGAGGGAAGTGAAAAATATGGTGAAGACAATAGGTGAGCTAATCACAACAGAAAAAAATAAGAACATCTGTCGCGAGTTGGTTAAAGGCCAGTGTTGCACTGCGCGATAAAGAGCACAAAATAAAGAAAAATTTCAAACTTTTTTTTTTAAATGGACAGTTATGTTTTTGATTATATTTTAAAATAAATGCTACAATATTAGTTCTTATTTATTTACTTACTTCAGGTTTTAAAAAAAATGTGTGCATGCATGCATGTGCCTGTTCACAAATACACACATGAATACGTAAATTCATTCGGTAAGTAATGGCAAACTACTAAACACACACGCACATGTGTATTTGTGTCTACGTGCATGTGTCTGTTTAAAGTATAATAGACATAGGAGAGAACATAGCATAATAAATGTAGTAGAGAAAATGCCTTTGTTTCAGAACAGCATTGTGTACTGCACGTAACAGAGAACAATATGTGATATATGTAATGAAAGAGAATACTGCATCATTAATGTAGTAAACAAATGAAAAATGTGTGACAAATGTACTGAAAGAGAACAGTGCATTATACAAGTAGCAGAGAACTATGCATGATATATGTAAGCAGAGAACTATGTGTGATATATGTAGCAGAGAACTATGTGTGATATATGTAGCAGAGAACTATATGTGATATCTGTAGCAGAGAACTATATGTGATATCTGTAGCAGAGAACTATGTGTGATATATGTAGCAGAGAACTATTTTTTGATATATGTAGCAGAGAACTGTGTGTGATATATGTAGCAGAGAACAATGTGTGGTATATGTAGCAGAGAACTATGTGTGATGTATGTAGCAGAGAATAATGTGTGATAGATTTAGCAGAGAACTATGTGTGATATATGTAGCAGAGAACTATGTGTGATATATGTAGCAGAGAACTATATGTGATTTATGTAGCAGAGAACTATGTGTGGTATATGTAGCAGAGAAGAACTATGTGTAATATATGTAGCAGAGAATAATGTGTGATAGATTTAGCAGAGAACAATGTGTAATTATAATAAAAGAGAAAAGTGCATAACAAAGGTAACAGAAAATAATTATGCAGTATATGTCATATGTCTATAAAACCACATCTAAAAAGCTTCCAAATAATTTTCTTCACTTATCTACCAACCGTACATGATTCGCTTCAGTGTATCAAGACAGGATTTATATAGCTTTAAAGTATTCTCTTTCTCGTCAATGTGTGACACAAAACAGATAATCACCTGTTCAGAAATGCACAGCTTCATGTACTGAAAGTACTGGGGCCCAAACTTCTCAAAAGAATCCACCTCCATGTTAGACATCTGCTTCAGAATGAAACGGTCATCTGCAGAAAACAATGAAAACTCTGGATATAGTGGAACTCTTCCAGTGTATCAAATCTCCCCAGTATTAACTCTTTCGACACTAGAGGACAGTTAATTATATGCATCAGCATGTGATGCTATCCTTGGTACCTAAAGAGTTAAACGTCTATGTCATCTACGACTATGCCATGTGGCAATGGTCATCATGTCCTGTCTACTGTTTTGTGAACTGTCAATATTTCTGATCTGATGTTCCTCCATGCCATGATACTAAACTGTTTAAACATTCTCTCTGTCAAAGTCTCTCTCTTCTCCTTCTCTCTCTCTCTCCCCCCCCCCCCCCCTCTCTCTCTCCCTCCCCCACCCCTCTCTCTCAAGGTCTCTCTTACCCTAAACTGTTCCTGTTAACATAATACACCGATGTGCCCACAGAATATGGACTGTCTGCTTCTGATGTGAGTAAACCATCTGCACACACTTGTAACCAAAAACATTAAATAATTACCATCTGCATACACTTGTAACCAAAAACATTAAATAATTACCGCCTACATAAACTGTAACCAAAAACATTAAAATAATTACAGTCTGCATACACTATGTAACCAAAAAACAGCTGATAAAATAAACGTACCGTCTGAAATGCTACATCACTTGTAACCAAAAACATTTATAAGTTACCGTTCTGCATACACTTGTAACCAAAAACAAGGTGTTAAATAATTTACTGCCTTCATAAAAATTGTAACCAAAAACATTAAATAATTACCGTCTGCATACACTTGTAACCAAAAACATTAAATAATTACTGCCTTCATAAACTTGTAACCTAAAACATTAAATAATTACCGTCTGCATACACTTGAACCCAAAACCATTAAATAATTACTGTCTGCATACACTTGTAACCAAAAACATTAAATAATTACTGCCTTCATAAACTTGTAACCAAAAACATTAAATAATTACCGTCTGCATACACTTGTAACCAAAAACATTAAATAATTACCGTCTGCATACACTTGTAACCAAAAACATTAAATAATTACCGTCTGCATACACTTGTAATAAAAAAAACATTAAATAATTACCGTCTGCATACACTTGTAACCAAAAACATTAAATAATTACTGCCTTCATAAACTTGTAACCAAAAACATTAAATAATTACTGCCTTCATAAACTTGTAACCAAAAACATTAAATAATTACTGTCTGCATACACTTGTAACCAAAAACATTAAATAATTACCGTCTGCATACACTTGTAACCAAAAACATTAAATAATTACCGTCTGCATACACTTGTAATAAAAAAACATTAAATAATTACTGCCTACATAAACTTGTAACCAAAAACATTAAATAATTACCGTCTGCATACACTTGTAACCAAAAACATTTAATAATTACTGCCTTCATAAACTTGTAACCAAAAACATTAAATAATTACTGCCTTCATAAACTTGTAATCAAAAACATAAATAATTACTGCCTACATAAACTTGTAATCAAAAACATTAAATAATTACTGCCTGCATACACTTGTAATAAAAAAAACATTAAAAATTAATTACTGCCTTCATAAAATTTGTAACAAAAACATTAAATAATTACTGCCTTCATAAACTTGTAAACCAAAAACATTAAATAATTACCGTCTGCATACACTTGAACCCAAAAACATTAAATAATTACTGCCTTCATATAACTTGTAACCAAAAAACATTAAATAATTTACCGTCTGCATACACTTGTAATCAAAAACATTAAATAATTACTGCCTTCATAAACTTGTAACCAAAAACATTAAATAATTACCGTCTGCACACACTTGTAACCAAAAACATTAAATAAATTACTGCCTGCATACACTTGTAACCAAAAACATTAAAATATTACCGTCTGCACACACTTGTAACCAAAAACATTAAATAATTACCGTCTGCACACACTTGTAACAAAAAAACATTAAATAATTACCGTCTGAATTACACTTGTAACCAAAAACATTAAATAATTACTGCCTGCATACACTTGTAATCAAAAACATTAAATAATTACTGCCTTCATAAACTTGTAACCAAAAACATTAAATAATTACCGTCTGCATACACTTGTAACCAAAAACATTTAATAATTACTGCCTGCATACACTTGTAATAAAAAAAACATTAAATAATTACCGCCTGCATACACTTGTAATCAAAAACATTAAATAATTACTGCCTGCATACACTTGTAATCAAAAACATTAAATAATTACTGCCTCATACACTTGTAATCAAAAACATTAAATAATTACTGCCTGCATACACTTGTAATCAAAAACATTAAATAATTACTGCCTGCATACACTTGTAACCAAAAACATTAAATAATTACTGCCTGCATACACTTGTAATAAAAAACATTAAATAATTACCGTCTGCATACACTTGTAATAAAAAAACATTAAATAATTACTGCCTACATAAACTTGTAACCAAAAACATTAAATAATTACCGTCTGCATACACTTGTAACCAAAAACATTTAATAATTACTGCCTTCATAAACTTGTAACCAAAAACATTAAATAATTACTGCCTTCATAAACTTGTAATCAAAAACATTAAATAATTACTGCCTACATAAACTTGTAATCAAAAACATTAAATAATTACTGCCTGCATACACTTGTAATAAAAAAAAATTAAATAATTACTGCCTTCATAAACTTGTAACCAAAAACATTAAATAATTACTGCCTTCATAAACTTGTAACCAAAAACATTAAATAATTACCGTCTGCATACACTTGAACCCAAAAACATTAAATAATTACTGCCTTCATAAACTTGTAACCAAAAACATTAAATAATTACCGTCTGCATACACTTGTAATCAAAAACATTAAATAATTACTGCCTTCATAAACTTGTAACCAAAAACATTAAATAATTACCGTCTGCACACACTTGTAACCAAAAACATTAAATAATTACTGCCTGCATACACTTGTAACCAAAAACATTAAATAATTACCGTCTGCACACACTTGTAACCAAAAACATTAAATAATTACCGTCTGCACACACTTGTAACCAAAAACATTAAATAATTACCGTCTGAATACACTTGTAACCAAAAACATTAAATAATTACTGCCTGCATACACTTGTAATCAAAAACATTAAATAATTACTGCCTTCATAAACTTGTAACCAAAAACATTAAATAATTACCGTCTGCATACACTTGTAACCAAAAACATTTAATAATTACTGCCTGCATACACTTGTAATAAAAAAAACATTAAATAATTACCGCCTGCATACACTTGTAATCAAAAACATTAAATAATTACTGCCTGCATACACTTGTAATAAAAAAACATTAAATAATTACCGCCTACATAAACTTGTAACCAAAAACATTAAATAATTACCGTCTGCATACACTTGTAACCAAAAACATTAAATAATTACCGCCTGCATACACTTGTAATAAAAAACATTAAAAAATTACCATCAGTTTTGCTAAACGATGAGCCAGATTTTCCTCCTTTGGCTTCCCACATCTTGCATCGACTCAGTGATCGGATAAAGCTAGGATTTAAAAAAAAATTCATTTGGTATTTCAGAACACAAGAAATGAAACTGTCCTGCTTCACTTTCAAATAAATGTTGAAAATATTTTTTTGTTTAAAGTGTGCAGACACAAGCACATGCACATGAATGCACACAATAAAGGGTAAGAGGACTGCATACTTTAAAATTCAAATTATCCAGCAGATAATGGTTCATTAATGTAATTATCAATGAATGAATGAATGAATGAATGAATGAATGAATGAATGAATGAATGAATGAATGAATGAATGAATGAATGAATGAATGAATGAATGAATGAATGAATGAATGAATGAATGAATGAATGAATGAATGAATGAATGATTTAATTAAGAACTGACATCACTGCATTTAGGGCATTCCCACACAACCTGTATTCATTTGCTCACCAGCCAACAAAGAGTTACCATACTAATAAAGAAAGCTAACATAACTCTTCTATAAGCCAACAGATCTTTCAAAGAAAATACTGCAATGCTGGCTGATAGACCTACTATACTAATGAAGAAAGCTAACATAATTCTTTTATAAGCTAACAGATCTTTCATAGAAAACATTGCAATGCTGGCTGAAAGATCTACCATACACTAACGGATCCTTCATAGAAACACTGCAATGCTGGCTGATAGACCTACTATACACTAACGGATCTTTCATAGAAACAATGCAATGCTAGCTGATAGACCTACCATACACTAAAGGATCTTTTATAGAAAACACTACAATGCTGACTGATAGACCTACCATACTAATAAAGAAAGCTAACATAATTCTTCCATAAGCCAACAGATCTTTCATAGAAAACATTGCAATGCTGGCTGATAGACCTACCATACAGCAACAGATTTTTGATAAAAAACATTGCAATATTAGCTTAAAGAAAGCATACACTAAATGAGAAGACAGAAGCAGAGCATGGGGTAAACCTAGAAATCATAGAAAGATCACATCAGAGAAACTAGAAGAACATGGCAACAAGTATGGATCACAGACTACTGCTTTTTACAGAGGGAATCTCTGCAATAAGCCCCTGGAATGTCAGAACTTTGTATGCATTGGGAAAGACAGCAAAGGCAATAGGGACGATGAAATAATATAAGATTTGCCTTTTAGGTTTATTCTTATATATGCTCAGCAACTCTCTCTCTCTCTCTCTCTCTCTCTCTCTCTTTAGTCTTATTCTTACATTCACAACACAAAATCCTTCAGTTATATTCTCTTGCATAAAAGGTCTGTCTCATTTACTATTTCCCTCTCCTTATCCTCTCCTTCCTTCATTCAAACTGTCTTGTGCACTCTCTCCTTTCCAAACAACATTCTCAAAGAAACTAGGAGAATGTTGATGCCTCAACTCACAAGTTATCACTGCCTGGCAATATCAACTTCCGCAGTTTTCTAAACTGATCAGCAAAGTAAACTCTGCAGTAGAACTTGGCTGCTGAGTCAGAGAATTCTGTAACAAGCAAGATGTATCACCAATTTAGCAGTCTTATGTAATCAAAGCAATGTTTCTTCGTTGTGAATTTGAACAAAGAAGACGCAAACTATATACTGCACGTGGCTTACATGTGGAAGAGCATTCAACCTTTACAAACCGCAGAATGCTGCACTATATGAAAGCCACAATAATAAACTGTGTCAGTCCAGAATTATACCGACAAAAGGAAATGGTCATGAATCTGTGTTTGCCCTGGTGAAACAGACAGTTACTTACTTCTTAATGTAGACAGTTTTGTGTTTCAGATAGAAGCATTCATTTACTTGCTTTATTTTAATCATTACATCTGGGTTCATCTGTGTAAAGATTCAACATCACAGCATTCAGGACAAGCCTTTATTATCTCTGTCTCCCTCCTAACAGACTACAAGAGGTTCCATACAGATGGTGCCCGTTGTTATCCGGTTAACTACTCATCTTGCCTTCCTTCCGAGTCTCAAGTGGTGCCCAAGCCCACAGCCACTCCCGGCTGTATCGTTCTCTCAAGGTACAGTAAGTTTTCAGTATTATTAGAATTTATTGTTACTATAGTAGGCATAGAATAGGATACAGCAAAATATGTGAAAAAGTAAAAGTAAAGGACTCTTATCTACACCTTTAGGTATATAGGGCACATAGGGCTAGACCTATATTTTATAGAACAATTGGCACAAGATGGCTGATGTGGTCAGCATCCCGCCGGCCGTCTTTACTTCCTGGGACTGCACCCAGTACCCACTCGAGGTTGGGTTGACCTGGGAGTCAAGACAGCAAAATATGATAGGCAATAAACTGTGCAATCTTTTTGTTGTGTCTTCTATGTTCAAATTTAGCAGCCAATAAACACTAATGAGGCAAAACATTGCATGTATAAAACTTAGACTTAGGGATGAGACTTTACAGACATGTAATGTTATGGCAGATACAATTTTTGAGGCATAAAACTGTCCCAGCAATTGAAACTTTCCAGACAAATCACTGTAGGCCTAAAACTATGCCACAGAATAAACTTTTCATGAACAAAATGTTGCAGAATCAAAGGGACATAAAATGTTGCAGATATAAAAGAGACATAAGATGTTGTAAATATGTTTATGGTTATGTTTATTCAACGGATCAACATCATGGCACACGGGTGTAACCGTATTTCTTCTAACTCAAGCCTGATTCTGAAGAATCTCAGTGCAGTGCATGAACTCTGTTACACTGGCGAGGATCCGGAAATATTTTTTATGTAGAATTTCAACTCTAAATGTTGCCTGGGCAGCGTCATTAGGCTGCTCTTTTCTTTTTCCAACTGCCAGGGGATTTTTTTAACATGTGGAACAACACACACGGGCATCTGGTCTTACTACCCAGAGACCAGGGGAAATTCCTAGAAGTCCACGTGAAAAAATCCCAGCCTTTACTGAGGCTTGAACCTGGAACCTCTAGCACTCAAGGCGGACACCATGCCTCGAGACCAAGCAGTTCCCCTCCCCCTGTTGTAAATGTGAAAGGGACAAACATTTTGCAGATATGAAAGGGACCAACATTTAGCAGATATGAAAGAGACAAACATTTTGCAGATATGAAAGGGACAAACATTTTTTAGATATGAAAGGGACATAAAATGTTGCATATATGAAATAATGCTGACATGAAAGGAACCAACATTTAGCAGATATGAAAGAGACAAACATTTTGCAGATATGAAAGGGACAAACATTTTTTAGATATGAGGGGACATAAAATGTTGCATATATGAAATAATGCTGACATAAAAGGAACATAAAATGTTGCAGCAATGAAAGGAACATACAATTTTGCAGATTTGAAAGTAATATAAAATGGAGCAGCAATGAAAGGGACATAAAATGTTGCAATATAGGGATATAATTGACATTAAGTTCATTCCAGGGATGCAATACAGTTGTGATTTTAAAGCCCCACCCCAGCTGTTGTTGAGGGCCCTGAATATAAGCTACAGGCTGAACAGGGTTTCTGGGCTTGTGCCCGGGTGATTATTATCCAGACAGTGGCACTTTGTGTCACCGGGTGTTCATCGCTCATCGTGTGGTCCTAGTGGTGTTGAATATCAGTCAGTCAAGGGACATGAAATGTTGCAGGTATGAAATGGGCAATATAAAATGTTGCATATTTGAAATGGACAGCACAAAATGTTGCAGATATGAAATGGACAACACAAAATGTTGCAGATATGAAATGGACAACATAAAAGGTTGCAGATATGAAATTGACAACATAAAAGGTTGAAGATATGAAATGGGACAACATAAAAGGTTGCAGATATGAAATGGACAACACAGAATGTTGCAGATATGAAATGGACAACACAAAATGTTGCAGATATGAAATGGACAACACAGAATGTTGCAGATATGAAATGGACAACATAAAAATGTTGCAGATATGAAATGGGACAACATAAAAAGTTGCAGATATGAAATGGACAACACAGAATGTTGCAGATATGAAATGGACAACAAAAATGTTGCAGATATGAAAAAGTCTTAAATCTTCCTCTTCTTAGCATTCACCAGCTGTCAACACCGGTCAAATGTTCTCTTTGTTACACCTCTGGATTTTGGTCTTCTTCAAGAACTTGAGTTTTGCCTATACACCCAATTTAAAGATCTGGATTATTTGCAGCTCTCAAATGTCTCTCCACAGGTCCTTCACAATTTTTTTTAAAAATGTGCATTATTCATTATCATCATCATCATGTAGCAGGTCCTTTGCAGAACATCGCTCTCATCACGGTTACCTAAAAGAAACTTGGTCTCTTGCCAGCTCTCCCACCTCATGTACTTTCATACTCAAGTAGTCACTTATATCCTGTGCCCATCTTCGTGTCAGTCGGCCCCTGCCCCTCCTTCCTAGTACCATGCCTTCTGCTATAATTCTTTTCAATCCATTGTGGCCTTTGATATGACCAAAATATTTCAGCTTCTGAGACAGGATGCTGTTTGTTAGCCAATCTTCCTTGATGTTGAGATCTTTTAAGATGTCAGTATTTCTCTTCTTTGTCCAAAATATTCTGAAAATCTATCTATAGCATGTCAGCTCCCTATTCTCTTTCTTAAAGACTGGGAGATAGTCCACGATTCACATCCGTATGTTGCTGTTGCTACAGTGAAGATGCATGCTCTCAAATTTCTAATTTTTGCATTAATACTGATCACAAAAACTAGCTCAGTATCAGATAAACAAAGAACCAAAATGACCGAGTGCACAAACATAAAATGACATACAATGAAAACATACGTAATTCTATGTGTGGGGATGTGGCAGCACTGCCAACTTTGGGCTTCTCCTCCGGCGATGGTGTGGCATCATCAGACATCACAGTTACATCTGGCTCATCTGTGGGTTGTAGATAAAACAGACATATACTGGCTTGCAGGGGTGGTCAGTTCAAACACTGTACCCTACAGACTAGACTAGGATCCAGAAGAGACACACACGACTCATGCATAAAAATCCCCCCCCCCCCCCCCCCCCACAAACAAACCCAACTTCAGTATATACTGGCCATTCTGACATCGATGGTTCTGTTCATAAGGGTGTACGATCTGGCTGGGGATTTTTAGCTTGTGGCAGAACCAAACGGAGCTTTTTTTATCTACAACTTCAAGCATGAGAATGGAAGTGGAGGCAATCACTCCAGCTCTGAAGTGGATAGCAGAAAGCAAAGTTAGCAGAGGAATATTCGTGTCTGATTCCCAGCCCTTACTGCAGAAGGTTAAAAATAGACTAATGTGGTGTGAGTGGATACTAAGCATCAGTACGCCAACAATGTAGGGAAACGTGAATATACTAACCAGGATATGCAAAAAAGTGCGAATTTTCTGGCTACAAAAGCAACAGCTTCAGCAACATTCATACTGGACAAGGGAGATATTCTGAAGACCCTTTATAAACGAATGCTGACAGAAGATAAGAAAATAGATTAAATAACATGTGTAAGAATGTGCGAACGATGAATTAGGAGTGCATCCAGCAAGGAGGGATGTATGAGAGGATTTGAACGACATATATATAATCAGTGTTCTACAGCTAATCAGTTGGCCATTCTGGTTTTACTGGACTTGGCATGTAGCAGTTTCTTTGCAGAACATCGCTTTCATCACGGTCTGCCTGAAAGAAACTTGTTCTCTCGCCGGCTCACTCACCTTGTGCGCTTCGCTACCCAAGATATTACTATACCCTCTGCAGTCATTAACAAAAAAAGGTACTCTGAGCTGAAATGCTACAGACAGTTTATCAAATACCATGGACCCAGAAGAAAGGAAATACTGACATCCAAAAAGATCTAACATCAAAGGAAGACTGGCTAGTAAAAAGCATCTTTTCTCGGACATTTAATTATTTTGGCCATTTCAAATGCCACAGTGGATTGGAAAGAATAATAACAAGAGGCCTGATAATGGAAAAGAGGAGCAAGGGTTGAACAGCACAAAGATGGGCACAGGATATGAGTAACACCTTGGGTAGGAGAAAGCATAAGGTGGGAGAGCTGGCAAGAGACTGAGTTTCTTTCAGGCAGAACCATGAAGACAGTGATTTTTGCAAAGGACCTGCTATATGATAATAATGATCTACCATACTCAACAGGGTACGAAACTATAGAGGAACTCCAATTTAAAAAAAATACACCAGTGAGTTTTAGCAAAAGAACTCATATGTCTCTGTAAATCAGGGAAGCAATCACAAGAAGAAAAATACCTATCTTTAAGAAAGGAGTAACAGCGTGATTATGCTCAGAAAACAGAAATCATCATCTAACATTATCATTGTCTCCTTTGATAACTTTCCCTTTGGTTCTTGCTGTAAAAGCTCATGCATTTCACTTCTGATGAATCACAGAGCAATCTATAGATACAACAGCGTCTTCAGCAGTCATCTGTGTTCCCCCAGCAATGCTTTTACTTTGGCATCAACTATTAGTGGCACCGAATCACGGCACTATCTTAGCATGGTGATTCATTCCTCTCTCATCAAGACAAAATAGTATCAACCATGACACTGGTATTTAGACACTAAATTACCAGTTGTTGATAATTGTTTCTTTTATGCTATTTGAAACTTTGATTGATGAGGTTTTTCTTCTGTTGACAGTGCATGGCATTTGTCTTTCTGTCCTCTTTTTAAATCACATTATTTTAATAAGGGTGGAGGTGCCTGAGGGTCTTGCCATACAGTCAAGGGGGTTGTTACCTGAAGAAGGTTGAAAACCACTAATCTACATCAAGGTGAAAAAAATCTTTTCAGACTCCATTTCTAGACTGACTCTATTATAAATCCTTTCTGACAGTATATTTTTGTGTGTATTTAAATATTAAGTAAATGTTTCAATGTAATCTAAATATGACCCAACAAAAAAGCTATGATGACAGGATGGATTAAAAATGTAATTTTACAACTCTCACTAAATCTTGTCACCTGCGTGTTACTGGGGTCAAGAGAGAAATAAGAATAACACCACCAACCTACCATGCCAAAAGAGGAGACCAAAGATGGTTGATGTGAGACTGGACTACCTCATCCTTTAGAAACTTTAGCCATAAAATCCAAACAAGCTTAAGATAGCAGGCAATATGTAGTAGGGTAAAGTCAATGACTGCTTTGTCAGGACACAGCAACATGTAGTAGAGGTTCACTCACACAAACTAGGATTCAAACTTCTTGACTACTGTGTTAATGCTTGGCCAGTTATGGTTAGAACAAATTCACACTCAGACATGTCATTCCTTGATTACTGTGTTAACACTTGGCCAGTTGTGGCTAGAACACATTCACACAGACTAAGACGTGACCTTCCTTGACTAATTACTTTTGACACATTAGCATGCAGTATGCTCACATTCATATAGACAGGACATCTACCTCTCTGACACACAGAAGATGACAATATGTAGTATGAATGTTTGCAAAAAGGGAGGGAAAAACTGAGATCAGTTTTTCTTCTTCTTCAGATGCCTTCCATTTACCTCTATTATATTATAATTTGGTGAAGCTGATGTTTTTATTTATTCTACCATAAAAATATTCCTAAAAAGCTTTGTCAGGCCACATCAAAATGTAAGTGACATCCACATTTGACTAGCATATGGCACTTCTGATTGTTTTGTAAGGACACAGATCAGCTCTCATAGAAAGATGGTGCCCTGCAGCAAAGACACATGATTAACCAGGCACCCCTAAAAAAGGTGTCTTGAACAGCCAAGCATATTGTACAGCTTGAACCCATACAATGGAACACTGATAGAGTTCATCTCAAACCACTGAAACGGCACCCTAGGTTAGAGAAATGCATATTAACTCAGCATATGTCAAATAACAAACACAAAAACAGGTGTCAATACATCAGACTGTAAAGCTGTGTCTAAAATATAATGAAATGTTAAAGAAAACATCTGACTGGGTGGTTCAATTTAATATTTATTACAGAAGTACATCAATACAGACTAGGATATCAGACTTCTGGAGTATTTTGTTTGAGCATTTTTAGTGGGGAGGCAAGAGCACATACAAACTGACTAGGATATCAAACTCCTCGACTATGTTTTAGAGTCTTATTAGTGAAAAAGTAACAGCACACGCAAACAGACTAGGATTCCAAACTCCTGTACTATTTTTAGAGCATTATTAGTTGAAAAGCAAGGGTACACACAGACTAGGTCCTAAACTCCTGGACGTATTTTAGAGCATTATTAGTGGAAAGTAAGAGCACATGCAAACGGACTAGGTACCAAACTCCTGGACTATTTTTAGAGTATTATCAGTGGAAAAGTAAGAGCACATCATGCAAACAGACTAGGATACCAAACTCCTAGACTTTTTCTTGGAGCATTATTAGTGGAAAAGTAAGAGCACATGTAAAAAAAACTAAGATACCAAACTCATGGACTATTTTTAGAGCCGTATTAGTGAAAAAGTAAGAGCACATCATGCAAACAGACTAGGATACCAAACTCAACTACTTTGTTAAAGCATTACTGGTAGAAAAGTAAGAGCACATACACAGGCTAGGATATGAAACTCATGGACTATTTTGTTAGAGCCTTATTAATTGGAAAGCAAGAGCACACACACAAACAGGCTAGGACAGCATACGCCTGGAGTACTTCTCTAGAACAAGTTAGTACTAGTGACAGCAACAACCACTCAGTTAATGGCACTACTCTACACAACTCAGCCTACAAACACCTCCCAGCCCCCATTGTTTACCTTGTATATTCCCAGAGTCCCCCCATTCGGAGCCGGGCACATAGCGCACAGCAGCCTCACCCTTGTTGTATGCAAAATGGGGGTTGTGCTGGGGGCTGGGGTCACGAGAACCCCCACTACCACCACGCAGAAATGACAACACACCACCTCCTGCCCTGCGACCTGAATGAATTGAAAAAGGTATTTCAAGTGTGTCAGGAACTCCAAGAAGTACCCAAAGAGAACAAATAAAACAGAGAGAAGAATGAAATGAAGAAGTAACCATTTTTTTTAAAAAGCAGTGCAGTAAATTCTACAGAGAGCTAAGCATAAAGAAAAAGAAACCAAAACACACCAAAAGCGAGTAGGGTGAAAATGGTAAAAAGTGTTATTTAAAATGAAAACGGGAAAAATGTGAAACTAGAAAAAAGCTAGAATTATGTTAACTGAAGTGAAATTATCCTAAAGCGGAAACTAAAAATATAAATCTGACACAGTCACAAAATAAATGATGAAACTGTGAGCGTGAAACTGTGGAGATAACTATTACAAATCTGAAAACATTTCGCAAAACATATAGAACTTTAAATGTCTGAAATCATCACAGTAGTTAAAAAACTTGAGTGTGTAAAACTTTCAATGAAACTATTACAAAACCATAATGTAAGGAAACTCATTGAATATACAACAATTTAGCTGTATACAACTATTAGTATGTGCAACTTGCACACAGAGCTATTACACAACTTTAACCCTGAGAAACTCTAGTGGCAACTCTATCACACAACTTTAACTCTTTAAGGCCCGAGCAATGGTGTGAGCGTTAATTGAGAAGGTCCGTTTTGCCCAAGCAATGCTGTCATCATTGATCGTGTATCCCATTTATTTTGCTTCACACACGGCTCTGTACAGGTTTCTTATGTTTGGACGTACGATTAAACTATTCAGAGAAAGTCACTCTGCTGAAATCCCTACATTCCCTATCAGAGGCCACACGTGCATAATTTGATTAGATTACCAGCATTTTTTTCAACAGTGCATTTTCTAAGTTCGTTTTTTGAGTGCCATGAATACCAATGTTCTAACCACAAGAACAGGTCGCAGAATGTGTCTTTCTGCAGCCGAAGCTCTGAAATTGTTTCAGTCAGATGTTTTTAATTCTGATAATGATAATGAATATTTCGATTTTTGGGAAATTGATTAGGACGATGAATTTTCACCAGCAAAGCTGAGCGATCATCTGTTTAGAATCTAGCGATTCTGATAAGTTTATTACATCGACAATGTCCCATTGCTACCGTATTTATGGTGTAAGAGAAGAAAAGTGCTCTAAACAAAGAGATTGTACTATACTATGGCTAAGCTACATTGAAATCATCGCAGCTACAATCTGAATATAACTACAAAGTTAACAGTAAACAGTGTGTGTGTAATGGCTCATTTTTCAGCATTTTTTTTCTCTCAAATTTTGCCCAGCACTCTGTGAGAACTAAGAGCCTCTGAGTGCTAAACTAACCTAGAAACTTATTATAACTTTGGAATTTGTTAGGAAACTGAACAAACTTTGAAGTTTTGTTCTCAAATTTGGATATTCACTACTCTCATGGCTGCAAAATCATGGTAAGTAAAGAATTTATTTGTGAAATATTGTTGCTTTGAAATGAACACCTGCAGAATTTTTTTTTTTTTTCTACTAACTATAAACAAATTAAACATACACTTATCATCAGATTCAAAATGTACATTCACTTATCTTTAAAAACATTATTACTTTTATTGGGATTAGAATTATATTACATTCTCTACTGCCTTTCTTGTACACCCACACTGGCATTTTTGTAAAGGGAAATTAATGTGGACCAAGACTCAAAATTCATAGGCCTGAAAGAGTTAAGTAAATTATTACAGAAGTTTACCTTTATCAAAACTATTCAAAACATGTACGATTTGTGAAACTATAACTTAAACTGTGTGAAATTTAACTGTGCAAATGCATCACACAATGATACAGAACTTATATTTTGTCCACTTCTTCTTTTTTTTTCTTCTACTTTAGCGTTCGCCCTGAAAAGCGTGGCTGACAGTACAGCGTGTTGGCTCTCACAACAAGGCTGGTATATCTACGTCTTTCAGCCCAACACAACAGATTTTTAGCAAATCTTTAACCAGTTGCCTTTTACGGCATGCGGGGTATTAGGGGTCAGTGGGTCAGTGACCCTTTATGTTTTAGAAACAGGGAAAATCGAGGCCAGCAGAAGGTTAAGCCTTAGAAGAGCTGCAGGAGTTTCAAGGAAAGACAGAATATAAAATCACGAAATCAGGCGAATGCTAGGAATAAAGCCCGTCTTGCAAGTCATCAAAGAACAACAAATAAAGTGGTTTGGACACCTAACAAGAATGTCCTGCTACTGTCTACCGCAGCGAGCCACACTGAAACGTTACAAAGGGTATAAAGCGGAAGACCTCAGAAAAGATGGGGTGATGGCATTAAGAACAGCCTTACAGAAATGAACATCAATCCTAATAGTGCTCCTATCAGAGCTAATCAACGAATGTTACAACCCCCCCCCCCCCCCCCCCCCCCCCCCCCGACACTTCACTGAGGTACAAGGTGGAAGAGAAGAAGTAACCGGAAAGACTGACCCGGTCAACAAATGCCTGCAGAAGTCAGATGTTGGCCGAAAGATGCCAATATCACAGTCATGCTGTAAATGGGCACAACGCAATTACATCTTCAAATTAATGCAGAAGAAGAAGAAGAAAAAGAAGAAATGGGTCTATTCTCCCTGAAACCCACAGGACAAAAATTCACATTCACATTCAAATTGAAATGAGTGGCTATAATATAACCTGAGATTTGTGAATTTAATCAAAACAGAAAACAATGTAAGTGTGTGAAAGTAAAAAGTGAAACAATGAAGAAAAAAAAGTTAATGACCCTTTTCCACTACTTCAGGACTTTACATGCTACCCATGTAAGGCTGGGTCGACCTGAAAGCAAAGGTTTTTTTTAATATTTTTTTTTTCAAGTCAGGCTCTGTTAGGACCTAACCCAGCTCGCTAGAGTAGTTGGCTAAACCGGACGGTGACGGGTGACGAACTCCTTGTGGTCCAGGTTCACGCCCGGGGGTAGGCAGAAAAGCTACATTTCTCCCAGATTTACGGTATTTATCATGGAATCAATGCCGAAGGGTTGTGATTTCCATAATACCGAGCCTAAGGGTTAATAACTTATGGCTTCTGGATACTAAAAAAAAAAAAAAAAAGTTACGACCTGAACCCAAAACCTTCCGATCTGCAGGTGAACATCTAGCCGCTACACCACAGCGGCTCTAATTGTGTGAAACTATCATGAAACTGTGGGTACATGGTGCTAGTCCCATAACTGCACAGACTAATCTGCAGTCATTGGATGATGTGGTCAATATCAGGTAACTATCTTTATTTTTCAGCAAATTTTCTGGCATCCATTTTAGGTTTGGTCAACCTAAAAAGCTCATGTAAGTTATTAAATTTAAAAACATATATCTACATTTGATCTATGAAATCAAACTCTTAACTGCATATATGTTCTACACACCTTACAAAATTAGGCTGTAATATCCCAACAGCTTCAACAAAAATTTACAACAAAAGGTTATTCCCACAACCACAGAAACAGAAAGGCAAGAAATCAACATTTTCATATCTACCAATATATTGATGCAATAACTGACCTGTTTCAACAAAAGCCTCGGTTGTTGCACTGATGATACTGACAGGGTCAGGTTTACTGTTGGGCCTGCCTGGTGCAGCACTAAAAGGTGCAGAGATACAGTCAAATGTTATCTCACTTTTGTGTGGTACAATTTTACATGTGGTGTTCACTTTAACTCTTTCAATTTTTAACAGTTTACAGAATATGTCCAAGAATAACATTAATCATAGTCAAGCACCTTCAATTACTTCATCAAAGAGGAGTTTAAAGAATTAAAAACAAAATATATTTCCATACATAAATAAGGGTCAACTCATATGGTGGACAAGGCAAGACGAGTAGTTAACCAGTTGACAAAAGGTACCATCAGTATAGAGACTTTGGTGGCTGTTAAGAAGGAAGTCAGAGCTAATATGGCTTTTTCCTGAATGCTGAGATGTTAACTTTATCCTCTTCTTTTTCACATTCATTGACTGTACACTCAAGTCGGAAAGTTCTGGTTGTTTGTCTACTTCTGGACTTTAGTCTTGTTCCAGAATCTAAGTTGTGTGTGCACATCCATTTGACAGTTCTGGCATATTTTTTAAACAGACTGTTGGTTCCTTGCCTGTCAGGCACATGCACTCCCTCTTTGAAGAAAACACCCCATTTAGTTGACTTTTTTTGACATGCTTGTTGGTAGGCAGTGTTTCTTTTTTGTTTTGTTTTTAGCTAGTGGGACTCACTCCGGTGGGATGTGGTCAACTTGCGACTTTATCCTAGCAAGCCACTAGTAGTGCATTCATATTGCTCATAGAAATGTAATAAAACTTAAAGGGGCAATTCTAATTAATGATCTATGACTTTGTGGTAGCAATCAACAGAATATTTACGCTTGCAGTAGAAGCTGACAGATGATGTCAACTTCTGTTTCAGCTCCTATCAGAAAGACAATCAAACAAATCAAAATGATTATTATCTATACCATTAAATCAAAGAAAACATCACAAACATCCAGAAAGAGACAGTCATCATTCTTTGTCATATTATAAAAAGCTGGAAAGAACTGTGGAAAAGAGACAGAGGAAGACAACATAAGATGCTTGACAGCTATCTGTCATGGCACAGAGGGGTGTCAGCACATGAACTCATACATGCTGTTGAAGCTCACAGATTGTGGAGAGGCATGATTGCCCCCGCCAGTCGGCAAGGCACTTGATGATGAAGATACTATTAGATCTCTACTACACATGGCTGTGGTACACAAGTAATCAAGTTCTAACAGCTTACCCACTGGTACTGAGATCTGAGCTGTTGGTCCTTGTAGCTGCCTGCAGTTCTTTTAACCGACACAAGTAATCAGATGAACTGAAAATAAAGTCAGTATTTTGGCTATCATAATGATAAGGTGTTTTATATTAGCATAAAAGGTACATCTATGATGCACCTAATGCAACTAATGATGCACCTAATGATACAACCAAGGCAACAAAATGACATAATCAAGGTAACACACAAAACAACCTAGGCAATATAATAACCAAACAAAAGACAACACAATAACACAACCAAGGCAAAACATACTACTTTTGAATACAAACTTATACTCCCTCCAAACCTATGTGAAACTGTGAATGAAAGTAAAATAACAACCCTAGGACTAGACAACAGAGTGTAAAACAATAATGGTGAAACTCACGAATCATTCAATCGACGCTATGTCAATGGTTATATTAACTGTCTGGATCTTTATTCTGGAGCATTCCAATGTGTTGGGAAATGAACAAATGGAGAGACTGGCTGACTCTGCAAAACCTGGTGAAATACTGATATGTGATATGGACAACTGGTCAAGACCCTATCGGAGCACGTGTACAATTCAGAGGAGCAAACTGCTCATCACAGTCTCGTGAGAGTCATGCAACAAGGAGTGATAAGGGGATCTGGACGATACTCAGCACTTAGAGGAAAGGCAGGACGGACGTATAATCAGACAGCTACTGGTATCATTGGCAATGGAACTCTGCACTGGCTGTTGAAGATGGGGACAGAGTGATTATGGGAATGCCCCGAGTGGTGTAATGTCGGTTCTTGCATCAACTTAACTCAACTGACGCTAAAGGAAAGAAGTAAATGGAAGAGACAGGAAACAAAAAAGGTGAAGTTTGTGTTGCTTTGATAACGCAACAAGTTATCTGAAACTGTTTCATTTTAATTTGGTGTGAATTCAGCTTTCTAATCTTTATTTTTCTGTCCTACAGTTTCACTGACAGAACTGACTACAAACAACATAAAAATGTTGAATGTTAAATTAAGAATTGACATCATAAAACTCTAAACACTCCCATAAGCGCTTTGTCCCCATCTTCAGCAGCAAGCGAAGAGTTTCAATTCCGATGGCACCAGTAACTGTCTGATTGTATAGCCATCTCATCCTTCCCCTGAGTGTTGAGCGTCTGCCAGATTTCCTGGTAACTCCCCACAAATCCATTCTCCTCAGACCGTAATGATCTATCTGTGCCTCTGCACTGTTCACGCACTCCCAAAAGGCCCTCACAACATCTAGCTTGACATACATCAATTCACCACCAAGTGGTACAGAGCCGGCCACTCTCTCTGCCTGGTCATTTCCCAACACACCGGCATAGCTTGAAAGAAATATCTAAAGGACGCTAACTACCCGGGACCTCTGAACTGATGCTTGCCACTATGATGTGCAATCACTTTGATATCATGGATGGAATCAATCCAGCACCTTTGGCTTCTCTCATCAACATTCACTTTAGGGTTTCTACTGGATGTCCTCATTTCCTCAGTCCCTCCATTTCCCATTTCAGTGCCTGTTTGGTGATTCTCTGTTGGTCTCTTGGAATGTGTTCCATTATAGCGCCATCTTCTCTGTCTTATAACTGTTGATACCAGTGGTTGTCCAGATACAACACAAATTATCATTCATCATCCCCTTGTGGGATGCAATTTTTCGTTATTGTGAAGCCCCACCCTGGCTCATGCCAGAGGCCGCAATATAGCACGGTCATAAATATGGCCTAATGGCTGAACCTGGTTTCCGGGACCTCACCATGGGTGATCCTCATCCACATGGTGGCACTTTGTGTCATCGGGTGTTTATCGCTTGTGTGATGTCCTAGTAGGGTAAAATGTACTACTACTACACACAAAAACCAAAAGTGACTGTACTAACCTTAAGGCATAAGCTATGATAGAACTTGGCTCAGGGTCATACACAGCAACAGGGACTCTTTCACACATCTGTAGCGTATGATGTTCACATGGGTCGCTGGAAGGCAAAAGAATCAAATCTTTTCACTAGCTCATTCAACAGGTCTTTTCTTCTTTTTGCATTTGCCCTTAAAAGAGTGATTGGCTTGTTAAGATGTGGTTCATAGCTAGGCTATGAAGTATGTGCCTTTTGGTCCAACATAACCAAGTTCAGCAAATCCTTAATTAGTTACCAAAGACAGCGGTGAGTCTATACTTTTGTTCACACAAAAATGTGAGAGTTAAAACTAATATTGGCAAACACAGGTGGTGTGTGGTCTGAAAGAGTTAAACTATCATCATGGACAAACACAGGTGGTGTGTGGACTGAAAGAGTTAAAACTATCATGGACATACACAGGTGGTGTGTGGACTGAAAGAGTTAAAACTATCATGGACATATACAGGTGATGTGTGGACTGAAAGAGTTAAAACTATCATGGACTATATACAGGTGGTCTGTGAACTCAAAGAGTTAAAACTATCATGGACATTCACAGGTGGTGTGTGGACTGAAAGAGTTCAAACTATCATGGCCATAGGTGTAGTGTGGACTGAAAGAGTTAAAACTATCATGAACTATACACAGGTGGTCTGTGGACTGAAAGAGTTAAAACTATAATGGGCATACATAGGTGATGTGTGGACTGAAAGAGTTAAAACTATCATGGGCATAGACAGGTGGTGTTTAGTCTGAGCCAAGAAAGAGGATTTTAATCTGGCATTATGACATACAAGAAAATTTGTATCAGTATTGACTAGCAGTATGCAAGCGAGAAGGTTATAAACACGTATAATAACCAACACTACATGAAATGGATTATCTCTAAATAGATTTTTTTTCTCTTCTTCACTTCCTCTTTTTCCACTCTGGGTGTTGAGGAAGATATAAGATTCTGCTCCATGGTTTTCTGGCCGTCTCTACCATAAGCACTTCATGCTGTGGTAAAGTGTCTGTGATGTTATCTTCCCGTATGGTTCTTGGTATAACTCATGCTCTACATCCTTCTCCTCTTTTTATGTATGCCTTGTATGGTATGGTGTTACCAGGCATTCTCCCCAAGTAGGCAAACCTTTCTTGGTATGTAATTTTCTACATAGACAGTAAACTAAAACAAAACTCACAAAGGAAGTGGCAATGGTGTGAATGAAGATGTTGACAGCCATCTCCTTGTTGCTCCCTTCAGGTCCTGGAACCATCCCTCTGCCGTTTCTTCTGACCCTGACAACAGACAACACCATAAGTGAATACAGCTGTCATGCTAGAAACAAAGGGTAAGTCGGTAGCATAGTGGCCGGATGCTCAACTGCATCCAAAGGTCTTGGGTTTGAATCCGTATTGCGTAGACTATTTTCCCTATAAAAATTTACTTTGGCTCCTAGGTCCACCCAGCCTAAAATGGATACCAGGTGGTGACCTGGTAAGCAAAGGTGGCCAGCAGTAAGTCCACCATATCACCAATGAGTGGCAAAGGATCTACAAAAAAATATTTTGGCAACATATGCTAGATGTGCTATTAGCATTAAAAAATTCTTAAATTTTACTAGATATAAAATGGGTTGACCTACAGCTATGCTGTAAAAACAGATAATAATAAACATATATAATAATGAATAATAAAATAAACACAAACATAAAAACATTTTTTTTTTTAAAACAATCAAATAAACTTAAGCATAACAAGTTGAGGTAACCAGCTTATGAAATAATCCCAAATTACAGAATAGATGGTTTTGGCCAGGAGGCCTTATCAAGAAAAAATGTAATAAAACGCTAATACAAGTAAACTAAAAAACAAAGTCAGGTTTTAAACTGTGGGTCTTGATTCTGGTGATCATTCAGGGTAGTGACAAATAAGAATTTAAAAAGCAAGAGGAACTTTCAGAGCATTAGGGATTTGTGGAGGTCAGAAGAAATTAAAAGAAATACTAAACTTAACATTTTTAATTCTAATGTCAAATCAGTACTTTTGTATGGGGCCGAAACATGGAGAACAACAATTACTAATTAAATAGACATTCATTAACTGGTGCTTGCGCAGAATAGAGGGAATTATATGGTATGATAGAATAACTAATGTAGAACTTTGGGAGAGAACTAAGCAAGATCCAGTAGACCAAGAGGTGAAGAAAAGATGCTGGTGTTGGATAGGACACACATTGAGAAAACCGGAGAACAATATAACTAGAATGTACAGTTGTATAGAAATAAAAGAAGGCCAAAAAGCACATGGAGAAGGGAGCTGGAGAATGAAGTTAGAAAGATGGGAGGGACACGGAGAGAGCTGCATGCAGTAGCAAAGGAAAGAACGACTTGGCGTGAGTTGGTTGAGAGCCTATGCTCCATAGGGAGCTAGAAAGGCAGAAGAAGAAGAAGTGACACAGGACTGTCAATGTTTATTGGCAGGGCAATTAATGATGATGATACAAACTATATTAACCATCAGTGTAAAGATGAAAGTAAAGCCAAAGAAACCAGCAGAGATTACCTTCCACTGCTGGAGTTGTTTCTTTTGATGCTGATGCTGATGTGGGTACTGCTAGTGATGCAGGTGATGCGTCAGTTACTTGTAGTTCTGGGATGATAACAGTGACTACCGGTGAAGTAGTCACAACAGCTGTGTTTGTGTTCAGGCTGGTGTCATCAGTTGGGTTGTTTCCACTGACAGCAGCTGGCACTTCACAATAAATTATGACAAAGACAATTATGAATTATTCTAGAGTATCTTGGCACAAAAATGAAACTGATTCCTGTCAGATAAAACTTCTCCAGAAACTCCAACCACCATCTTCAAACCCATCCTATCTCAATATTCTCAAACAAATTCATGGAGTCAGTTAAAAAGCATGCACGGGAAAGAAAAAAAACTGTCTTTAGCTAGGCCACTGCTTTTGTTACCATCATCATCTTCATAGTCCGAAAAAAGAAGAAACTGCATTACAGAACAAGAGAGTATAAAATTGTGTGTCGGTAAGTAAAATTTAGATCATCCCTTTACGATGTTAGGGCTTTCAGAGGTGCTGATGTATTTACTGACCATTTCCTGGTGGTAAGTAAAATCAAGTTGAAACTAAAAAAGATATATAACATCTTATAATCATAGAAACCAATATAATGTAGGCTTTCTCAGGGATAAAGTAGTTAAGGGACAGTTCTCAATTACAGTCTCTAACAAGTACCTGGTGTTGCAGCAGTTAGCTGAAGATGTCAGCACAGAAGTATGCTGGGATAAGATCAAAGGAATCTGGAATGAATCTTGTGTAGAAGTTCTTGGCAAGAAAGAAAGGAAACATAAAGCATGGATAACACCAGAAACCATTAAACTGATTGAAGATGGGAAAAGTAAAAAGGCAGACTTAAACAACAGCAAAACTAGAGCTGCTAAAGCTAGAGCTCAGGAGAAATACACAGAAGCCAACAAGGAAGTTAGCAGGCATATAAGGGCAGATAAAGTGAAATATCTAAATGATCTAGCACAAGAAACAGAGACAGCAGCAGCAAAAGGAAACCTCAGAGAACTTTACAGTAACACAAGAAAATTAGTAGGTAAATATAGTCAGCCAACTGGATCAATCAAAAACGGTCAAGGAAAGGTACTTACTAACACTAAAGATCAAATGGACAGATGGGTTGAATATTTTAAAATGCTTCTAAATAGACCAGGCCCAGAGGTTCCCCCAGATATCCAGCCTTTAGAAATGGAACTGGATATCAACTGTGAGATACCATCCAAAGAGGAAATTAGAAAAGCTATCAATCTTCTCAAGAAAGGAAAGGTGACAGGCCCAGATGGTATCCCAGATGAAGCCATCAGGGCCAACATAAACACATCAACAGAATTGCTACATAGATTATTCAGTAAAGTCTGGGAGACCGAAGAAATACTAGCAGACTGGAGAGAAGGATATCTTGTGAAACTGCCCAAAAAAGGTGATCTACAGGAATGTGAAAACTATAGAGGAATTATGTTGCTGTCAGTTCCTGGAAAAATATTAAGTAGAATTATTTTGGAAAGATTAAAAGATGCTATTGATAAAATGCTAAGAGATGAGCAGGCAGGTTTTCGGTCAAACAGATCCTGTACTGACCAGATAGCCACATTACGTATTAATAAAGTGAAGCATTGAACTGAACTCACCACTTTACATTGGATTTATAGACTATGAAAAAGCATTTGACAGCATTGATAGAGAATCTCTCTGGAAATTGATGGGGCACTATGGAATCCCACAGAAAATTATCAACTTAGTAAAGGCAACATATAAAGACATGAAATGTCGAGTTCTTCATGAGGGAAAGCTAACAGATGCATTTGAAATAAAAACAGGTGTGCGACAGGGATGTCTTTTGTTGCCTCTCTTATTTTTACTGGCTATAGACTGGACTATGAAAACAGTAACTGCTAACACCAAGAATGGAATTCAGTGGACCCCTACAAAACAGCTTGATGATCTGGACTTTGCTGATGATATTGCTCTTCTGTCCCATTCACAGAATCAGATGCAAGATAAACTAAATATATTTGATGCAAGATCACAGCAGCTTGGTCTGAAAATCCATAAAGTAAAGACAAAGATAATGAGAATAAATCAGGCAAATAGTAGTGTGGTTTCTCTTAATGGCACCCCACTCAAGGACGTGGAGTCGTACACCTATTTGGGCAGTAATGTAGATAAAGATGGAGGAACTGATAGAGATATTAAAATAAGAATACAAAAGGCAAGAGGGGCTTTCATAGCACTAGGGAATTTGTGGAGGTCAAAAGAAATTAAAAGAAATACTAAACTAAAAATTTTTAATTCTAATGTCAAATCAGTACTAATGTATGGGGCGGAAACATGGAGAACAACTAAGGCAGTTACTAATAAATTACAGACATTCATTAACTGGTGCCTGCGCAGAATAGAGGGAATAAAATGGTATGATAGAATAACTAATGTAGAACTTTGGGAGAGAAATAAACAGGCTCCAGTGGACCAAAAGGTGAGGAAAAGACCCTGGCTTTGGATAGGACACATACTGAGAAAACAGGAGAACAGCATAACTAGAATGTCTTTGCATTGGAACCCACAGGGGCATAGGAATAAAGGAAGGCCAAAAAACACATGGAGAAGAAAGCTGGATAATGAAGATAGAAAGATGGGGAGGACATGGGGAGAGCTCCATGCAATGGCAAAGGATAGAACAACTTGGCCTGAGTTGGTTGAGGACCTATGCTCAATTGGGGAGGATAGAAAGGCAGAAGAAGAAGAAGTAAAATAATAAAATATTGTTAGCAGGGAAAGTTGCAGTAGTTTTGTGGCTAGCACTCTTGCCTCTGGTCTGGTAGTAACATACATATATATATATATATATATATATATATATATATATATATATATATATATATATATATATATATATATATATATATTATATATATATATATATATATATATATATACACACACACACACACATACAAATATATACCAAGCAGATGCTAGAGATTAAATAGATGTACACTTACCATTTGACAAATCTTCTGAGGTACTATTGACATTAGAAGCCTGTGACAAAATGGATGCTGTTGCCTTTGTCGATGCTGCAGTTACCACTAAAGTTGGTGATGGTGGTGGTTGTTGTGAAAATGAACCTGATGATGACTGAGCTGCCACTGATGGTGAGAGTGAAGTCTTACTGCTGCGGTCTCCGCTGGACTTCCAAGATTTCTCCAGCTGGGGGATAGATTGCAGAATTAAATAACTGTAAAGTAAAGCACCCTTGATAGAATGACTTGGCGTCAGTTGATTGAGGGCCTATGCTCCACTGGCAGAAGAAGAAGAAGAAAGCACCCTTATCCTACCATCAGCACATCAAGCAAATAGTGCTAGACTCAGATTTTGTATAGATCAATCAGTATTCAAGGGGTGATGTGATCAACATTATGCCAGCCACCTTTACTACCCAGGAAACTGCCTAGTACCCATTGTAGGCTGAGCTGAGCTGGCAGCCACGGTCAGTTTATAAAATCTGTGTTACTGCAGTCAACCCTAAGATCTTCAGCTTGAGGCCAACAGGCAAGCATGCAGACAGTGCACCACCTCAGCTCCTGAATTGTAGATTAAGTTCTCAATTGACCAAGTGAGTGCCATCTCTGTTTTGAAGACTGGCTGCAGTAAATCTGCAACAAACACTCTCTGTCTTCATGGTGCTTTCAAATAAGGTTTTTCCAGACAGTTTGTGGACTGAATAGTTACCCATGCCACACAGCATGGACTATGAGAAGAAGAACAACAGTATGAACAATAAATTACAGATGTAGAATATCAAGGTACAGTCAGTATCTGCATATGTAGAATATCAAGGTACAGTCAGTATCTACATATGTAGAATATCAAGGTACAGTCAGTATCTACATATGTAGAATATCAAGGTACAGTCAGTATCTACATATGTAGAACAACAAGGTACAGTCAATATCTACATATGTAGAACAACAAGGTACAGTCAGTATCTACATATGTAGAATATCAAGGTACAGTCAGTATCTACATATGTAGAATAACAAGGTTCAGTCAGTATCTACATATGTAGAACAACAAGGTACAGTCAATATCTACATATGTAGAACAACAAGGTACAGTCAGTATCTACATATGTAGAATATCAAGATACAGTCAGTATCTACACCTTAAGACATCTGCTGTGGGAGACGGCCCATGCGCTGTAGGCTATGATGTCAATTCTTAAACCATAATCTTCCAAATAATCTCTGGGCATCTGTTAAGCTGCTAATATGACCTCTACATTCTGGATCAAAAAATTATTATGTATATCTGTAATGATGTTATAAATAGGGATAATGTCAGGGGATGATTGGCATAACTGGGGAAGTCCCTGAGAGCATGGGTTTCACGGAGATATGGTGAAACGACAGGAAAGAGTGTGTCACGTGTGAATGAGGAGATCTGGGGGATTGAGAATCAGGCGGGCATTCGGTGACTGGGCCCCAGAGAGAAAGGATGGAAAATGAAGCTGTGAAGATGAATGGAGAATGACTAGAGCATGTGGATCTGAATCGGCGAGGAATGAATGATCGAGAAGGCCAGCTGTGATGGTACCATGTTTGATTGTCAAAGCCAGCTGTGAATATGTCAACGTCTATTGTCCGAATGCTGTAAGTGGATTCACCTGTGATTTGTGTATTGAGCTAACGTGTAAATAAACTCGTGAAATGTGCCGCTGGTGTTAACCATTGTTAGACGTTGTGTGACCATGAAGAGGATCATGTCTGCTTGATTGAGTTGTGACCCTCTAGATATCAGAGCCAGTGTTAACTCTGCACCATAGATAGCCAGTGTGGAGGAGACACAAAAGGGCAGTTATTACAATATCTTTACAATAAAAACACATCCGAGGATACAAATAAAGGCAGAAAAAAAAGTAAAAAAAACATACAGAGAAAGGAGCCAGAAAGTGAAGTTCAAAAGATGGAGATGATATGGGGGTGAACTGCATACATTCGCAATAAATAGGCTAACTTGACATGTGTTGGCTGAGGGCATATGCTACAATGGGGGATATGGGTCAGAAGCTGAAGAAGTGGTTGATATGAGATCTTAAAATGACCTCTAATTCTAGACCAACAAGAAGTGGTCAACAGTAAATAAACATCTAGACTGGGGGACATTCACCTCCTCTGTAGCAGACTGCCCTACATCTTTGTCTTTCTTACTGGAGGCTTGGGCACGGGGTTTCTTCTGTTGGAGAAGCATAAACTCCTGCATCCTGGGAAAATAAAGATAAAGAACAGTGAAGTATATGATCTTAACCTCTTCTTTTGAGTTGACCTGAGGATGTAAATGCATTGTGCATGTTTACAGCATGGCTGTGAAACTTGCGCCGTTTTGGCAGACACATCCAAATTCATCAGATAGCCTTCCCGTTTTTTTCCTTCTGGCATATAGCATGGCCTCATTATTATGTCTTCATCTTTGCTAACTAGGTGTCTGTAAGTTTTACTGTTTTCTTTCTTCCTCCGTAATTTTATTTCTGTCTCTGAAAGTTTTACTGTTGCCTCATTACCTCAAAGTTTTAACACTGCCTTAATATCAATCTATTTAAGGTTCACACACCATATTCTTCAAACAGGGGGCTGCGTGGTCTCGAGGTATGGTGTCCATCTCGTGTGCTAGAGGTCCCGGGTTCAGGCCCCGGTGAGGGCTGGGATTTTTTAACGTAGACTTCTAGTAATGTTCCCTGGTCTCTGAGTAGTGAGATCGGACTCCCATGTGTATTGTTGGGCACATACAAAATCCCTTGTTCTGTGTACTGCGCTGAGCTTCTTCAGACTCAGACTTGAGTTAGATGAAGAACAGAGCATTTACGGGTTATTACTCGTGTGCCATGATGTTAATCCGTGGTTCAAACTTCAAGCTTCAATTCTTGAAACTGCAGGAAGTGACCATCCCCCACTACCGATTTCTCACCTGGTGTTCCACTTGCTGACATCCTCACATATTTTCCTCTTGAGGAGTTCAATGTTGTCAAATATGGCATAGAGGTGAAAGGTCATGTCACAGTCTGCACAGATGAAACAAAGACAATGAAGCTTTTCAATGACTAAAATTAAACTTTTCTAACAAATGCACTGACAAGTCAGAATTCGGACTTTCTATCATAAATCAAAAACATTATGAAATTTTTCTATTAAACATTCAATACTGTCATTCCATTCTTGCTACTGCAACCTGTATATTTGTGGCTCCAGTAAACATGCAAACATTTCACCTGGTTTGTCCTCTTTTACATCTTCGCATAAAACACTTCGGCGTTCCCTATGTGGGTTCTGTGGCCCCATATGGGGGGAAAATAACAGATCCATAGTCCAACAGTAAGCATGTTGTAAAAGGCGTAAACTCTGAGTTTGGTGACATTAGATGTATTAGGCAGAAAGGTAAAGATACAGCAGGCAACCCGTAAATCGCAACATTACATGCCAACTACCCTTTTAAGGGCAAGTGTAGAAGAACTGTGTATTCGATCTTCTTTTGCCTTTTATTTCCAGCTGGACCATAGACCCTTCACCAACTCAAGCCAAGCCTAAGCCATCTGTGTTGGTAAGCCAGTATACTAACCACTACACCACTTTGACTCCACTATCAAGCATTAAAATCAGCAATTATCAACCATATAATACAATCAATCATCAATCTTGCTAATGCCATTAGTTATTTGTGACTCTTGTAGACTGGTCTCTCTCCTTTTTATCTTCTTACAGTTGACTTCTGTGTATTTTATCTTCTCCTGCCTTCTATCTCCAGCTGGATCCCAGACTCTCATACACCTCATGACACACTTAACCCCATAACCCACATAACTTTTAGGTCATAGATCTATGTGTGATCAACTCTCAAATATTAGGAATTAAAATTCAAATATTCTTTGCTAGCTTTGCGCTACATATTTCTGCAGTAGTGGCACATTGGATCTACTGTGTAATAGCTTTGCGCTACATATTTCTGCAGCAATGGCACATTGGATCTACTGTGTAATAGCTTTGCGCTACATATTTCTGCAGTAGTGGCACATTGGATCTACTGTGTAATAGCTTTGCGCTACATATTTCTGCAGCAGTGGCACATTGGATCTACTGTGTAATAGCTTTGCGCTACATATTTCTGCAGCAGTGGCACATTGGATCTACTGTGTAATAGCTTTGCGCTACATATTTCTGCAGCAGTGGCACATTGGATCTACTGTGTAATAGCTTTGCGCTACATATTTCTGCAGTAGTGGCACATTGGTTCTACTGTGTAATAGCTTTGCGCTACATATTTCTGCAGTAGTGGCACATTGGATCTACTGTGTAATAGCTTTGCGCTACATATTTCTGCAGCAGTGGCACATTGGATCTACTGTGTAATAGCTTTGCGCTACATATTTCTGCAGCAGTGGCACATTGGATCTACTGTGTAATAGCTTTGCGCTACATATTTCTGCAGTAGTGGCACATTGGTTCTACTGTGTAATATACAGACATAAATTTGGCAGACTGGTTCCATTATGTAAAACAAATATGATTGGTAGATTGGTTTCATCATGTAAAACAGAAATGTAATTGGGAAAACTGTTCCACTGTGTAATACACAGAAATATTGTTTACACAAACAGACACTCACACACATATGTTAATTAGTTTGTTGACAAATTATCCTTATTGCACATAAAACTGTTCAGTCCATTAGTGTTCGGATTCCCTCATTAGTAAATTCTGCAGTGTGTAGCGGCTGATGATACCCCCCCCCCCCCCCCCCCCTGTGTTGGTTTCTTTTTCTACTTTGGTTTCCTGCATAGTGTTCTTGTCTGGCCACACTTCTTTTAAAATGTTCTTTTCGCAGTCTGGTCATGGTTGCAGATTTACAGTCATCACTTGGTTCTTGCATATGTCTTATTTCTTTGTGTCACTGGGTGATTATGGCTCGGTGTGATGTCTTGGTGGGGTGAAATGTCAATCAATCATTGTGTATCAGATATAAATATGAATAATAGATTGGTTTGCACCATATTGTATAATGAATAAATTTTATTGATAGATTAGTTCCACTGTGTAACAAACAGAAATACTGATCACTAGTAAAGCCTCTGAGGCCACAGAAACTTATGGGTTCTCCTGTAACAAATACTATACCACCATTCTGGCACAGACCTGTCTGTCCATTGTGGGCTACTTTTGTCACAGAATGAATGAGCTCACTGATCTTCATCTGAATGTTGGTGGCCGCATCTCGGAAACTCTTCTTGTCATTCTAACAAATCAGATGCATGGTGACGTTAGGCTAATCCCAGGGGCAATAAATGTAATTGATTCTAAAATGAATTAATTAATAAAGTAATCAGGAACTGACATCACTGCACTGGGACATTCCCACATGTGCTCCGTCCCCTTCTTCAGTAACCAATAAAGAGTTGACATGCTAATGGTACTAGTTGCAATCGGATTAAAAGTCGATTTCTGTTTTAGTGTTGAATACCTCCAAGCACCTCCACTCACCCTCTGTTGAATTAGCCTTTCAGTGTATGGATTCCCTATCTGTTGTTTTGCACTGTCCAGTTTGATCCCATAGAGCCTTTACTGTATCTGCTTTATCATATAATAGCACACCGCCCAGACGAGCGGCAGCAGCTAATCTGTCAGCCTGCTTGTTACTATGCACATCAGAATGTCCTGGTCAGAAAATCCATGATATGCTCTTGAACTTGGTTTTATCAAGTGATGAAAGCCACTCTGATTGCAAGACACCAGTTTAAATTTTCCAAAACAAGCTCTGTGAGTCTGTTACAATCACAACATGTCGGGCTGTGTAGTTCTCAAGCCATCAGAAAGCTGCCATTACTGCGTCCACCTCTGTTCTCATAATGGATGTAGTGACGTTGTACGTGAGGCTCTCTGGTTTTAAGCAGTGTTTTTTCACCTTTACAATAAAACCCCACTTACTCTTTTTAGCTCTCCCCGAATATTCATCTGTATGTATTATGATGTCACTTAGGCATGAATTTTCATAGATCAGCTCTTGCACCACTGACCCTGTTTTACCAGCTATCCATTCATGGCACCCTATGTCCAACATAACTATCAGTCTGTGCAAGTCTCTATTTCTAGAACCCATTCTTCACCATACGCTATCTTGTCGGTAGCACAAACTGTTCTAATCGTGACTTCCGCCTGTGTCATAAAAAAGCCATCTCTTTTCAGCAGCTGTCCCTTGCTATCCCCGAAGGCTTTATGCAGAAGGTGTTCCCTGTCCATTGCGAATTTAAGGTATCTTTTCACCTATAAAACCTTGTATCTCTCATAAATGGATAGTAATGCAAGTATGTGCCGCATGCACACAATTCTTGTGTCTTGTGTACACCCCAAAATGACTGGCATGGCTTCATTTTGTATGCGTTCCAACTTCTCTTTTTAGGTATAAGATCATGTTAGCAGTCCCAAACCATACTCCATCATCAAAATAATCAGTGGCTGGTAGAGTGTATACAGCATTTTCTGTTCCACGTCGGCCGATGCCATCGTCTTCAAAGCATTGAGTCATATACCTTTCTTTAAGACTACCTCTTCCTCAAAGTATTTGAAAGATGTTTTTAAAATTAAAAAAACTGTTCATTAAACAACGTTATAGGACAATAAAGGGCATTACAGGATACAAGCATTGGAAATGTGATCATTTAGAAATATTCTTAGCGCATCATAGGGACCACATCACAAATAACAAGGTTCACTGTATAATTTATCCAGCACACTGGCAACTTAAACATAATTACAGTTAAAAGGTGGAAAATGCAGTGCAATGGTAGGGATATGTAGTAAGATCTAATGGCTTCTCAAAAACAATACTACAGAGGCAGAGGAGAAGAGGCGGACCTAGAAAGACTGGATACAGAACTTCTTGACTGACTGAACAGGCCTTAGGCATGCAACTATTAATTCCATCACATCTGACCGCCAGTGGTAGAGGGAGCAGATCAAATGATCAACAGCAACAAGTAGTGTTATGGGATGATGATAGGACAACTTTTTAATAAATGAACTACTGATAACTAAACAATGTTTAGAAGAGCTTTGAATTAAATTAATTTTCAATTAAAAGATTATAAAGGTGACAGCTGATGAACTGGTACATGCTGTTAAAGATTAACCAATGTGATGAAGCATCATCATTGCCAGTCGGACATGTCCACTAGGTGATCAGATCCTGACAGCCTCTCTGATGAACCTCTGAGATGTGATGGCTAATAGTACCAGTTCTTGTTGATTAACAAGTCCCTCTGATGTGTCCGGTATCTCTGTTTTTTGCTGTGCCGATCTTAATTCCCAAGTCTGCCATTATGGCGAGTGATGTGGATTCACTGCCACCAAAGTCCTCTATCCTTCCCATTTCTCTGAGGGCATTGATAATATCAGCATGATCCATAGGCCGACTCTGATAGCAGATCCAGCCAACCTGTCAGCTCTAATCGATCGACGCCTGAGTATCCGGAACAAAAATAAAGGTGACTCCACGCACAGTGGACTTCTGAATTGATTCAAGCCATTGTCTTCGCACTGAACCTGCCTGAACCCTCCGGATCATACTCATTTATCACTGAGTATACATATGCGGGTGTATTTTTGTGTTTCAAGCCAGGCAAATTGCGTCACTGACATCACCTCCATCGTGATGCTGCTGGTTGTCAAGAAGTATGGCTTCTTTGACTGTTCTGCTCTAAGCGTGCTGTGACAGTATGCACTGATATACGGATCCGTAATGTGTAGATTAGTATCACTGATACATTAAAGAAATTAGAATGTGATGAAGCATGACCACCCAAGCCAGTCGGCAAGGCACTTGATGATTATGATGATGACAGCCTCTCTGATTAAGCTCTGAGATGTGATAGTACCTTTTATATAGCCCGCATTTCTTCACTAATACAGCTCTAATGTGTGACAGTATCTCTGTTATAGCTCTCATCTGTGATAATATCTCTTATATGTTTGTAACAAGTGATAGTATCTCTGATATTGTTCTAATAAGTGATATGCCTCTGAGATATCTCTAATGTGTGATAGTATCTCTGATATAGCTCTGAGCTCTAATGTGTAGCAGTAACTCTGATACAGCTCCAGTGTGTGACAATATTTATTAAAGAAATTAGATGAAAACTACACGCCTGCTGCTCCAAGAGTATCTGTGATACAGCTCTAATGTTTGACAGTATCACTGATATACAGCAATAATGTGTGACAGTATCAATGATACATTAAAGAAATTAGATGACACAACAGACCTGCTGCTCCAAAAGTATCTCTGATATAGCTCTAATGTGTGACAGTATCACTGATATACAGCAATAATGTGTGACAGTATCAATGATACATTAAAGAAATTAGATGACACAACAGACCTGCTGCTCCAAAAGTATCTCTGATATAGCTCTAATGTGTGACAGTATCACTGATATACAGCAATAATGTGTGACAGTATCAATGATATATTAAAGAAATTAGATGACACAACAGACCTGCTGCTCCAAAAGTATCTCTGATATAGCTCTAATGTGAGTATCACTTGTCAACTCCTGCTTCAGCTTCATTGTGTTCTCCAGCATGAGGCTGTAGCGATCTGTGGCCCTTGGGTGTGGAGGAAGGACAAAATATCACTGATTCTGACAATCTACAGATCTAAACAAACAACTTATGTGGGTACTGGGACCTCATTTTGGAAGGGCGGAAAGGGGTTGGGGGGGGGGGGGGTCTACTGCCTCTAATATGCATGTCATTATATGGACTAATCATTATATGGACTGAAGTCAAATGTGTTGGGTCAAAAGGCACAGATATCACTGCCTAGCTGTAAACCACAACACAATGTGACAACTGCCCTTTCTAGGGTAAAAACAGAAGATGAAACAAACAAAACAATGCTCTTGAATTCACACTGGTTGGTACTGTTTATAAGGAATCACTTTCAGTGCACAGGTATAACTCCCAGCGTGACCCAGCAGCCTCTTATATCTTATAGTTCATGAGCAGAATCACAGCACAGTGCACAAACTCTGTAGCACTGGTGAGTAGGCAAAATGAGTGTATACCAGAATGTGCAGCTCCGTGGCTTAGAGGTTAGTGAATGTGTTTAACAATTTCACAATTCTTGGTTCGAAGTCAGCGGAGGACGATTCATTCTTCTTCTTCTTCACATTTGAAGGCTGTAAACTCCAGAGGAAAGTTCTGGTTGTTTATCCATTTCTTGACTTTTGTCGATTGTACGCAGACTGTTGGTTCCTTGCCTTTCAGGTAGATACTCTCACACTTCAAGGGAAATCCCTAATGAGTCAAATTTTACAAGATGCTTGTTAGGGAGGCAGTGGGTCTGTCACCAACCGCATAACCCACACGGAAGGATGATTTATTTAAAAAACTACTGTTGTAGTTTTGGACAGTAGTACGAGAGCTACGCTTGCCTGCAGATTCAAAGACATGGGTTCAGGTCTAAGCTGACCAGCCTTAAATGGTATGGCACCAGGTCCAGTAGTGGGAAGTAAAGGTGAACGGTGTGTTGCCGACCACATCACCACTGAGTGCTCATCATCATCATTATCATGTAGCAGGTCCTTTGCAGAACGTCACTTTCATCACAGTCTGCCTGAAAGAAACTCGATCTCTCGCAAGTTTTCCCGCCTCATGCACTTTCACACTCAAGGAGTCACTTATATACTGTGCCCATCTTCGTGTCGGCCGGCCGCGGCCCCTCCTTCCTTTTACCATGTCTTCTGCTATAATTTTTTCCAATCGGTTGTGGCGCTTGATATGACCAAAATATTTCAGCTTTCGAGAAAGGATGCTGTTTATTAGCCAATCTTCCTTGATGTTCAGATCTTTTTTGATGTAAATATTTCTCATCTTCTTTGTGAGTGCTGATTAAATATAGGCTTAGACCTATATGCCCAATATGTCTAAAGGTGTGGAGAAGAGACTGTAGCCTTACCATATCATGTTCTGTAAGACAGCAGAGTGTACACTGTGGCCAACAATAGATGTGGAGATGGTATACCATTTGTGTTTTTACATACCAGAATCAAACATACTTACTGCAGGCTCAACTACCACATGGATAAAATAAAGACTGTACAGTCCCAACACATGGGCACCATGGTGTAGCAGCTAGATGCTCCCCTGCGGACTGGAAGGTCATGGGTTCAGGTCCTGAAGGGGCCGGACTTTAAAAAAAATTTACCTTGGCTCCCAAGGTAGACCCAGCCTTAAACAGGTACCAGGTCAAGTCCTGGGAAGTAAAGGTGGCTGGAGTGATGTTGATAACATCACCCACCAAGTGCAGAATGGTCTATAAAATATAGGTCTAGCCCTGTACGCCTGAAAGAGGTGGAAAAAAAGGACCTTTACTTCACTTTATAGTCGTCACAGTGTGCCTGTCAGATGGGACCATAAACACCTGAACATAAGGCCTGCCCACAATGCCCACTAACTACAAAGACAAAAGTGGCCTCTAGAGCAAAATGTGAACAGCAAGCTATCGGATAACTATGAAGGAGCTGCAAATGACATGAATATTCATAAAGGAAGCCCAACTGATGATCTGGCCTGAACCTATGAAACCAAACACAAAGAAGACAAAGAAGAAATATACTTACTATAAATTTTAGGGTCCTGTTAAATTGCTATATACTCACTGCCTGAGTTTCACTAATGCTTAAAAACCTTTGTCTGCGTTTGTTTTTTATTATGTCATGCTTGTTTTGTTTTTTCACCCACCATGTCTTTTTTTATTTTGTCTCCTCCTGCCCACTACCACACACAAATAAGGATATATAGTTACAATAAAATATCAAGACTTATTATCAGAGTATCTACATTTAGAGAATAAACTGACAGCTAAATCTAATCTATACGGAACTTACTTGTAGGTGATGCTTTTAACAGTTTCAATCAAGGCAACAGGGTCAAAGGTGGGAGGCTTCAGACACACTGTGGTAGCTGGGAGGGCCACCTCTTTCAGGGAGATATTAGCAAACCTGTAAGAGAAAAAACATTACAAAACTGAAATTTCTTGTGAATCTCCTATAGCAAGGTAGAATGGAAGTGAAGGCAGTCACTGCTGCTTTCCGCTGGCTTCAGAATCAGCTGTACACAAATGCCATAACTGTAACTGATTCACAGAGCATGCTGCGAAAGGTCAAGACAGGCATGCTTCGTGCAGATTGGCAAGCATCACTTCAGAAGCCTGGGTAGTTAGCATCTTTTGAATATTTTCTACAGGTCATACTGGTGACTTAGGAAATGAGCCGGCTGGCTCTGCAACACTTGGTGGGGAATTGATGTATGACAAGCTAGATATTTTGAGGGCCCTTTGGGAACGAGTGAACAGTACAGAGGTGCAGATAGATCATTACGGTCTGAGGAGAAGGGGCAGCAAGGAGTTACCAGGGGATCTGGCAAACACTCAACACTCAGGGGAAGGATGAGACGGATATACAATCAGACTGGTGCCATCGGAACTGGAACTCTTCGTTTGCTGCCAAATATGGGGACAGAGCACTTATGGGAGTCTCCTGAGTGCTGTGATATCGGTTCTCAATTCAACATTCAATGATAGCAAGGTATGTCAAATACATGCAGTTAAGAGTCAACAATATCCATTTACAATTTCTGCAAAAAAAATGTATCTATACAATACTGACAGAGACTGATGTTCAGACATCATAACACACAAGTCTCCCATAGTGAATGTGGTAAAGTGTAGATACTAATTGTTCCAGTAGTACAATGGTAATACAAATTGTTCCAGTAGTACAATGGTAATACTAACTGTTCCAGTAGTACAATGGTGATACTAATTGTTCCAGTAGTACAATGGTAATACTAACTGTTCCAGTAGTACAATGGTAATACTAACTGTTCCAGTAGTACAATGGTAATACTAATTGTTCCAGTAGTACAATGGTAATACTAATTGTTCCAGTAGTACAATCATAATGTATTTAACAATATATAGCCCTTGCAGGACCTACACTTAATTCATACTCGTTTATGCTAGCTCAGCTCAACTACATAACCTGGAGATGAAAACTGGCCAAGTATAAAGATGCTGTCTTTAGGATCGAGACAAGAGATTTAACCACCTTATATAAGAAACAAGAGGAAAAGGTTATTTAGAATAGGTGCTGCGTCAGCACACATGAATACACAAAATTACATAGCAGAGTATAACTGGAAAATACCAGAAGAAGTTAAAATTATGGTAAGGCTGCTGCTGCTGCTGCTGCTGCTGCTGCTGCTGCTGCTGCTGCTGCTTCTTCTTCTTCTTCTTCTTCTTCTTCTTCTTCTTCTTCTTCTTCTTCTTCTTCTTCTTCTTCTTCTTCTTCTTCTTCTTATTCTTCTTCTTCTTCTCAGTGTTCACTGGCGGTAAACTCCAGAGAAACGTTGTTTGTAGTACACGTCTAGACTTTGGTCTTATTTCAGAACTTGAGTTGCACATCCATTTTACAGATCTGGCTTATTTGAATGCAGACTACTGGCTCCTTGACTCTCAGGCAGATGCACTTCGACTCAGAAGGAAACACAAAACTAGTCTCTTTTTAATGACATACTTATTAGGGGGTCGAAAGGTTTACTGTTTTTCCCCCCACAATGGGGCCCCGAACCCACACTGGGATGTGGTAACATAACATAACAAACGTGATTGCTTACTTGAAAGAGGCCACAATGTTCCGATGACCAAAATACTGGAAGTGGTCATGGTGTAGAGAGTGTGGACAGGGTTCTGCCGCCCCGCGTCGTTGAAATGATGATGAGTGAAACCGAAGGTCAAGGTACTTGGCAAAGGAGAGGCTCCAAGTGTCTCCACTGATGGGAACAACTGGGGTTACCTGGTGTGTACATGAATAAGAATGCTTTTTTGTTTTAAATCAAAGATTTAAACAAAACAATTTATCAAAATAATAAGGAACAACTAAATACATGGTCTGATTAGTTGTTATAACTTCTTTTTCTTAAAGTCCATGCCTTGTGGCATTGGTAGTCATGTCTATCCACAAACTTCTGTCTCTCGTACTTTTAATTAACTCTGACACAGATGATCTTCCATGCCATCTGTTATCTTCTATGGCATCTGTTCTCTCTGACTCCCTCTGCCTCTCCTCCTCTGCAACTTTCCCACCGTCACGATGTACTCCAGTTTTCTCTTTCTCATCACATGACCAAAGAATCTCAATTGTCTCTTTCAGATGTTGGCAATCAGTTCTCTTTGTAAGTCAGTTTTTTTTCAAGATGTACTCATTACTCTTTTTATCTGTCCAGGGTATTCTTATCATTCGTCTACAAAACCACATCTCTGCAGCTTCCAAATGTTTTCACTAATTTACTTACTGTCCATGATTCACATCTATATATTGATATAGGATTTATATAAATTTTGAGAATTCTCTTTCTCATATTAACTGACAAAGAAAAATTGCATAAAATATTCTTAATTTTGTAAAATGCAGCCTTTGCTTGAGCTATCCGACATTTAGATCCCTTAATACATCTTCAGTCTGATGTTATCATGGTACCCTAGCACTTAAACTTGTTTGAGGTTTATCCCAATTACTTTGATGTTTGCATTTTGGAGGGTCAGTTTTCATTGTCACTACCATTATTTCTGCTATTCTTCTGTTCAAACTAAGACCTTGTTTTAACTTTCTGTTACAATTATATCCATTTTTTCTTGCAGTTGTGTTTCATTTTCAGCAATCAAAACTATATCGTCAGCATATCCCAGGCTGTTAACAATATACCCACCAACTGCTATTTCCTGGTATACCACGTATGGATCTAATTATTATTTCACTGTAAAAACTGAATAAATCAGGTGATAGTACATATCCCTGTCTAACTCCCTGTTTAATGTTTTGAAAAGTTCCAACTTGGTTGTCCATCAATACGGCTGCTTCTTCTTGCCAGTGTATGCTTTTTAATTATTCTCAGATCTTTACCATCAATGTTTAAGGTTTCCAAAATTCTAATAATTTCTTCACGTTTCACTTTATCAAATGCTTTAGTGTAATCAATAAAACACAAATAAAGATCTCTATTCATGTTAATAATTCTTTCTGAAAGTGTTCTCAAGATAAATATTTTGTTGTTTACGCCTTTATCTTCAACAAAACCACACACACACTGCTCTTCTCCAATTTCTGGTTTATTTTGCATCTAATTCTTCTCATGATAATTCTGATTAATATTTTAGTTACGTGACTCATTAAACTAACTGTTCAGTGTTCTTTCTCCACATTACACTGTACCCGGTGCTTCTAGTAAAGATATGAAAAAAAGATTTTAAAAGGTCATCAGGTACGTGTCCACTGTTATAAATATCACTGAACAATTTTGTCAAAACATCTAAACCCAGATCACCAGCAGCTTTTAATTCTTCAATCGTGATGTTGTCCAGTCCTGGAGATTTACATTTCTTCATGTGGTTTACAGCATATCCTACTTCTACTTTCTTTGTAATGCCAGGGTTCCGGGTTCGATCCCAGCTGCAGATGGTTTGTCTTGCGCTGCTTTTAATAGCGGTACCGAGACCTGACCATACAGCAAGCAATGGCAAACTACTGAATGTAAAACTTGCTTAGAAAAACCACAAAAGCCAGACAGTGCTGGGGTTGGTTCTGCAACGTTCTGTAAGAGGATACATAACTAACTTGACTTTTGCTTTCAGTATTGGCGGTCCTTCCCAAAACTCTGATATTCTATGTCTGGTCTGCTGTTATCATCGTATATAGGCCTACTCTGTTTTATATACTCTGTCCATATTTGAATTACCTTCTCTTTGTCTATAAATATTTCACCTTCTTTTGTTTTCAAGCAACTACTTGTTGTATATTTTCTCAAAGAAATATCCAGTACAAGTAGCATTGTCCCATTTGTACGTAACTAATAAAATTATAAACCTTGAATGTTATACTCTGATCCTAGGGTAGTAGATCAGATGCTTAGCCTTTAAAGATAAGGATGAAAATAATTAGGAAGTTCCAGGCATTTGCTGCTGACATTAAACATTCCTTAGCCGCTGGAAATAAATGAGTAGGCTATCTGTACTGCTGTGCTGCCAAATTTTATTAATCAGAAAAACTCCTCGTAAAGCAATATTTATTTATATTAAGTAAAACTTGTGTGAATGTGGAAGGCATTATAAGAATTTTCCTAGAATGTGTCTTTCTTCAGGCATAAATCTAGAATTATACCCTAAATGTGCTTGATGTACTCCAGTGCTACCACTGTTTGAAAATTAAGATTATATGCCATCTTCCCAATGAAGACCTTAAAAGTGCTTGACATACTCCAGTGCTACCACAAATTAAAATTAAAATTGACGCCGTCTCCCCAGTAAAGACCTTGAATGTGCTTGATGTACTCCAGTGCTACCACTATCTAAAAATTTAAATTGTATGCTGTATCCCCAATGAAGACCTTAAATGTGCTTGACGTACTCCAGTGCTACCACTATTTAAAAATTAAAATTGTATGCTGTATCCCCAATGAAGACCTTAAATGTGCTTGACGTACTCCAATGCTACCACTATCTAAAAATTAAAATTGTATGCTGTATCCCCAATGAAGACCTTAAATGTGCTTGATGTACTCCAGTGCTACCACTATCTAAAAATTAAAATTGTATGCCATATCCCCAATGAAGACCTTAAATGTACTTGACGTACTCCAGTGCTACCACTATCTAACAATTAAAATTGTATGCCATATCCCCAATGAAGACCTTTAAAAGTGCTTGACGTACTCCAGTGCTACCACTATCTAACAATTAAAATTGTATGCCATATCCCCAATGAAGACCTTAAAAGTGCTTGACATACCCTAGTGCTACCACTATCTAACAATTAAAATTGTATGCTGTATCCCCAATGAAGACCTTAAATGTACTTGACGTACTCCAGTGCTACCACTATCTAACAATTAAAATTGTATGCTGTCTCCCCAATGAAGGCTGCCTGTACACACTGCTGACTTTTTTCCCCTGGTGCAACTCTCATTCCAATGTCCAACTATCAGGAGTAAGGTATTGTTTTTTTTTAAACTAACCATCTGGTGCTGAATTCTTTTTTTCTTTGTATCTGCCAAGGTTCATGAAATTGTGAAATGCATTCAATAATCTCTAAGCAACAGACTTTTCATGCAACCTGACAGCATGTTCACAACGCCTAAGCTACAGAAGATGATGCCTAACTGTAAACCACACACAATATGCCAACCGCCATTTTAATGGCAGAAAAAGATGAAGATTTAACTATAAATGTTTTACACGTTTACAACAGTCAATTTCAGAAATATAATTAAAACTATTTCACAGCAAGTGCCAACATTTTATAAAAATGTGTATTCCATCCAAAGTTTAAACACAAGCCCAAATATACATAATATCCAGGCATCTTACCTGTTTACACTTACGACACCAGCTCCACATTAAAATGTTCTCTTTCCCGCCTGGCACTTCATTGTCCAGATTCTTCAGCAAGACGTTGATGCAGGCGTTCCCGTGGACAAAACGACGAACATGGTCTGTCATGGGGGTGTCACATGTTGCCGAAGGACATGAATACTGTTTCCTGATTTACAGACATGACTAGCATTAATTATCCTTGAAATTTCCTGATTTACAAACTTTATTAGTAACAAATTTTTGGGCAACAGGGATCACAATGGAACTACCAGAACCCACCAAAATAACTGTCCACGATCTGAGAGTACTTCCTGGCTAAAATCCTAAGGAAGACTAGTTACAAAATGCAACAAATTATGAACATCTACAAAGGTCTGGGCTTCAGCTGGTTGAGATTAAAGGCAGAAAAAGAAGGTCAGCCATTCAAACATACAGAATATGAAACACTGGCACACAGTAAGGATGACAAGTGAGTTGACAGACCATCCTTTCTATAAACTAAACCATTCAGTCCATTAAGTGCTCACTTAGTGACTGACAATACTTCTATTCTGGATTATAATCTTACTTGCAGGTCTCCTGAATTATCCAAGAAATGAAATCATGCATAAAGGTACAATTAAATTCAAGTCAAAGGTATTAATGTGGGGCAAGTATATAAATTCAGGGGGGAGCAGCTGGTAGAATGGTTACAATACTGGTCTCACGAGAAGACTCAGGTTCAAAACTTGGCAAATTTGTTTACCTGAAGCAAAATCTCTCAGAGATAATGGATGAGATGTTTTACAGGGTGACAAGTAACTTTACATATGTTTACCTGAAGCAAAATCTCTCGGAGACAATGGATGAGATGTTTCATAGGGTGACAAGTAACTCTACAAATGTTTACCTGAAGCAAAATTTCTCCAGAAAACCTCCTAAGGTGATGTCATTACGTCCATAAAACTCCATGGTGACAACCCTAAGATATGAAGAAATGGCAGTCTGACAGAACACATTACTATCTCAGTCAAATTACATCAGTCTCAGTTTGAAATATGCTGATCTCCATACAGTTACAGTGTCATTCATGAATAAAATGTCGTGTATGTTTGTAAGTAAAGTAAAATGACGGCCCCTTTTCCACGCCTTTAGGCGTATTGGGAATATAGGGCTAGACCTATATTTTGTATAGACCAATCGGCACTTGGTGGGTGATGTGGTCAGCATCACGCCAGCAGCCTTTACTTCCCAGAAACAATATCATTGCAGTGAGTAAATGTTTTTCAGCTTTTCTGTTCATACTCCGTATTTCACATGCGCATACAACACAGGTCCAATATAGTAACTTTAAACACTGTTTTTCTCACTGCAACTGACATCTTACAAGCATCTGTTTCTCACTAAAGGCCACTATTACCGTGGTGATTCTTGTTCTGATTTCTACAAGGCATATACATAACTCATATATGATGTTGCTCACATGATGATGATATACATTATAAAGAGACCAAATAAAGTGCAGGGGATCATCAAAATCAACCAGCAGGTCCTTCACAGAACATCGCTCTCATCACGGCACACCTGAAAGCCTTTCTTTCTCTGTCCAGTTCTTCAGCTCTATGTGCTTTCATAGCCACGGCATCTTCAATGTCTTGTATCCATCTCTGCGGAGGTCTGCCTCTGTCTCATTTTCTGGAAACGGTACCCTCCATCACCGTACTCTCTAAGCTACCATGATTTTTATCATGGTGAAAATTTCTCAGCCTAAGAGGTAGGATGCTGTTTATGAGCCAATTCTCCTGGATGTTGAGATTATGCAGGATGTGAAGGAAAGGAGACACAGACAAAAAAATAAAAAATGTGGTACAGAGAAGTATCTTCATGGAATTATCATGCAGTATATGTATGCATGTGTGAGTTTGTACATACAAATACTCACAAATGTGCATACACACAAACTCACATATGTGCACATATGCATGCTCACACATGTGCACACATGCACACATAGAATACTTCTAGTGATGCAAAATTAGAAACTAAGATATGATCTATTGTGCTGATCATTTAGTCTATCTCTACAATGTTCTCATTAGGACATCTGCAACCACAGGGAACTTACCAAGGATAGACACAGGGGTAAGGGTGGTTGGCTGACTTGTAGGAATAGCTGCTGAACAAAACCATCAACTTCTGGTGGTTGGTTGGGTCAAGGCAGTCAATCTAAGATAAAGTCAACAAATAACATGCTAGTAGTTTCTGATTTTCAAAACACTGAAAGTTCCACAGAATCAAATGACTATCATAGCAATTTCAAATATACCACTTGCTGTGGTAATCATGTGTATTTGCGTAAAGGAGTCTGATTTTGTGCTTCATTACAAGCTGATGTAACTCAATGCAACTGATAGTCAATGTCTAAACTTCAAGACATTGCTCTGGGAGACAGAGCATGTACTTGTATCAGTATGCCCAGTGTGCTATGATGTTGATTCTGTCATTAGTAATTTCAAAGAGCATTTCAAGTCTAAAGCCTAAGACCAACAAAAGGAATGACAGTAACAATTTTACGAATTTGCATCATTCCTGTGGCATCATGAAGATATTAGTAGTGGATCATTTCATATTCACCCGCACCTTCCCCTCCAAAATGTCAATCCTTTTGAACTAAACTAGAAACATTTTCTGTAATCCTTTTCTCTCTTAGGTGACCTACTGTTGCGTAACAGCTAGACACTTACCTTTGGCCCAAGGTTACAGGCTCAAATCCAAATCAATGACCTTGGCTCCCAGGTCGACCCTGCCTAAAACTGGTACCAGGTAAAGTCCTGGGAAGTAAAGGTGACCTTGTAATGGTGACCCATTACCCACTGAATGTTGATTTGTCTATAAAACAGTGGTTTAGCACTATATACCTCAAATGCTCTATCCAAGTCTCTAGACTTATGTGCTTTCCTAGCCAATGCATTGTCAATGTCTTGCAGCCACCTTCACAAAGGTCAGCATCTGCGTAGTTTTCCAGAAACTGTAGCCTCCATCACCCTTCTCTCCAGACCACTATGACACCTGATATGGCTAAGATACCTCAACTAACAAGGCAGATGTGGTCAAGGCCCTTTGGGAACAAGCAACTGAATCAGTAGAGATAGAAGATTATTATGACCTGGAGAGAATGAGGCACCTGGGTGTAACCAGAGGGTCTGGCCAGCTCAAAACACTCAGAGAAAAGGCAAGATGGACATATAACCAGATTGCGAACGGTACCATCAGTATTGGAACTCTGCGCTGGCTGCTGAAGATGAGAACGTAGCATGCATGGAAATGCCCTGAGCGCTGTGATATTAATTTTTGACTCACCTCAACTCAACAACCTCAAATATCAGGACAGGATGCTAAAAACCAGTGTAGTACTTAAAGTGTAGTACTTAAAGTGTAGTACTTAAAGTGTAGTACTTAAAGTGTAGTACTTAAAGTGTAGTACTTAAAGTTTAGTACTTAAAGTGTAGTACTTAAAGTGTAGTACTTAATATGACAGAAGTATCTCAGTTTCTAAGAAATGCTGTTTATGAGCCAGTTTTCTGCGTCATTTATGCAATAAGTGGTGTTTTATATTCTCTCGTTGTCTAGGTGGTGTTCATGCGCGTGTGTTGTGAATGTTCTTCTCACACACTCTACGTTACATAACTGATACAAGCCGACACCGACGTAAGCGTACGAGACATAAGTTTATTGGCATATTATCACTCACAGTCGTGTCCAGTTGTTGTCCTAGTTAACAGCTCTCGCACACCAATTCACGCAGCCTTCAAGATGCAGGTTCTTCATGCATTCCCTGACCAGAGTCGGCTTCAATAACTCAGGTTGAGTTTCCTGCCATTACACAGACTGGCTTGGTCGATCTTGGCTTCACACTTTGTCGTCAGGGTCTCCTTTCGCAACAAGCAATCTTACGTTGACATTCTTCCACTCAGTCTCACATTCTCTCGCTCCAACAGGTCGACACAAACTAAAACTTGATCAGAATCAAGTCTGACTTATACCACGGGTTAGTTTCACGTGGCAACATGTGGTGGTCCTTTACTTTCACGTGGCCACCTTTGGTCGCGTCGTCGTGATACCCATGATAACTAATGGTCATCACCTATCTCAAGATCTTCGTTTAATCCGAGTATCTGGAATATCTCGGTGTTTTGGGTTAGCTTTGGGCCTTCCCCACAACCTTCCTAATCTGGATCAAAATATCCCCCATTACAATTTATATCTTGTCATGTCAGTGTTTTTCTTCTTGACACATAGAATTCTGTAATATTTACGTTTAAATACCCTAATTTTTTTCTCTAGCAATAAGACAATTATTTTAAATCAGATTATACAAACTTACTTCATACCACACAAAATGTAAGCATACATTTTACTAGCTTTTCTGAAGCCTACCTTCTTCTCCCACAGTAATCCTGAAATGGAAGGATCAAATCCCTGAGAATCATCTACTTTCTTGCTGCCTGCATCCACCTGTGATTGTCTGCCAGTATCTTCATCCAGCTGGATACGACCACCTCTTGCCCGAAAATCTGCTAGTAAAGTCTGGAGAAAATTAGCAACGAAATGTTGAAGAATCTGGACGTAATGGAGGTGACATTTTTTAGTAGAATATTCATAAATTGTAAAAAGAACTGTAAGCAGAAACTGAAAAAAAAATCCTAAAGTACTGTTGGCTATAAGTGTTATGAGATTACTCATTACAAATGTGAAGGACAGATGATATTTATTAAACACTAGCTGTACCTGGCCACACGTTGCTGTGGCATAGTTTGGCTAAATGGAAAAGAAAGAAAATAGAAATCGCACGTGTCTAATATGGTTACTGTCGCAATCATTGTCTGCGCAGATATAGAAATAGTCTTCGATGGCCCTTCCCCCCCCCCCCCCCCCCCAAATCCACCTACTACTCTCTCCCTCATCAAAGATTGTAGGAAAAGAAAGACAATAGAAATCGCACGTGTCTAATATAGTTAATGTCGCAATCATTGTCTGCACAGATACAGAGATAGTCTAGTTTGCCGACTTCAGAACACGCAACATATAACTGTGTCTTTATATTAGTGGTCATTTAAATGGTATTATTAGTACAGTAAAAACAATTGGTTATTTGGTTATCACATGCTAAAGCTGTTTGTATTTTTTTTTAGGGGACGAAAGTAAAGCTTACTACTGTACTTGTAAATAACCAAGTAAGTCGTAAAATAAAAATGACAATAACGGAGGTGGTGTTAGTAAAATATAAACAAATTAAGAAATGGAAACTTTAAAGTCATGTGTTAAGCTCTTTAACTTAACAATTTCAGTCATCACCCCCTCCCCTCGACCATCCACCAACTACTGCTCTCTCCCTCTTCGAAGGATTTGAAAGTCATCACCTGATAATATTTTTTATAACTGACCTTGATATCCCTGTCCATCTGGACTAAAATGGGGAGCAGGAATTGTAATGAGTAGTAAATGTGGCTGGTGTACAACTACCACCACTATCACCACCACGATAACTAAAATAGTGTCACCACTATCTGTTTTATCATCGGAGTAGACAAGGAGTCATGAGCCAGAAGATATGGCACCGCATGGCTAGTGCTATTGCCATGGACTGTAAATATTGTGTGTGTATATATATATATGTGTGTGTGCAAGTGTGTGTGGGTGTACCTGTGTGTGTTCATACATGTGCATGTATATGTGCATGTGTATGTACATGGGTGTGTGTATGTATGTGTATTTGTGTATGTCTGTTTATGTATGGACATGTGTGCAAGTGTGTGTGTGTATATATGTGAGTATGTGCGTGTGTGCACACATGTACATGAGTGCATGTGTGTGTATGTGTGCATTTGTGTAAAAGCAATAAATTATATTTTAAAATTACCAAATTGTAAATACGTGTAAAATAACTTTTAAATTCATTTTTTTTAAATCAAAGAACTACCTGGGTATTACTGTCCCAGATTGGCTCAGTCAGCTTACAGGTGATCAGAGAATGCGGATCAAGGATCTGTATATTGTTCTTGCTAGCAACTTTTGCCAGCGCCTCTACGTCAGTGGTCTTTGACTTGATCTGCCACTGATTTTCTTCCCCATCAAACAGTTTTGACCAATAGATTTCTTCTGGGAGATATTTTCTCACGGGGCACCGGGAACCCTTGTCTGTCTCGATGAATGGTACAGAATACTTGTGATAGGGTGAAACCGACAGGTGGACACCATCCAGGGCTTTCCTAAAACGTTTGTAATTGGTTTGCTTGATTTCTTTCAGGGCAATCTTCTGAGCACTGGCAGAATTAAAGATGGATTCATCGTGGGTGTTCTGGTATCCGAGCAGCGGATCACTGAAATCTGTGAGTTCTGTAAGTATGGATGTACTTGGGCGTGACTGAAAGGAGAGTATTCCACACCTATCAGGCAGGTTTAAAGTATTTGTGGTATTGGTGGTGGCTAAATTCTCATCTCCAGGCGAAGGCTTCACTGCGGTAATCATCTGCATCTCCCCTTCAACAACATCTGTGGCATGTGTTTCACTGCCTGTATCAACGTTGGCATCTGATGAACTGAAAACATTATCCTCAGGTAAACATATTTCAGTACCATCACCCTCAAGTTGTTCACTGACAGCAGAATCACACACATTCTTACAGTCATTTCTGTCTGCTTCAGCGCAGCTCTCAACATCTATCTGAGATGGCCCCCCAACAATTATTGGCAGAGATGACTTTGGTATGATGCACATGATGCTGCCAATTAGCCTGGGTGATCCATCCCAGTTCGCTTTCTCTGTATTATCATTCCTGAAAGCACAGTCAGGGGTGCTTCTACCTGACACAGTGTCTACTGTGGAAACACCACTGAAGTGTCGAATTTTCTCCTTGTAAGAGAAACCATTCTTCTGCTCTGAGAGTGCATCCATGGCCATTGCCATCTCTGTTGATGTAGAAGTTCTCTCCCCAGGCACACGTGTTGTGCCTGCAGTAGTTAAAGCATAAATCCCTGCTGCTCCATCATCATCATCAAAGTGGTTCTCACAAGGAACTCCTATCTCCATCCTGGTCTGGTCAAGACCAGAGGAAATCTTGTTCTCATTGGAATCCTTCACATTAGTGCTTCCAGCAGTTTCAATGGATTTACCAGTCTCTGGCTGCCCTCTTTCCCCCACTCCTGGTTTTTCAAACCAAGAATCTGCTCGCAATTTTTCATTCTGGCTCAAGGCAGAATAACTTCTAACTCTTCCCTCACTCTCATCCCTACCATCTCCATCAGCCAATTCAGCCAAAGAACTTAGTTCAGAACTTTTTGTGGATTTATCAGCATCTCTGTAATCCAAGGATGAAGCATCAACATCGCTGTATAAGTAGGAAGCCAGGCCTGTCTTGCCTTGGGTTTGGTAGTCCATGAGCTCTACGTTGGAGTCTGTGTCGTCATCAATGTGAAACTCTACTCTACCAGTGCTGTTACTCTCTTCCTCATCATCATCCTGAGACTTATCGTCACAGGATGCATTCTGTTTCTTCATATCCCTGCAAAGCAAAGCAAAGCACTCCTTAGACAATTTTATCATTCATGTCTGAACGCATGCTGATTACAGCTAACATTTTCAGGCTTTCAGTAGAAAAAAATTTACTAGTGCTTTACCATAGGTTCTTCATGCTGTTTAGTCTCTGCATTGCTAATGCAAGTCTTCTTCCGACTTCTTTCGAGCAGTCGCCACTGTTATTCACTAAAGAGCCCAAGTTTTTAAAATCTGTTACACTTTCTATTTCTTCATTTTGGATTGTGATATGTAGTTGGTGTGCTGTATTTACTGAGGATGTAATTTTTTTTTTTTCAATTTATAAAGTTTACTTCTTTGCTGTGCTTTTTCATCGCCAGAATTAATTTTTCTAAACCTTGTACACTGTTGGAAAGGAGAACTGTGTCGTCTGCATATCTGAGTTCTGGTATAGGATTACCTCCAATTTTTAGTGGATCAAAGCTCTCACATGCCTCATCGCTAACTGCATTTCTCATAACATTTTCAGCATATATGTTGAAGAGGGCGGGAAAAAGAATACAGCCCTGCCTCACTCCTTTCTGCACTTTCAACCATTTCGATGTTTCACCAGCTACTCTGAACGCTCCTTGTTGTTCATGGTAAAGACATTAAGTTAAGTGCACCAAATGTTTTGGAAATCCCATGCCTTTCATTATATGCTATAGTTTATGGTGTTGCATACAGTTAAATGCCTTGCTGTAGCCTATGAAACATTGAAGATCTATCTTGAATTCTTTACACTTCTCATATTAAAAATATGGTCTCTTGTTTCTCTACCACGTCTAAAACCTGCTTGTGTTTCTTGTAGTTCATATTAATCATTCAACAACACAAATAAATTCCTCATTCAAGCAAACATATTTCTCATTCTTTCATGCAAACTTTTAATTAAGTTACACAGGTAAATCAGTGTCGCACCTATAAGTATCATCAAGGCTGAGCTCAGTGGAACTCTCCAGACCTTCAAATGGTTGCTCCAGCTCATCAGCGCCCGGTTGGGGCATGGCAAACTCATCCATACAGAAACATAGCTCCAGCAGGGAGTTGTAGGCTGTGTATGTCATGAACTTCAGAATATACTTCACCTGCACCAACAGATGATAGCAACTATTTTAGTTTTACTCTGAAATGCCTATCTCGTTACTGTGCAAATATAAACAGAACACATTTTGACGAACTTAACAGACATTTGTGGTGGACGTGCCGGGTTCGATCCCAGCTGCAGGTGATTGGGCAGCAAACCATTTGCATCAGTTCCAAAAAGTGGTATTAAGAGCCGACTGGTCAAAAAGCTACAGCAAAGTACTAAACGTAAAATTCGCCTTTCAAACCACAACAGCTACAAAATGCTGGGGTTGGTTCTGCAACGCCATGTAAGGGATACGCAACTCACTATCCTAGGAAGAGAAAATGCAATCCAAAAACTTTATTCTATGGCAGGGCAGACCAGGATCTTAGGCTTGGTTGGCAGCTGATTCAAGGTTTGATGTTTAAACAACAGATCAACATCATGGCACAAGGGTAGTAACCCAAAAATGCTCCATTCTACTACTAACTCAAGTCTGAGTCAAAAGAATCTCAGCACAATGCGTGAACTCCGTAGCACCGCAGATGATCCTGAAATCCTTTGGGTAGATTTTTAACTCAAAATTTTGCGCCATTAGGCTACTCTTTTCAATTTCCAACTGCCAAGGGATTTTTTAACATGCGCAAGAGTACACAAGTTCGTCCGATCATACTATCCATAGAACAGAGGAAATTACTAGAAGTCCACGCAAAAAAATTCCAGCCTTCACCGGGGCTTGAACCCGTGACCATGCCTGTATGTATGTAATGTGTGCATGTATGTATGTGTGTGTAAGTGAATGGGTGAGCGTGTGTATGTGGGTGTATGTATGTATATGGGTGTGTGTATGCACGCGCAGGTTTTTGCATGCACTTTACAATTCATGCTTTTGTGTTCTTTTATAATATTCATAATATGATCATAACATGCTTTATTAGTAAAATACAACTGCTGTGCGAAAGATGGTTGACTGGAAGGGTCGAATGTAATACGGGCCTGCGTGCCCAATTTGTGACCCTTTGAAAATAAAGTTTGTTCGACCTTCAGCATTCGAGGCCTTGAGACCATGCAGCTTCCCCAGCTGGTTCAAAAGGGCAGCTGTGATAGGCGGATAGGCAAAGCACTGCTCTTCTGGATGGCTTCATGCAATTGTCCATGTGTATTTGTGTTACCTTTCCTTTGGAGTAAACAAAAGCAGACCAAGTGAGATATCAGGCTTCATGAGCAACATACAATCTCTACAATGCTGGCCAGGCTTTGTGCTAAGGAGATGGGGAAACTTTTTCCTTGGCCTTAATCAGTATTAGCAGGCCTTGCCAGTCACAATCCTCTTCACCACAGGCGGTGATTCCCACACCTCACTAGGACATAATATAACATTTTCATCTGGAAAAAAGAAAAGGGCCAACAGTTTTGATGAAGGCTGGCATGAGGCCGACCCTGTCCCTCAACAGCTGTCTCCCCAGTATATCACATGACGAGAGTCTTAGCAATGTACAATAATTCTTTAGTACAGGCAAAGATTTAGAGGAGTATATTCCAGAATGTTATATGGGGGTAAGTCATTAAGTCATTAAGTGAAGGCAAAAGTTTTTATAAGTCGCCGGAACAAAACTGTTCTGTGTGACATTTCTCGGCATAGTGTCTCTACCTTGCAACACATGTAGTCTACTGATCCACAAAAATATGCATGTCCGCCAGGTAGAAGCTTTTGGGTGTGGCCAGTAACCAAGTTTGCACCACCAACATGACCCCATAGTCATCTGCAAATCTCTGACCCTGAAAATGTTCTTTCAAAGGGCCTAACAAATGAAAGTCCGACGGTGCCAAGTCTGGGCTGGATGCTTCAATACTTCAATTTGCAGATTCAAAGATTTGCAGATGACAATGAGGTGATGTCGGTGGAAACCCAAGATGGGTTTCATAGTTCTCAAACACAGCCATAGTCAGTTACCGATCATGTTCTCATGTCACTTAGAAGCAAACTTTAAACACAATATCTCACCCTCCTGAGTTCACTTGGAGTCCCACCTCGTAGAACAATGGTACAGCCCAGGTGAGTGGCACAGCCATCAAACACTGCCAGTGTTTTAGTCTCTTCTGTATGTGAACATTTATAAACATCTTTACTGGCAATATTACCAAGTTTGTTCATTCAAGTAAAGGTAAAAGGTAAAGTCGGGAGATGTGAACGAGTGTCATTTGCACACGGTTATAAATCATAAGTGCTCTGCCATCAGTATGGACAGCTGATAAGAATAGTCCACCTGTGTCGCCGTTCGTGCGTAGCTCTGTAGCTACAGCGACGTTCCTCCAATTACCCCAGAGTGTCAACTCTGGTACCCATTTCCTAGAGGCAGGATGAACCCCGGGAACCGCCTGGTTTTGAACACTGACTGTGGGCTGTAGCGAGTCGCAGCTGGATTTGAAAGCGAGCCTCTTATCGACTGTGCTAAGGCGGCCCTGATACTTTCATTCAAGGAACATAAGTAAACCATCCTAACTATGCCATGGCACATTCAGTCTATACTGCTAGACACATATATTTTTATAGATTAACTGCTACTCAGTGGGTGGTGTTGTCTACATTTTCCTGGTCACCTTTACTTCTCATGACATTTCCCAGCACCAATTTTAGGCTGGGTCGACCTGAAAGAAAAAATTATACAAATCTACCTCGACATGGATTCAAACCCGACACATTCTGGTTGGCAGGAAGGCATTTAGCCACTGTGCAACCGCTGCTCCGACTGTTTTAATAGACATAAAAATAGTCAACAATGATACTTTCTTTTTATTAATTAGAAATCAAACATCTCAAATGTTTCAGCCATCTAATTCAGCTGCAGTAGTGCAGTGGATAGATCTTCAACTGGTGGCACCAAAGGTCTTGGGTGTGAATCAAGTTGGGAAGCAAATTTTTTCAATCAATCAGGGCTGCTAGGTCGATTCAGTCTAAAAGAGGTACTAGGACAAGTCCTAGGAAACAATGGTGAAAGCTTTACGTTGGTAACATCATCCATCAAGTGCTAACAACTGGTCTTTAAAAATATGGGTCTGGCACCAAAGGTCTGCCATGCCAACAGCATGAAAGACGTCCTTCACTACTTGCTTTCAAAGGATTTCTTCAAGGCAGAACGCTCTCCCCATGGCTAGGTTTTCTTTTCCTATCATTCTGTTAACCTAGTTATTTAGCTGATTCTTCTAATCATTCATTACTGAAGGAAAATGAGCAAACATAACTTGCTGGCATTTACTGTCATGTTCTGTTAACATTTATATGCTACTACAGCCATGGTGGCACAGTAATTGTATGCCTGCTTGCTTGCATGTAAGGGTTCAGGATCAATCTTCAACAGTGGCAGAATTATTTCTTCCAACAAGTATGTCTCTTTGCTTGATCCAGTCTCATTAAAAAAAAACAAAAAAACCACACAACTTTCTGGAAATAAGCTGGAAAAGTAATGAGGAAGAGAGCTGGTCGACCCAAATATTATACTCATCATGTAGCAGGTCCTATGATTAAGGTCACTCTCATCATGGTCTTCCTGAAAGAGACTCAGTCTCTCGCCAGCTCTCCCACCTCACACACTTTCCTACCCAAGGTCTACTTATATGCTGTGCCCATCTTCATGATTGTCAGCCCCTGTTCCTCTTTCCTGGTACCACACCTTCTGTTATTATCGTTTCCAATCCACTGTGGTACTTTATATGGTCAAAATATTTCAGTTTCCAAGATGCAGTTTACTAGCCAATCTTCCTTGATGTTCAGATATTATAGGATGCATTTCTTTTCTTCTTTGTCTATGGTATTCTAAGAATTCTTCCATAGAATTTCAGCACAAAAGCCCCTATGGCAGTAGTTCTCAACCTTCCTCATGCCGCGACCCTTTAATAAAGTTCGCTCATGTTGTGGCGTCACCCAATCAATTATTTTCCTTCGTAACTTCAATATGTGTTTTCCGATGGATTTATGCGACCTTCTGAAATGTTTGTTTGACCCCAAAAAAGGATCAGGACATGCAATTTGAGAACCGCTGCCCTATTGTCTTCCTTAACGACTGTAAGGAAGTTCACAACTCACAACTTTATGCTGCTACAGGGAAGATGCATGCTCTAAAAATTCTGACTTTGATTTCCTTGCTGGTGCTTAACTGTAGACCTTTAATTCTGTATTATACATAATTATAATATGACCTAGAATTTACGAAGGTCTAACAATTAACTTCACACCTGAACTGTAGTATCTGCTTTGAGGCTACCTATTCTATTTTTATACTTTAGATTAGGACAGCTACTATTGCAGATCATTATAAACCAGTGTGAACTTTACCCTCCAAATGTGCCTTGTATAATTCAATTACCTTAACACTGAATGAACAAAATAATCAAGTTAAGAAACAAAAACACATCCCAATAAAACCAAACCAAAAACCAATAACATACTGTTTGGAAGTGTGAAGGTCTGAAGCCTGAAGTCGTGGCAGAATCCCATGTTTGGTTTGCTGACCAAACCATCGATGGAAGGGACAATGTCTGCCTGAGTAAACCTGGCCAGCCTCTCCATGACACTCTGTAGAAGGTCACAGAAAGTTCATCATAATCATTTTATATTTTCTTCTTGTTCTCCACTTTCAGTTACCTCATTGAGGTCTTAAAATCCAAAGTATTTATATTAAATATTTCAGATAAAGACTAGCTGATGCACAATTAAATAGAGAAGGCATGGGACTTTTTTTAGAAATATATATTAGTGTTGCTAACCAAGTTAAGAAAAAAATAAAATAAGGTTAATATAAAATTGCACCAGTAACAAAATCTTCATGTGTCTAAAATCCTTGAATATTGTCTTATCTTAATATATTTTTTGTTGAAATACTGATATTTAAATGTTTCTATATATTCAATATTAAATTCTCTTTAATTTGATATATTTCATGTCACTATACAGCCAATGCTTCTCTTTAGGAAGGTTTTAGCTTTATCATGTGCAGTAAAAACAATCCAGCTCAAAATTAATGCTGTCCAAAACAACCAAAAAAAGTTTTCCTGAAAGAGTTAGGACTGTTCTGGATGCAGTCACTTCCTCTTTTATGTAGTCTGCTCCTCCTTGCTCTGTGATCACTGTATTCAGCATAGCTGTGGCAGTTGGTACCAACAGATTTTCACAACAATGTAGCTGGTTTCAGTTCTAGTCTTCTATCTTAAATACATTGTGTGTGAGGCATGCGTGTGTGTGTGAGGGCGAGTGTGCGTGAGAGTGTCTGAATGAATGTGTGGGAGTGTGTGTGAAGCAGGGTGCGTGAGTGTATGCATGTGAGTGTGTGCATATGAGTGTGTGTGTGTATGAGTGTGTGCATGTGTCGCGCGCCCACATGGGTAAATACACTGATATAGTGAGGGTGTGGGTTTGAACCTTAACAATGCCCACCCACGTGAGAAACTGGACTATTATCTAAGCTATGTTGATCCTAGACAGTCCTGGATAGTCAAGAAAACAGCGAGTGGCTCGTTCCATGACATGAAAGTTGCTGTACTTGTATCCACAGGAGTAGGAGAAGGGATAGATAGATATCAGGATACACCCACTGTGATATTATCTCGATACACAGTTAACCCCTGCGACTATTCTCCTCTCCTGGCATTACTTAAAAGCCCCCATCAAGTGATTTAAATATTTGTTAGCTGAAGTAAACTAATATGCACAAAGACACTTGAACCTAAGTACACAATTTACTCAACTATGTGGTAACAACATCAAACATGATTTATTTGAATAAATCGAAATTAAAATGAACTTGTTTAGGCTAGTAGAGTTGAAATGATATGAATGATGAAATCATAAAGGTATTGGAAAGTAACAACCTTTGGACAGTTCTCGGCTTGAGACCCTGTCTATTCTTTTCCAGTTTGTCGTCCTCACTGCTTTCTGCAGGTCGTTACACTCGACGGTCGGCAAATAATGGATGCCTACTAGTCCCTGCCCAATGTGGGAACTGGAAAAATGAAACCACAATGCCAAAAGTTCTGTCTCAAGCTTAGGTTAAGCTCAACAGATGGCATGTGCTGGACAGGATCTCATTTACCAGACCTAGAGTTCACCCCTTTATAACTTTTATCAAGCTCCTCCTACATTACGCCTAAAACCATTCTCATTCAAGGATGTCACAGCTCCTCCCTTGTGGGTAAGTTTATTCGCTGTCAGTCAGGGCTGTACAACACTTGTTTAAATTCCCACGCTCACATTCTACAGGTTCAATTAAGCTGGTCAAAGCTAATAGGCCAAGTCACACCTCCAGTCTACTTCACCTGTCATCACAATAAAATCAGACTTTGTCAATTCTTCTGCCAACCCTTTCGGCTCACTGTGTCAATATTGACGATCTGACTGGCACTCCAGTTTAGGTAACCTCAGGGGGAGATAATGGCAATTAGCCCTTGTTATCTGTTCCTGAAGGTCTGGCAGGGGGAATAAATATCTGACACCAACAAATGGTGTGCAAATCTCCAGTCAGTAAGTCTGCTTGGTCAGTCTTATCTCTGTACCTTAACACTTAACATCTGGGAAAAAGTTGTAGTGTTTGATATGACCAACGGTCCAGGAGAATTAAAGGTTTGATGTGGTCGTCTTACTTAGATTAAGGATGTATCCAAATCCCTATTTTCCTGTATACTTTCAAAATACAAAGAAATAAAAGTAGGTTGAGGAAAGACATTCTGGAGTCACCGAGCGTATTGTCACAGAGCCTTCTCCTTAAGTTCGGTCACCCTGACCGCACATCAGCACGCTCTGTGGCTTCCAAGAATTTCAAGTCCTCCTTCGCATAACTTCCCATAAGTTTTCTGTTTCCAGTATTCTTTATGGCAGTGGGAATTCCTGCACTCTTCTGCAGACGTCCCGTGTCCTTTCATCCAGGATAATTCAATACTGTCATTGATCCTGGTAATGAGCGGGTATTCCAAGCAGTCGCTCGGTAATGTCCCTTTGTCCGGAGGTTCCTCCTTCCATCGGATAATCAAAGATCCACGCTTTGTCAACGGGACTCCTCTGCGCCGTTGACTGACAACCTCTGTGAATTTCCTCATTTTGCTGCGCCCTATCTGCCTAGGGAGAGCCTGAAGTGTTCTACTAAAAGGATTAGTCGCAGTCAGGTTGGATCCTCTTCTCCTCAGTCTACAGATCTTTGAAAAATCTGTTACAAATCTCCTCGTAAAACGAGGGATATCTTCACTCATCGTGATCCCACGAAGTGAGTGCCACTTACCACTAACAATTTCTCTGAAGAGTGTCCATTTGTTTCCTCTTCGGTGCATTCTGTCTTTACCTTGCCAAATTGTCAGGGTGGAATTGTCTTTAACAAAGATCAGTCCAGAGTCAGAGCACGAAATCAAGTCAGGGAGTTCAGTCGAATCATAAGAAAACTCAGGGTTTCCTGTAGACTGTAAGGTGGGATTTCTTCGCAATGAAGTTTCCACCACCAGCTGAGATACCCCTGTCACTTCCTTCGAAGCAAAGAGTACTACAAGACCAGAATGTTGGGGTTCCCTACTATTCATGGCTTGTTCTGCTTCAGGGTCCTTCATCAGAAGTATCTCTGTCGCCCCAGCTGTACAGGGCAGCAGAGACAAGTTGTCTCCCTGCTCACGAAAAGTATTTTCATCTTCGATAATGGCAAACACTTCTATCTGTCCATTATCGACGTGCACTGGCCTAGCAGAAGTGTCCTGTTTATGTCGAGTCTCTAAGATCGTCAAGACGTCCAGAGAACTCTCCTCCTCATCTGCTATTCTCACCTTGGTCTGGCTTTCATATGCACAGTCCAGTGAAAGCAAATCAGGAGGTGTGTTGCCGCCATCGCAGTCAACTCCTTTGGGTGTAAAGTCAGAACTAACACATTCCATTAGGCATGCGGCCGCATCCAAGGAAATAGGGGACACAGGTTCAGCGTTATTTCCTACATCAGTCTGCTTTAATTCCTCTTCTTGCATGAAGGGACCAAAGGGGATATGAGAGTTGGGTAAGTCTTTGCCCTCGTCGTCATTAATGTCTGGTGTGCCAGTCGAACCGCTATGTATACGGTTACAACCGTCATCACGCTTGTGACTACTGTCAGGTTCGCTCTCATTTATCTCAACTGGGATAATGGGAGTAAGGGGTTCCAGCAATGTAGATCTGGTCCCTTTAGAAGATTTCTGCTTCTTGTTCCATCTTTTCCTTTTAGGCTTAAGAATGGAAGTAAAGGGGTCCAGCAATGTAGATCTGGTTATCCCTAAAGAAGAGTTCTCCTTGTTGCCTCTTTTCTCTGTAGGAATAAGAGGTGTGAGATACTGTCCTCCGGTTTTTATGTTTTCTTCCTTAGCTGTTGAGGTTGGCCAAGGAGTGCACACCACAGTGTCTAGATAGTGGGCCCCCACCATATCTGCTTGAGTTTCAGCCTGAGGTAATGGTTTTTCCTCGCATATACTCGCAGTTTCCTCAACGCTAATGTTTTCTGCTTGCTGTTTTATCCTATCTTTTTCTGCCCTCTCAAGTAGCAGTTTTCGATGAATTTCTTCACTTTTACGCCGCATCCTTTCAGCAAATCCTTCCTGAATACACTCTATCTCTCTTTCTAATTCTTCTCTTATAAGCTGTACATCTCTTTCATACTCTACTTTCCTTAGCTGTTCCTCTCTTTCATACTCTTCTTTCCTAAGCTGTTCCTGCCTATTATATTCTTCTATCTCCAACTGGGGCTTTTTCTCTGCAGCATTACGGGCAACCATATAATCAAAAGTATCCATCTGGCATTTAATATATGTTTCTAACTGTGCCCCTACTCTACCATCAGCTATCCCGAATTTCCTTACATCTTTTTGGTACTCGGTACGTAAGTCCATTCTATCTATCAGGTCTATCCAGAGATAAATATGATACTTCCTCGAGTCAGGATAAGAAGGATATGTCAGAGCAATGTACAGTGAACTGGGCACCAGCGTAGACTATGACAGCCGCACAAAGATGTATATGATGCAAAGCAGCCTACCAGAATAACAGCCTATAGAATACTATAGCAGCAAAAAGACAAGCCTATCAATGATCAAAGCGATGTTACACTCAGTCACTAATTATTAATCTCAATGATATGATGTCAGCATGTAATATGTTCTACAATCTATATCAAATGAAATATGCAAGCAAAAAAAATCATCAATTCATAAACTCTAACTAAGCACTATAGATTAAACATTGATCAATGTTCATGAAATGTTCAATGATAGACAGTTAACTCATATGATTTCATCAATTAATTACTTGTACAGTTATTATAATTCTAATCTTTCCAGTTACCAATTACTAAGTATGATTTTAGTCTAAGAACTGGGTGAAGATTTAAAATGAAATCTATGAAATTAAAAATTTTGTTCATTAGTCTAGGGTCTGCCGGGTTTGATCGCTGGCGGGACGCCACTTGTGTCAGGTTTTAATTCTAGAGAGCGACACAACGGTTACATGATGTTATAAACCCCGAGACGAGATACCCAATTGTCGCGCGCCCACATGGGTAAATACACTGATATAGTGAGGGTGTGGGTTTGAACCTTAACAATGCCCACCCACGTGAGAAACTGGACTATTATCTAAGCTATGTTGATCCTAGACAGTCCTGGATAGTCAAGAAAACAGCGAGTGGCTCGTTCTATGACATGAAAGTTGCTGTACTTGTATCCACAGGAGTAGGAGAAGGGATAGATAGATATCAGGATACACCCACTGTGATATTATCTCGATACACAGTTAACCCCTGCGACTATTCTCCTCTCCTGGCATTACTTAAAAGCCCCCATCAAGTGATTTAAATATTTGTTAGCTGAAGTAAACTAATATGCACAAAGACACTTGAACCTAAGTACACAATTTACTCAACTATGTGGTAACAACATCAAACATGATTTATTTGAATAAATCGAAATTAAAATGAACTTGTTTAGGCTAGTAGAGTTGAAATGATGTGAATGATGAAATCATAAAGGTATTGGAAAGTAACAACCTTTGGACAGTTCTCGGCTAGAGACCCTGTCTATTTTTTTCCAGTTTGTCGTCCTCACTACTTTCTGCAGGTCGTTACACTCGACGGTCGGCAAATAATGGATGCCTACTAGTCCCTGCCCAATGTGGGAACTGGAAAAATGAAACCACAATGCCAAAATTTCTGTCTCAAGCTTAGGTTAAGCCCAACAGGTGGCATGTGCTGGACAGGATCTCATTTACCAGACCTAGAGTTCACCCCTTTATAACTTTTATCAAGCTCCTCCTACATTACGCCTAAAACCATTCTCATTCAAGGATGTCACAGCTCCTCCCTTGTGGGTAAGTTTATTCGCTGTCAGTCAGGGCTGTACAACACTTGTTTAAATTCCCACGCTCACATTCTACAGGTTCAATTAAGCTGGTCAAAGCTAATAGGCCAAGTCACACCTCCAGTCTACTTCACCTGTCATCACAATAAAATCAGACTTTGTCAATTCTTCTGCCAACCCTTTCGGCTCACTGTGTCAATATTGACGATCTGACTGGCACTCCAGTTTAGGTAACCTCAGGGGGAGATAATGGCAATTAGCCCTTGTTATCTGTTCCTGAAGGTCTGGCAGGGGGAATAAATATCTGACACCAACAAATGGTGTGCAAATCTCCAGTCAGTAAGTCTGCTTGGTCAGTCTTATCTCTGTACCTTAACACTTAACATCTGGGAAAAAGTTGTAGTGTTTGATATGACCAACGGTCCAGGAGAATTAAAGGTTTGATGTGGTCGTCTTACTTAGATTAAGGATGTATCCAAATCCCTATTTTCCTGTATACTTTCAAAATACAAAGAAATAAAAGTAGGTTGAGGAAAGACATTCTGGAGTCACCGAGCGTATTGTCACAGCATGTGTGTGAGTGTGTGAGTGTGTATGTGAGAGAGAGAGTGTGTGTGTGTGTGTGTGTGTGTGTGTGTGAAAGAGTGTGTTTAAGTGTGTGTGTTTGAGTGTGTGAGTGTGTATGTGAGATAGAGTGTGAGTGAGTGAGAGTATATATGTGTGTGTGTGAGTGTGAGTATATGTGTGTGTGTGAGTGTGTATACATGAGTGTGTGCATGTGTGTAAGTGTGTGTGTGAGAGAGTTTGTGTGAGTATGTGAGAGAATGTGTGTGTCAGTATGTGTGCGAGAGTTTGTTAGTGTGTGTGTGTGTGAGAGAGAGAGTGATTGTGTGTGAGTGTGTGTGCATGCGAGAGTTCGCGTGTGAGTGCCCGTTTTCTAGACTTATTATTCATAATCTGTTGTTTATCCCCCGATTAAAGCATAGAACCTCTAACTCACGCTAAACCATTCTATGCTTTGCTATCTCTGTCTTGTGCAGCTTCGCCGATCTCAGTCATCTTATCTCTAATCATCTTGTATATGAATGTCGACCTTTATCCTTTCTACCTTGTGAAAACATTCTACTTACACCATTATCAAGTATACCCAATGTGTGCCCTCTCCAGTGTCAGCGCCTTTTCCTCGCCTCCTCATTTTCCAGAATGTGTAGTTCTTCATTTAGCTAACCTTCTCTTGACTTTTGCAGAGAGTTGCATTCTGCATAAAAACTGACTCCATAACTCTGTCAGTCCCAAGAAATGTACCACGTGGCACGTGGCAGCAGCTAAAGCCCATGTGTTTTAAACATTATTCTGAATTTTATAGTCTTTACGCTTCATCTGAATATATAAAAGAAAATATTTTAACGTGTCTAATTTAGTGTCTGTTCCATCATTGAAACTAATGCTGAAAAAACTCTTGTTTTTCTCATGTTTCTCTTTTGTCATCTTTGAAATCTGTTGTTAATACTCCTGGAATTAAAAGAGTTGACTGGATATAGACTGGCTAAGCAAGATCATGGATTCACATAGTGAGATAGACAGTCAAAAAAGGTTTGCACTTTAGTACAAAGAAGTCAAGGCAAGTATCTGGACATAGGTGTCAAATTTAGTTCTTCTCTACATTTTCACCTTTCAAGGTGATGGACATCTCACACTTCTTCTTCACCTCTCCAATACCCTAATTGTAGAATTTTTCCAACTGGGGCCAGAACCAGATCTCTAGCTCAATCATCAAGTCCTAACTCCTTCATTAGTCAATTAATCAGGTGTCTTCTCCATAATGAAGGTTGGCTGCAATGAATTTTTAATTTCACATTTTTCTCAGCAACTTTTTTTTCATTCCCAGACAGCAGCTGAAAGACTATGTTAAAATGCAAAACATTTTTATCACCATTTGCAAGTGTGCTAACAGCTCACAGATGACCTCACTTTTGTTTTCAAGGAATCAATCAAACCAAGCTCAGATAACAAGTCTATGTACAGCACGACAATGACAACACTGAGCTCCTTACAGGTTTCACATTGTACAGGAGAGTGATGCCGGCCTCGAGGAGGTACTCCTGAGCCAGCCGTGAGACAGACTTCTCCACAACTACCACATTAGGCCTGTATGCCACCATTTTCATCACACAGTTTCTCATGAACTCTCTCTCCTATTATGGTAGGAGAAAGAGAAACAGTAAAAAGGTAAATAAAGTCAAGGATACTATTATAAATGACACTTCATTAGCAACATTTCCAGTTATTGGCGAGTACGTGAAAAATGTGATTATTATATATATACCATTATACCATTATATACCATTATACCATTATATACCATTATACCATTATATACCATTATGAACCATGAAAGTAAAATTATTACAAAATGATTATGACATAATTTGTTTCTTGCTGTAAACCATATTGAACCGTGATAGTCAAATGATTATTATATAAACTGTTTCTTACAGTAAATCTTTATGAACCATGATAATCCAATAATTACGACATGATCTGATTTTCACAGTTAACTTTTATGAGCCATATGAGTCAAATGATTATGATATTGTTTACTTAGGATGGCAAACCTTTACCAGCCATGAAAGTCAAAAATAGCTAACATATTTTTAAAAAGACCACTTCTTCTTCTTGTAAACTCTTGCAGAATGTTCTGGTTGTCTGTACACTTCTCTACTGTAGTCTCGTTCTAGAACTTGATCCATTTTACAGATCTGGTTTATCTATATGCAGACTGTTGGTTCCATGCCTATTTACTTTCCAGCATTTTTAATTTTGGTCACAAGGTTTGCCTTAATGTGTTATACTGGATGCAGTCTTGAAGTATGTGTTTTGCTGTCTGCTGCCAAAGATATAAAGAGTTAACATGCAGCAACAAGTAACATCCAAGGACAGAAACTCATAGGTAACCTGTAAAATCTGGGGCTCTAGAGAGGAGAATTTATTCTCCACTCTCTGAAACTCAATGGTGCCCTTGAGGAGGAGGATGAGAGGATTTGCAATCTTAGTCTTCATCTTCTTGTGTGCTACATTCTTGGTGAAGATAACTCCATGGAACAAAGATGTGTCACTCTTGTTACCACCTGGTACCTGTGAAACACATGGTGTATGTGCATTTATGTATTAGTATATATAACTCATGTCAACAATACTGCAGAACAAACATGTAACAACTGACACCAAACGAGGACTATTCAATATATTTTTGTTTACTAATACTGCAGTACCAGTGCCAAATATGTTGCATTAATAACAACAGGAAAATGAAAATTTGAAACAACAGAAACGAAATGTCTACAATAAATTCTAAATGTTTCAACATAAGACAGAATCAGACATGACAATATCAGGAAACAAACTCAGACAGAGTCAGAGCTAAACTACATCAAGAGACAACAGAAGAAATGGTTAAAATGTGTGTCAAGACTACCACGCGATAGTACACCACAAATAGAATTGACACTAAGACACAATGGAAGCACCTCTAGAGGTGGACCACACAAGTTATGGATAGAGGAATATCTGAGGCTGTGATTACCAGCACCTATGTAAGACACACTGCAGCTTCGATACAAAATCCTTGTATATAATGAAGAAGAAAAACTGCATAATGTACATCAAAGTCAGGCTGCCAACATAAATGAGAAAATATCTGAACCACTGTTATAAGTCACATATGTACACTCCCAAGATATTCATTAACATTCTGTAGAACATTTATTTTCATATTATAGATATCATTGATACTGACTGCATAATAACACTATTATGTTTGGTTTTTTTACAACAAAAGGCTATTTGAATTTGGAATAAAATTGCATTAAGTGCTGACATAACAGATAAGTTAAATAATGTATCATCAAAATGCAGATATCTTATATGAAAATATACACATTTCAAATTGAAACAACAGCCAAGTCAAATATGTACCTTTTTTATATGCACATAATTGCGTATGTCCATATCATCTCCCTCTAGTCTCACATCTGGGTGCACAAAGTGGCTGATCTGAAGAACAGAAATAAAACACAGTAAAAAATACCACAATTTCATTTCTTTTTCTTCAAAATGGTTTCCCTTTTACCCCGAGTGTCTGAAGGAAGTACATAAGAAGGTGCAGAATTAGTAACTGAGCAACTGATTTATGAAAATTCTTGCCCAGGTGACATGATCATTTATGCAGACAGATCAGTGTTGAGTATTTATTTGAAAAAAGGGATTTTTTCCACGCCTTTAGGCGTATAGGGCATATAGGGTTAGACCTATATTTTTATAGACCAATCGGCACAAGATGGGTGATGTGGTCAGCATCACGCCGGTCGCCTTTACTTCCCGGGACTGCACCCGGTATCCACTCAAGGCTGGGTTGACCTGGCAGCCAAGGTCATTATTGAAGAAAAAAAAAGTCCGGCTCCGCCAGGGAGCAAACCCACAACCATCCGATCCATGGCGAGTGGCTAGTCGCTCCACCACGGTGACTCCCAATCTGTGTTGAGAGGCAGACAAAAATGAAAATTTTTTTCTCCATTGCAAATAGATGTTGCTAATTATAACAAGGCCTAGGATAATTTACTACAGCTCTCTAGTTTAAGAATAGAGGTGGAGGCAGTCACAGTATCTTTTTGCTGGTTCGAAAACTAGCTGCACACAACACATGTTGTGATCCTACAGACTCACAAGGCATGCTGATAAAGCTGGACAACTGACTGCTTCATTCATAGTGGCAAGCGTTGCTTCAGAGCTTCCTTCAGATATTTTTTCCACATGGCTACATGGGGGAAAAAAAAAATTTTTATGGCCAAAGGAAAGGAGAACAATTCTTTGCTCTTTTCATATTTCTCCTGATGAAGGTAAGTATAAAACAGCAGTAACTAACTCTACCCTCACTCTTCTCATAACAGCTGTTGGAGTCTCAAAGATTCCACTTTGTTTTCATGGTAACTTCACTTCAACCCTACCATATAAAAACATAAGGTAGGACACAACGAAATCACCAGGACAAACACTGAAAGAAGTACCTGTGTGATGCAACTGTAGATAATCATCTCCCAGCTGGACAACAAACACTGCTCACTCAACATCTGCCGAGTCAAAGCATGCCACAGACCACTGTGAGCTCTTCTATGAAGGAGACAGTATTTTATGTAATCAAACGTAGGCTCAAAAAACAATGACCTTAATCCTAAATGAATCACATTTATAAGAAACAATGTAAACACCAAAGCTCAGTGGTCACAGGGTTGAACTCCCTGGACATTTATTACAATTGATTAAGACGTCTAGTTTCTTCTGCTTCTTTCTCTCGTCATCTAGTTTCTTAGGAATTAATCAAGTAACAGAAAGTGTATTGATTGGCACTCATAGAAAGAAGCAGAAAGATAGAAGAACACACTAGACAACATAAAAATCGAAAGCTATAGTTACCGTGCCGGGAATTGAACCTGTCACCTCCAGACGGTGTCTGCGCCTCGCCATGGATACAAGTGCACTAAGAACATGGTCAACCAGGCACCCCCTAATATTTATTTATAGTTTCTTAGGGCAGAGTTTTAGAGCCAGAATACAAAAGCAAATGCTGTCACCTAACAGTTAACCCCACTGCTTAGATGCCCAAATTTCTCCTTTTCAGCAAAACAGCAAATAATCAATAGCATCTTTACCCTACTTTATGTTATCAGTGCCAAACACAGACAATGAACAGGGAACTAGAACAGAAAAAAAACTACATGTGAAATGTGCTGTCTCCGCAAGGGCACTAACAACACAAGAAGAGACAGGGTTATGAATACCAGCATTAAAGACAGAATAAGACCATGTCTGAAATATTACAGACAGACAAAGAATTAAATAGTTCAGCCATCTATTGAGAATGCAGCCAGATCAAATATCATATGAGAATTTTTACAGCAGAAAATCTGGGAGGCAGGCAAGAGGAAGATGAAGAAAGAAATGGATAAATGGTATAGCAGAACTGCAAAAAGATGAACAAATAAATCACTCGAAAAGCGCAAGACAAATTCAGAAAACCATGACACTGGGTAAAAACCTGGTATCGGTGAGATGACAAAAGAAAGAAGAAAAAGAAGTTTTAGAGAATTATAAGCATATGTTTCTTTCTAACGTGCTTTTTGAAAAAGTACATTTTTAAGATGGGGTCAAAGAGTCAGGCTGTTATTTCATCATCTGTGTGGTCTTCTCTGTGTTAATTATAAAACTTCAGCATGGCTCACTGTGGTAGCAAGGCATTCTTATCAGTTAGTCAAACCAACCCATCTGTTGCTATTTAAACCCTTTTGCCCCGTAAATACTGGAAAAATGGGCCAAGAAACCATGGCAATTCCTGAAAAAAATCCCCAAAAAACAATATTTGTACACAGATAACTAATAACATGTTTTAAAATGTATTTATAAATGTAAAAAATATATAAAGATATATAAAAGAGGTAACTAGAAACATGAATAGAGTGAAGCAGCAAATGGAATACATTCCTTGTGCCTAAAACAAATATGGACTGGATGACTAATGTAACATCCTTTAAAACTAAGGCTTACAGAAACATTTTACGTCAACATAACTTTAAAAAAGCTGGATTCACAAGACCCCCCCATGCTATTTTTAGTTAATCTATTCATATCGGGTCTCCCTGCCACTACATTAACAGATGGTGTTCTTGCATATAGGCAGGGGGATGGCAGGCAAGAGACAGCTCAGAGTTACAGAACTTACTTCAGCCTTTCATATGCCAGCTTCTCTCCATTCTCCTCCCTGAGCTGGTCCACGGATCTCCAGCCATGAGGACAAGTTACCAGATCTGAGCTTGGCACTGGAGGGTTGCGTAGAAACAGTGCGCCTAGAGGATGTCACAAACATTTGTTTAGGTTTCAAATTTCACTGAGGTAACTTAAACTTACTATCTGATCTGACCAAAGAGAAAGGGGCGGGGGAGGGGGATATGTGTGTGCAGATGTGTGAACTTACACCTACTGTCTGTCTAGAGATCTGTGTCTGTTTGTGAACTTACGCCTACTGTCTGTCCAGAGATAGATAGATAGATAGATATATATATATATATATATATATATATATATATATATATATATATATATATATATATATATATATATATATATAGAGAGAGAGAGAGAGAGAGACAGACAGACAGACAGACAGACAGACAGACAGACAGACAGACAGACAGAGACAGAGAGGTGCGTGTGTGCACGCGCATAGATGTGTTTGTCCACAGAGAGCACCACACAGAGCAGGAAACTCCGTAGCTTCAGGACACTACCACAGATATCTTAAATGACAAATGATTTGCAATGTTTCAAAAAATAACAAAATAAGGAGCCTTTAAAATCCCACATTTTTGGGGGGATCAACTGACACTCAACCACAGATGTAATCATTATCAATTTTGCTGCTTTTACTTCCCATTTTAGGGTGGGTTGTCCTAAAGTTTTAAAATCTGTCATGATTGAGACTCTGAATCTATACTACCAGCCCAGTAAGCAAGTCTGCTGACCACTGAATTAGTATCCATTTGGAATCTTTTATTGTTAATAATTCTAGCAGTGAAATGAAAATGTTATCAGAACAGGTGATTTGTGGATTATATGGCAAATTTATAATCTCTGATGGTATGTACCTTTCCATGCCATGACAAAAGAGTGTAAACAAACTTATAATCTCTGATGGTATGTACCATCCCACGCCATGACAAAAGAGTGTAAACAAACTTATAATCTCTGACAGTATGCACCATCCCATGCCATGACAAAAGAGTATAAACAAACTTATAATCTCTGATGGTATGTACCTTCCCATGCCATGACAAAAGAGTGTAAACAAACTTATAATCTCTGACAGTATGCACCTTCCCATCCCATTACAAAAGAGTGTAAACAAACTTTAATCTCTGACAGTATGTACCTTTCCATGCATGCATGTCAAACAAGTGTAAACAAACCTAATCTCTGACAGTATGTACCTTTCCATGCCATGACAAACGAGTGTAAACAAACTTATAATCTCTGACAGTATGTACCTTCCCATGCCATGACAAAAAAGTGTAAAGAAACTTATAATCTCTGACAGTATGTACCTTCCCATGCCATGACAAAAGAGTGTAAACAAACTTATAATCTCTGACAGTATGTACCTTCCCATGCCATGACAAAAGAGTGTAAACAAACTTATAATCTCTGACAGTATGTACTTTCCATGCATGCATGACAATCAAGTGTAAACAAACTTATAATCTCTGACAGTATTTACCTTTCCATGCCATGACAAAAGAGTGTAAACAAACTTATAATCTCTGACAGTATGTACCTTTCCATGCCATGACAAAAGAGTGTAAACAAACTTATAATCTCTGACAGTATGTACCTTTCCATGCATGCATGACAAAAGAGTGTAAACAAACTTATAATCTCTGACAGTATGTACCTTTCCATGCATGCATGACAGAAGAATGTAAACAATCTTCAAATATTGTCCTCCTTAGTGCCCAGTTTTTAAACCTTCGAAAAAAAAGTTTGTTTATTTGTTCCCTTTGTAAGTCTTTCGAGTTGTTATGACATGCTTCTCAAGTAAAATGTATCCATCCTAAATAACAAACATTTTGCAATGTAAGTGACAATGTCAGATTTACCCCAGTCAGACTTGAAACCACATTAACTTGAATATTTATGTTTATTTCCTCAATATGTGCTACAAATGAAGCATATGTGAACAAAGACAGCGTACCTTTCAGAAATTCGTCTCCAAGTCCATGAACTGAGGAGTCTTGTCTCGGAAGGGGCTCGTCAATGATGTCTCGGGATATCATTGTCATAACTGACATATTTTAAAAATGCATTCAATACTACTTAGTGCAACTCATACATAGTATGTAGATAAGTATTTATAAGACACTAATATACTGAACTCTGTTGTTAAATTCATCCTGATGAATGAACGTTCAAACAAAAAAAGTTGAAACTTCATTGCATCAGACTTTATCCCAAATGGCTTGGTCTCTCTCCACAGAATGGCTAGCCACCCCTCGAGTGTTGTACATCACGCTCTAGTGATGATCCCCCGGGGTTTAATCCCAGCTATTGGTGATTTGGCAGCAGACCGCCTTGTATCAGTTTCAAAAATGGTATTGAGAGCTGACCATTCAGTAAGCAGTGGCAAGCTATTGAGTGTAAATTTTCCTAGAAAAACCACAACTAAAAAATGTTGGGGTTGGTTCTGCAACGTCCTGTAAAGGATACGCAACTGACTTTGATATTTATAAAATGATTATGTTCATATAAGACAACTAAATATCTTACAATATATTCACACAAGTTATATTAAATACATAAAATAATGTTCATATTTATCACAATAACTATATTTGTTCCCGTAAATCTCATTAAATACATTAAATGATTTTATATTAGACTAAATATGCATACAGAAAGTCACACAAATATGTTAGTCAACTGAGGACTCAGAATTTCTTAAGTAATTTGTTTAGGGATGAAATTGCACAATTTATTTATAAAGTTAGATAACAACTCTTTAGACACATAGCTACAAAATAATTGCATGTTCAGTTGTCATGCTGTGAAACAACTGTTTCATGATGAGAAATAATAACTAGCTTTTGGAAGCAAATGAACAATGTGGAAAAGTAAACAGATAATCATGACTGAAAAGAATGGTGCAGCAAGACGTGACTAGGGAATCTGGCTGACACTCAGTGTTCATGATAAAGACTTCCTAATGCTACTGGAAATTTGCCCTGGTGCTGAAGATGAAAACAGAGTGTTTATGGGAATGCCCTAAATGCTGTGATATCAAGTTAAGAACCACCCTCATGTGGAAGACTCAGGTTCAGTCCTCTGTAAGATGATATAATTTTTGTTTTTTGTTTGCTGTAGGCACACACAAAAACCTTAGCCTACACAGTTCATGGCTACGGCACTAGACATTCAGCCTTAAATCCTAAGGCTGACCTAAAACTGCAATAAAAAATGGTAATTAAGGCAGTAAGACAGTTAGATATAACACAATAAAGCAACTATTGTTTGAATAAATTACTAAATATTCATACTGGAAGTCACAAAACAAGTGTGGAACCTGTATCTGGTTAAATAGACAATACTATTTATACTTACTTTTGGGCATTTCAGAGAAGCTTCCACTCCTTGATGTCTCATTAGTGTAAAACAAAGTCTTTGAGTCAGATTCAGAAGAATTGCTCTTCTGTCCTTCAGAATCCACCATAGTCGAATGATGGTCATCAGAAGGGCTTGAGTGGGTTAAGTTAGGGCCATCTGTGAGAGGTAGCAAGATCAAGAAAATAAGGGTACCTGCATTCAAGTGGGTATCAATGAGATAAATGAATACAAACTACAAATAAGCAGCTTAATGAGGGGGCAAGGAAATACAAACAGAAACCAAAGAATATTTCAGCTGAAGCCTTTACTGATGAGTAGTCTCTACATCAAGAGATAACAGATTTGATTATTCAGACACTAGATTTAATTGCCCGGCTTTGCCCTGGATATATAAAGAAAGTTTTTGTCTCATCTTGGTCTTTACCGCTGCCGTATATGTAGTGAAAATTCCACGGAGGAGCGAGCACAATATGAGCCTTCCGTTTTAAGTTTCTCTTTTGGACACTCTTATTTCCTAACCCCTCAATGTCTCATCTCAGTGCATGGCAAATGATTCTCTGAATTTTTTGCAGCAAATAAATTTTTACAGGGTGTGAGAGCTGGCCTCTGAGTCACAGCCTGAGGTGGAGTGGTAGGAGCGTCCTAGACCAGTTTTTTTCCATAGTTAGCGCTACAGCCACCTTAGCGCCCCTTTAGGATGACGGAGCAGTGACTAAGGGTTAAAGTTAAGCAAGTTGGCAGTCGCCCAGATCTGACCGAGAAAGCAACAACCTGCTCTAATGCCCATATCTTAGTTTACATTTCAAGGGAGACAACAACAAAACGTAATTTTTCACAAAATAATGTTAGGGGTGTAAAAGGGAAAAAATATTCAAAGGGATATAACTCCAGCAAAAGTTTACTTTTACTGATTGTCACAATAAATAAAAGAAATGCACAATAACCTGGCTGCCAATGTAACTGTTAAACTGAACACTGCAACCATAATGGCAACTGAAAAATGAATCCATGTAATGGTCACGGTTTGGAAGGAGTTAACAGTTCACTTCTAATAAACACACAAACTACAGAAATGGTTGATGATTTATAGTACAGATGTTTAACGACTACTACCAGATAGCTCATCACAGTCTGCTCTCTCACTGAGACACAGTGAAAGCAGAGCTAGACCATAACCATGCAAGCGATGGACAGATGGCATATCTGGAGCTGTGAATACCAACCAAACCATTCAATGAGTGCTAACTGGTCTATACAAATGTGTGGATAGCACCATATGCATCTGAAGGCATGAAAATGGTCCTTTACATTTACTTATATCAGTTTGGCATATCAACTTACATTTCTGTGTTTATGTCCCATTTGTACAGTCTCAGTGTTGTATTTTTCGCAATGCCTTAAGACAGAAGAAGTATGTCAGAGAAAAAATATAAACAGAAAGAGAATCAGGCAGGAAGAAAGAAACAAGCAGAACAAAGAGTAATAAGAATGAGTGAAGAGTAAGAGAGAGACAGAGTGAACTGAGAAAGTGAGAATAGGTCACAGAGATGTACAGAAGCAAACAATGAGAGAGTGAACAGAATAGGAGCAAGAGAGGGTCAGGAGAAAAGTAGAGGAGCGAGGTGGAGGAGAGACAGAACAAATAAATAATAAACAATCTTTCAGAAACAAAAAAAAAAACAGATAATGACGGACAAAAGAAAACAAACAATGAGAGAGTAAACAGCAGGAGAGAGAGGGGGGGGGGTGTGTGTGTGGAAGACAGAAGAAAATAAAGACAGAAAAAAAAGACCATGGCAGACAAAAACCAACAAATAATGAGACAGAGAGTAAACAGGTAGAGAGAGACAGAAAGAAAAAGAATGAGCGGTTGTGGTGAGAGAAAATATCCATCATACCAACACCATCATCCCCAGTTCGGCCAATCTCCTGGAACCACAGTGGTTCATTCTTCTCCATTTCCTCGGTGATGGTGGACATGGTCTCAGGCTGCCCCAGGATATCCAAGGCTGAGGCCGTCTGTGTAACAAACAAACAAAATCTTGGCTCTCCTGTCAAATCCGGACGAAGAATAAAAAGCCTTGGACGACTTAGTCAGAGTTCTCTCCCTTGGCCGCACTGCAAACAGTGATCGGAAAAGCCAACGAAACAAACCACACACTTACCTATCATCATACGGTTGCGTGTAGGGCTGCGTACGGTTGCGTGAGGCATCGTGAAGGGATGCGTGGTCATCATATGGTTGCGTGCAGGGTTGCGTACGGTTGCTTGAGGCATCGTGAATGGTTGTGTAGTCATCATGCGGTTGTTGGGTTAGAGTTAGGGGTAGGGTTAGGGTTAGGGGTAGGGTTAGGGTTAGGGTTAGGGGTAGGGTTAGGGTTAGGGTTAGGGTTAGATGTGAAAATTTTGACGTAGGGTTTCGAAATACTGGCCGACAATCTGATGTTTGTGGGCGTGGCGCCACTGAAATTCTGCTAAATATGACGCCAATAGTGTGCGGCTGGTGCCCAATCGTTGGCGAATTGTGCGTTTGACCAGCATCCAGAGGCCCTCAATTGTTTGTGTGTGTATATGTGACTGTGTACGGCGTTGTCGATTGTTTCGTTGGCTTTTCCGATCACTGTTTGCAGTGCGGCCAAGGGAGAGAACTCTGACTAAGTCGTCCAAGGCTTTTTATTCTTCGTCCGGATTTGACAGGAGTACCAAAATCTTTGTCATACAAGCTAAAACACACACACAATTTGACAAGAGCCAACATTTAACCCATTAGACCTTAGTCTACTGTGGAGCTACTGAGGAGTAGATCAGAGCACCTATGGATCTTTCTGGTGTTCTGTAAAGATAGTCCTCATTATTCACTAAAAAATGTATACAAAGAAGGTTTGGTTATAGAACATCCACTGCTGTCTTGAAGAATATTATGTCATGAGGCCCCAATCTCTTCTCACTAATCACTAACAAATGAAGACTGTCATCACACACTGATCTTAATATAACAAATGAAATGTTTCTTCTTCTTCTTTCGTTCGCCTGAAATAAGTTATCTATATCAGCAGTTTTGTCTCTTGTATAAATTTCACTGTCGTTGTTAGTTCATTCAGTGGTCCATAGAGTTTACGTTCCACTGTTGTTCTTTCTGGCCAAAAGGTTTGCCTTAATGTGTCAAAATCGGTGCAGTCCTGGAGTACATGCTCTGCGGTCTGGGGCACATTTCCACAGGTGCACATGGCTGATACACCTATCTTGAATTTTGTGTACATGTGGTTACGTAATCGGTTGTGCCCTGTTCTGAGGCGGAAGATATGAAATGTTTTCTTTCTATCCTTTTCTTCATCTGAAAAACTAAGACACCTCTCTACAACTTTAATCTAACAAGTGCAGATTGTGTTTCTTCTTCCTTCTCTCCCTCCTCTCTTCTCCTTCCTTCTCTCCCTCCTCTCACTTTACATCCTCTGTGACAGCCAAAGTAATGACAATGTATACATTCTGCTTCCTGTATAAGCGTTCATTTAAAGCCAGATATAAAGCAAGTGATATTAACACAATACCTACCTCTCCTGGTCTATACAGAGTAAAATCATCTTTAAAAATAATGGACTGGTGCCCCACACAGTCGAGGTAGCCAGCATACAACAGAGCTTGACCAATGGCTAAAGCCTGATCCCTGTAAAAAAAAAGTGAATTTTATCAATTATGATCAACCATGTAATTAACCTGTTTCCTAGGAAACTAACACGTAATTTACCAGTTTCTACAAAACTACCATGCACCTACCAATTTTCTAGCAAAATAGGTTTTTTTAGGAAACTTCTAAGTAATCTTATCAGTTTTCTAGGAAACTACCATATAATCTACCATTTCACTAGGATACTATCTGCCATGTAATTTATTAGTTTCCTAGGAAACTGTCTACCATGTAATCTACCGGTTTCCTAGAAACTATCTACCATGTAATCTACCAGTCACCTAAGAAACTATCATATAACTACCAGTTTTCTAGGAATTCTACGAATCTGCCATTTAATCTACCATTTTCATTGGGAACTATCTACCATGCAATCTATGCTCTCTCCCACCCACCCGCCCTCTCCTCTCTCTCTACTCTCTCTCTCTCTCCTCGTCTCTCCTCTCTCTCTCTCTCTCTCTCTCTCTCTCTCTCTCTCTCTCTCTCTCTCTCTCTCTCTCTCTTCTCTCTCTCTCTCTCTCTCTCTCTCTCTCTCTCTCTCTCTCTCTCTCTCTCTCTCTCTCTCTCTCTCTCTCTCTCTCTCTCTCTCTCTCTCTCTCTCTCTCTCTCTCTCTCTCTCTCTCTCTCTCTCTCTCTCTCTCTCTCTCTCTCTCTCTCTCTCTCTCTCTCTCTCTCTCTCTCTCTCTCTCTCTCTCTCTCTCTCTCTCTCTCTCTCTCTCTCTCTCTCTCTCTCTCTCTCTCTCTCTCTCTCTCTCTCTCTCTCTCTCTCTCTCTCTCTCTCTCTCTCTCTCTCTCTCTCTCTCTCTCTCTCTCTCTCTCTCTCTCTCTCTCTCTCTCTCTCTCTCTCTCTCTCTCTCTCTCTCTCTCTCTCTCTCTCTCTCTCTCTCTCTCTCTCTCTCTCTCTCTCTCTCTCTCTCTCTCTCTCTCTCTCTCTCTCTCTCTCTCTCTCTCTCTCTCTCTCTCTCTCTCTCTCTCTCTCTCTCTCTCTCTCTCTCTCTCTCTCTCTCTCTCTCTCTCTCTCTCTCTCTCTCTCTCTCTCTCTCTCTCTCTCTCTCTCTCTCTCTCTCTCTCTCTCTCTCTCTCTCTCTCTCTCTCTCTCTCTCTCTCTCTCTCTCTCTCTCTCTCTCTCTCTCTCTCTCTCTCTCTCTCTCTCTCATGCTGCTTCAAACCTCAGAAAGTAAACTGTATTTTGCCTGCCAATAGCAAACAATAAATTCCTAACCTGGACATTCCATAGGCAACTGCACTTAACCATGCAGCCCTAAATCAAGACTGGCTCCAGCTGATGGGCCATGCTGCTGACGTCACCAAACCGGGCTAATGATTCGTTAGCGCAGCGATTCTCAAACTGGGTTCCGCGAGCGTATGTCAGTGGTGCCGTGGCAATAAGCAAGAATTTTTTTCCCACATCCGCTTGACATTAAATTTGCACTGTTTTTTTTTCTTCTTTTCTTAAGTATTCAAACCGCATTAAGGGCATGTGTGTAGAAAAAAAAATTTACCAGACGAAAAAAGTTTCAGAAACACTGCGTTAGCGTATTGTTAGCCCGATTTGGTGATGTCAGCAGCATGGCCCGCCAGCTGGAGGGGGTCTTGCCCAAATCCTCAGATTATAAATTTCTGATGATGGGAGAAGGAAGGAAATATAGGACAGAGCCTAAAATATTACAGTCTCTTACAAGATTATCTTTATTTCAATCTTCCTCCTCATATGTTTCATTTTTGCCTGTAATTCTCTTCTCCGTGTGTTTTAGGGCTCCCCCTATTTTTTTTATAGCCCTGTTGGTTCAGTGACAGGATAGTCATCCGTTTGTTGCTACAGGCAAGATGCATGCTCTCAAAATTTTAACTTTGAATTCCTTGCTGGTGCTTAACAAGACTTTTAATGCTGTTTAATCTTTGTATTGCTATGGCCATTCTCGTTTTGACTTCTGTCGCAGTCTTCATTGCTATTTATTATAGAGACTAGATATTCAAAGTCTAACATTTTCAATTTCTTCAGTATTAATTATTTTTTGGTGACAGCCAGTTTTGTCTGTGGACATTACTTTTGTTTTCTTTAAATTCAAGAATAGGTTTTGATCTTCACAGTATTTTTGGACAGACATAATTAAATGCTCTACTCCCTTTACATTGTTCGAAAGGAGGACTGTGTCATCTGCACAGTGAAGTTCGAGAATAGAGTTGCCACCAACTATGAGCGGATCATCACTGTCAATAGCCTGAAATTTGTGACACTTCTCATTATGTTTTCTGTGTATATATTGAACAGGTATGGTCCGAGAATGCACCCCTGCCTAACTTCCCTTTGCACCCCAAATCAATCCGATGTTTCACCAGCTGCTCAAAAAATATACTACAGCTTATTTTTGGGCATCTCATATTTTCTACTTTTTTTTCCCCCAAAACAAAAATCTACACTGATTCAAATGTAGTCACATCATCTTCTTCTGGAATATCATCATAACTCTTCAATCCTGATTCCGGCCTGAATTTCTTGCGACTCCATTTTCTGCAGAAAAAGTTGCCCCATTCGCCATCATTATCAAGCATTCACCAGTAGCATCTGTTTTCTGACAACAAATCTCTCATTCTAGTCGATGATCTTAACTAGGTCTTATTTTTGGAGTAGGGCTAGCATTGAGAGCATCCTAAAAAACTGTGCTAGGGTTTAGTTTTAGGGTAGTTTCTTATTTTTGAGGAAACACTGTATAATTTCATTCCTTCTATTCACCCAAGCACCAGTTCATGAATATTTATAACTTATTAGTAATCATCACAGCATTTCATTGTTCTTAATTTAAAGCTAGCACACAAAATAGTGCTGACTCACCGAGAAGCAGCTTTATCTCTCTTGATCAACCAGTCGACCAACTCCTTACCCACAATGCAATTCTGGTGGGTGCGAAGCCGAACCCTCATTGTCTGGATCTCAACTCCAGCCTCTATATCACAGACTTGACGCCACAGCTCTCGCAGCTGCACAGAGTCCTGAACACACAAACAAACAAAAACATACTATGAAAAGTTATTTCTATCATTCTTATCCAGTTTTGTGTAGACTTTTTCTTCCTTGCATTTAATGGATGTAAACTCCAGCAGAAAGTTTTAATTGTTTGTCTATTTTCGGGACTCTAGTCTTTTTCCAGAGCTTGAGTGTTGTGTGCACATCCACCTTATACTCTGGCTTATTTGTATGCAGACTTCTGGTTTCTTGCCTCTCACATAAATGCCCTCTGACTTCAAAAGGAAATACTGATTCTGTCCATGCTGGCCACAACCTATTAAAAAAAAACTGTTTCTAGGATGGCCTCAGAGAGGGGGAGATGGGTCTTGACCAGTATGAGCCCTAGCCCTGGTGCACCACCATGTGCGGTTCAGTATTTCTGCATCCCTTTGTGTAAACAAAAGGGCATGGTTGTGAATTTGTGTTTACACTTATAAAATAAGCAGTTACATTTGAGTGTGGTGGATATTTGTAGTTCATTTGAAAGGTTTGCTTCACCTTATTTAATTTCCTATCGTAGTATGCACCTGATGAGGCGCAGCAAAACATGCCTGGTAATATCGAGGAATATAGTCAAAAAAACACATAGGACCAAGATCTGTGCAGACATGAACAGTTATGCCATCTGGTATGGCACATGATGATGATCTGATAATACTTTCTCCATCTTGTCTATATTGAAAGAAAAATACCCAAGTGTGTCATATATTCTGTCATATTTTAACTACAAAGTTTTTACTTCAGTCATTTATTCTAATAAATTTGTTCTGTCCCTCGCAGTATATGTGAGCCTAGAGTTCATGTTAGCCACTAGTTAGTCGAGGTTACAACTTCACTGCAGAATGGTCACCCCATAACTGCTCCTTGCCTGTGCCTGAGGAAATCACACAAAATCTTCTGCACTGTGCCATTTGAAAACTAGTTTAAAAAAACTTGTCAGAACCAGCAAAATCTTGCAGCATGCACATGCAAAGTAAAAGTATACAAAGCTGCTGTCAGATGTGCCAATGCTAATGGACCCACACCATAACTGCAGCTCACTGTTGGCGCAGATGGTCAGTCACGAAAGCCGGCATTCTACCCAAAGTAGCACAAGCCATTCTGAATTTACTCAGTCAATGTTATTTTAATGTAGTCAAAAACATGCCCCAGGCACAATTGGATCCCCCCAAAAAATTGCATGAAATCTGCAGCTCACAGTGTAGCAATTCGCACTCAGCTCAGTAGCTGGGTGACGAATAGAAGACAGCATTATACCATATTCTCTATGGACCAAAGAAATGTGTACAGTCAGCTGTTTAGTACTGAAAGATATACAGTTTAAAAAAAGAGTTTAAGAACTGCCTGGAAGAGAAAGAATTATATGTCTTTCACTGTTCACTAAGTGAACGATTCTGCTTCCACATTATCAAAATGAAAGAATGCCTGACCTAAAACTCAACTGATGAAACCAAATGTACCATAAGAAAATAATTTTCAAATATCCTGTCACTTCGACTTGTATCCAGAGTTAATAAAATGTTCACAATGGTAAATAATAGTTTTCCAAACTGTTTAAAACACATAATGTTCCCAAAGTCCATTTGTTTCTCCCAAAGCTACTTCAACAACATTTATATTTAAAATAGGAGGAAGAAAATTAAATAGTGCTTTGCATATCAATATCACTGTTACCTCATTTACTGAGGAAGAGAGATAAATATCACCAATGTCTGCAGTTTTTATTATAGGAAACAATGTCTGCAGTTTTTATTGTAGGAAACAATGTCTGCAGTTTTTATTATAGGAAACAATGTCTGCAGTTTTTATTATAGGAAACAATGTCTGCAGTTTTTATTATAGGAAACAATGTCTGCAGTTTTTATTGTAGGAAACAATGTCTGCAGTTTTTATTATAGGAAACAATGTCTGCAGTTTTTATTGTAGGAAACAATGTCTGCAGTTTTTATTGTAGGAAACAATGTCTGCAGTTTTTATTGTAGGAAACAATGTCTGCAGTTTTTATTGTAGGAAACAATGTCTGCAGTTTTTATTATAGGAAACAATGTCTGCTCTTTGTATCTAAGAAAACAATGTCTGCACTTTTTATTATAGGAAACAATGTCTGCACTTTTTATTATAGGAAACAATGTCTGCACTTTTTATTTTAGGAAACAATGTCTGCACTTTTTATTTTAGGAAACAATGTCTGCACTTTTTATTTTAGGAAACAATGTCTGCACTTTTTATTATAGGAAACAATGTCTGCACTTTTTATTATAGGAAACAATGTCTGCACTTTTTATTATAGGAAACAATGTCTGCACTTTTTATTATAGGAAACAATGTCTGCAGTTTTTATTATAGGAAACAATGTCTGCAGTTTTTATTATAGGAAACAATGTCTGCAGTTTTTATTATAGGAAACAATGTCTGCAGTTTTTATTATAGGAAACAATGTCTGCAGTTTTTATTATAGGAAACAATGTCTGCACTTTTTATTATAGGAAACAATGTCTGCAGTTTTTATTATAGGAAACAATGTCTGCAGTTTTTATTATAGGAAACAATGTCTGCACTTTTTATTGTAGGAAACAATGTCTGCAGTTTTTATTGTAGGAAACAATGTCTGCAGTTTTTATTGTAGGAAACAATGTCTGCACTTTTTATTGTAGGAAACAATGTCTGCTCTTTGTATCTAAGAAAACAATGTCTGCACTTTTTATTATATGAAACAAGACTGCATTTATTATTACGGGAAGCAATGTTTGCCAAACAGCTGAGGGATGATTCAAAGCTGGTTCTTGTATAAAATAACTGTATCCTATATTCTTATTTTATGTCATTAAAAATGGTTAACTTTAATGGCTGCTAGCATTTTGTCCAACATTCACATATTATACAGAGTAGCAAGATGTGACCATAATGTTAACCAAACATTGACAACTGGTAATACAAAAATGTCCAAATGTAACCACAGTCTCAACACTACCTGAATGAGCAGTTTGCTTTCCAACAAGAGGTTCTCCTGACTGGAGAACTCTGACTGAGGAGTCAAGTCAAAAGGTGTGTGCATATCTGAGGTAATCATTCCTTGTAGATCAGGTAGTGAATCAACTCTGAGGGCAGACAACATAAGTGAGTTATTCAGTATGACATCATTAATTACAGTACTCCAAAAGCAGATGTATCAATAAGTGAACTATGAATGGCAGACATCAGTATGAGACTTCAGTAAGACATAAATACAATGGAACCTAGGTTCTGAAAAGGTCATCAGAAACTGAACTGTTGGAAAATTAAAATCACTTCCTTTATCAGAATTAACTGAGACTGTTAAGCATTGGCTTTTGTGGTTTTTCTAGGCAAATTTACCTCCAGTAGTTTGCCATTGCTTTCTGGACTATCGGCTTCTCGATACCACTGTCGAAACCAACGCAGGGCACAAGGCCCAAAGCTGGGATCAAACCTGGCACCCTAGCATTACAAAGCGCGTGTGCAATGCCTAAACCACAGACACAGACAATTCATACATACAACTGTGTAAAAGAACAATTATTATACACTATTATTACCACACATACAAAAAAAAAAAAAAAAAAACATTTTTGCAGGATAAACACAACGAATAGATAGATTATAGATACAAATATAATCTTCTTGTTCATCTTCTTTGCATTCAGCTGCTGTAACTCCCGCAGAAAGTTCTGGTTTCAACCACTTCTGGACTTTAGTCTTGTTTCAGATCTTGAGTTTTGCATGCACATCCGTTTTACAAATCTGGCTTAAATGTAGCAGACTACTGTTTCCTGGCCTCTCAGGCCCAACACACCCAATTACAGCGAACCCCTAATTAGCTGCCTTGTATGACACGCTTGCTTAGGAATGTCTATTTTTCTCCCCCAAAACAAAGCAGTGCAACCCATACAATGAAAATAATAACAGAAAATATAAGAATAATTAATTTTGAATCTCCACGGGGAGACAAGGAAATAAAGTAAATAAGGGATCTGGGTCAGTTCCATGATAATCTCCCCACTTTACACACTAGCTCACTTCTGATTCGTCGACCTCCAGTCATCCGACCTTCGCACACTGCAAGGGGGGTGTTCGGCTATGCCCTTGATACCGCGTGTTGTATATTTGAGTACGCCATCGCTTTCAACACTACAGAAACATTTAGAAACTGGGTCTAACCCACAACCCTCCTAGAGAGTGCTGCAACCTATGTCGCAGGTATTCTCTTTCTCGGAAGAAAAACGTAAATGCAAGACAAGCCAGAAAGGAAACAACATAGCCGTAACTCCCGGATAGCAAACCAGTCTAAAAAAATTATCAATGGAAGGTGACCTGGTTTGGCTCAGGAGATTATTGTGGAACTAACTGGGATCTGCAACATGTTCACAATAATACTGAACACATCTCACCTGATCTGTGAAGTGACATCCTCCATACCCAGAGACAGTTTTGGTGAAATTGACCTGCGGCCAAAGTCAAAACTTCCAGAGTCATTACACAACTGAGAAAATGCCCGTAAGTCTTCTAGGCCCTTGTAGTCACCAGTAGACGCATATCTCTGAACCACTCTGCAGCAGTATGTACAAACTCGTATACCGCCTGCAAGTTAGTACAACAGAACATATGTATGTGGCAGTCTGTACTTTCAATCAATCAGTTAATCAGGTTATGCCTCCACAAGAAAGGCTGGCTGCAGTGGATCTTAAATACACTCTGTCTTTCACCCAAGATGTACACTCTCAGACTGTTGTTTGTCCATCTCTTTATGTTATCTTTCCACTTGTATCACTGTCTGCCTCTTGTTCACTTGCCTTAAACTTTTCTTTTCAGTATGGTTTTTTTTTTATATAAGACTGTTATCTCTTTTAATCACTGGCAGCTGGAATCGAATGCAGCACTCAGGCATTACAAAGCGTGTTCATAATGCCTAAGTCCCAACAGCTTCACAATGCTGGGATGCCGGGTTCGATCCCAGCTGTGGACGATTAGTCTTGATTTGGTTTCGACAGTGGTACTGAGAGCTGACCGTCCAGAAGGCATTGGCAAACTGCTGAACATAAAATTTGCCTAGAAAAACTACAACAGAAAAAAAAATGCTGTGGTTGGTTCTGCAATGTCCCATACAGGATATGCAACTAACTTTTATGTCTTTTAATATGGCCAAAATAGATCACTTCTATCTTTTATTCCTCCAGCAACTCTTTTCATTCAGTCTTTTCAGAACCTCTGTATTTGTTTCTTTTTGTTTCCATGAGATGTGAACCATTCTTATATATAAGAGTAACATATAACTTGTTCTAATTTCACTCTGTTTACTGTGATGTTCATTGTTGGCTGCTTCTTTTCATTTGCTAGTTATCGGTTGTTTTTTTTAAAACTATTAATATCTAATCCAAACTCTACACTCCACCGATTTACATGTTCCACTAGGTCCTTTAAAGCCTGCTTGCTTTCTGCTAGAAGTACTGTCTCATCAGCATACCTTAGACTGTTTACAGTTTGTTATTCATTCTAGACAATTCTCAGCCCTGTTTAAAAATACTTTCTGTATATGATCTGAAAAGGTTAAATAGTATACATCCATGCTGTACTTGCCCTCTCTTAATCTCTATGAGTGATGAGCAGAGGTTGTCATGGCTAATTGCTGCTGCATTTTCCCAGCATATGTGCTACGACACAAGGCTGGGTGAAGAATATCCTCTCACCGCCTGCCTTTATTTCTCCTTCCATAACTTTAACCAGCTGTCTGTCATTACGTTCCAGATGTTCTTGTCTCATAATATGATCAAATAAATGATCTCATTTCTCTTAGTACTGTGATAGGTCATCTTCATATCGTTGATTTTTCCAACCATTTGTTACTTGTTTTTATTAATCTCCAATGATCGTGATTTATGGCATAGTGTGTAAATTTTATAAAACGAAGTTTCGCTTGTCTCAATCTGTTCGTATTTCATTTAACATCTGATGTTATCCAAGTGGCAAGATATGTGAACTTTTGTTCTTGCCCAAATCAATACACAATTAGTAAGAAGAATGATGTCTAATCAGCTTCTTCTTCTTCTTCTTCTTCTTAGTGTTCTTGGGCTTAGCGTTCTTGGGCTGCAAACTGATCGAAAATTCTGGTTGTTTGTCCATCTCTGGACTTCAAACTTGTTTTAGAACTCAAGTTTTATGTGCACATCCATTTAACAGGCCTGGCTTACCTGTATGAAAACTGTTGGTCCTGTGCCTTTCAAGTAGATGCACTGCAACTTCAAAGAACGCAGCACCTGTTACATTCTTTTCTTCCTACTTGTACATGTTTTCTGTGGGTGGGAGGAGGGAGGTCGCAGACAATATGCAAATGGGGCACCAGAACCTACCCAAGGATGTTGTCTAATAAGGATTTAGATAAAAAAATTTAGTGTTGGTCTAAGCGGGGTAACATCACTTTAGAGCATTTCATGGACCATAGCATATAAGTGCAAAGGCTGTGATCTCCCAATGTGAACAAAAACCATTCTTGAAGAAGATATACGTGCTCTTTTATATTTCTAAAATGTCAGTACCTTTGTAGCCAATGATTTTTCCCGGCAGTTCTTGATTACAACATTTACTACAGAAAATCTGGCCACAGATTCGACAATGGTGCCGTCGCCGAAATGTTGTAAACTTATCACCACAATCATAGCACTCCCTGCAACTGCTGTCAGGCATCCAGTACTGCTTGAAGTCACTGTCTTTGTATGTCTGAGGGGTCTGGAGAGCAAGAATATACAGATCAAATATTCTTCTACAGCCAATCATGATCGCCTATGTTTACTAACATAACATACTGGAGAAAATCCAGGCTAGGTTCATCAGACAAAAATGGATTGTAACACTAAGCACTTCATGAATGGTTGGACAAACCTTCATCTCTGTGTTGCAACGGGTCATTTCAGGTGTTCGAAGCAACTAATATGCAGATTATCTTGTAGACACTGTGGCTGCTATGGCTGGTCTGGTACTGAAGAGAAGCAATGTAATAAATGCCATGTGTAGCACTTACCATGAAGATGAATACAACAAAGCGCACTATTTTGTATCCTGTCTAGGCTGAAGAATGCGGGGGTAAAACATGGAGCTGCAAGAAGGGGCAGGATACTTGATTATTCAACAAAGAATAGGCGTCATCAGTTGTTTTACACTTGCGGAGCTTTTGAGGAGGAGATTGAAGCACCTATGGATCTGTCCGGATATAATCCTCACTAATCATTATACCCTTTTGTGATGATGATCATCATCATACCAGGACCTGAAATTTCTTCGGGCAGTTAAATTAAAAAGGGGGATAAAGGATTTAGATAACATAAAACATCACTACATCAGAGGCAACATGAAATCAGACAATTCAAGAACACCACATTCAAGCAATATCTATGTCATTAATGCTAACTTACACAAAAGCTGCGGGGAGTTAAAAGGGAATGTGGCCGATGCTCAGCACTCAAGGGAAGAGCAAGACGGATATACAACCAGACAGTTACTGGCACCAACGGAATGGGAACTCTTTGTCTACTGCTGAAGATGAGGACAGAGCGCTTATCAGAATGTCCTAAGCGCTGTGATGTCAATGCTTAATTCAACAGGGCTGTCAAATTGACTGTTACAGGGCTGTCAAGCTCAGACTGTGACAGGGCTGTCAAGCTCGGGCTGTGACTGGGCTGTCAAGCTCGGACTGTGACGGGGCTGTCAAGCTCGGACTGTGACAAAGCTGTGAAGCTCAGACTGTGACAGTGCTGTGAAGCTCAGACTGTGACAGTGCTGTGAAGCTCAGACTCTGACAGGGCTGTCAAGCTCAGACTGTGACAGGGCTGTGAAGCTCAGACTATGACAGGGCTGTCAAGCTCATTCCATAAAACAGACTGCCACATAAAATGTAATTATGTCATTGCTTCGTGTGTTCTGGTGCAGGTGTCTTTAGGGGCATCCAAATGAACTGATGGCTCCACACTCCTTAATCAGCCTAGAGGCAATTTATAATTATTCACTGACAGACATACATTTATGCATGTGCTACCAGGGCCCATGGGGAAAGCAAAGATTAGCAGCAATGAAACCTACCAAGCATGTCATAAGAGGCAACAATACTGGCATAAGAATGGCTAATGGCAGCCTCATCTAGTTTAGAACTTTAGCTGCAAAATTTAACAAACTATGAACAACACTAAAAAGAGTTTAGCATCCGTTGGGGTCCTAGGACTGTTTCCATTGGGAGACAAAAGGCATAAGAATTTTAAAAAAAAAAAAAATTTCAAAATAAAAGTCGAAAAATGATCAAAAAGCCAGGATGTACTTACTGCACTGCGGTGATCTAGGATGCTCCCCAGTCTGTTTAACACACTGGACAGTGTCCGGTGTGGAACACGGCTTGTGCTGGCCTGAGTTTCTGGCACCTCTTCGGACAGGTCATTTTTGCTGGAAGCCACTGCAGAGTTAAATGTAATCTGTTAAATATGTGTATTGGAATCACAGACAGCTCAAAGTTATTACATGGTCACAGAAGTTGTGAAATGGGGGAGACAACAACATAAACAACAATTATATGACCTCGGAGTGAAGCCTGTCGTAGCATGCTGGTGCTGTCTTTGAGGTCATGATAGGAGACATTGCAACCATCTTTTCATAGTACAAAAAGTACAGGTACCTTAGGGTGGCTGCTGCATCACAGGACTGAGCATATATGGGAATGCCAATGACTGTGACAACATAACATAAGATAAAGAATAAACTAGCTTAATTTTTCAACAGCTGAAAATTGGGTATGCAAGCCCATGTAACATTCTAGCCATAACTCTCACCATCTACACATCGTTTAATTTTACATCTCTTATTAAGTTAAACTTAAACCCAAAAAAATAATAGCAACTCAAGCAAAGAATGTATCCACAAGGTTTGTGGGATCTTCATGCACTTAGATGAATGTTTGCAACGAGCAATTACTGGCAGTTAGTCTAGGAGAAGTAAATGTAGTGAACAGTCAACATAGAATAAGAACAAATATAAAGTATGTTAACCAAATAAAGCACTTTACCAACATAAATCACAAAAACAATACAATGACATTTGACAAATCACAAAGCATTCAAAACCAGAAGCATACAGAACAGTAAAATGGAATGCAAAGCATATACAACAACAGAACACATATGAAACAAAACAAAGAATATAAATCATCAACAACAAAAATTATAAGAATCAATATAAAGGTCACACAATAAACAATTCAAAGTATCTAAAGCATGCCAAACAATACAAAGCAAACAAAACAAAGTATAAAAAAACAATACAAAATAGGAGAACACATATGACCCCCCCCCCCCCCCCCCCCCCTTCCTTTTTCCAAAGTATATAAAAAACATAAAGTACCAGGACAACATAAATCATACCTTATCAATACAAAGTATATACAACAACAGTTCAACGTATCTAAAGCATACAACACAACACAAAACCTGTAACAAGACAATGCCCAGAAAACACAGGAAACAATGCAAAGCACAAAGGAAGACCCCTCATTAGTGGACTCTTACAACTTGCTAGTTAGTAAGGCAGCAGGTATATTCTCCTCCCCCCTCCCCCCACAATGGAAACCACAAAGCATATAAAACAATATAAATCATATGAAACAACATAAAGCATATGAGAGAAATAAAGCATATGAAACAATATAAAGCATATGAAACAAAATAAAGCATATGAAACAATTTAAAGCAAATGAAACAATATAAAGCATATGAAACAATATAAGGCATATGAAGCAATATAAAGCATATGAAACAAAATAAAGCATATGAAATAATATAAAGCATATGAAACAACATAAAGCATATGAGAGAAATAAAGCATATGAAACAATATAAAGCATATGAAACAACATAAAGCATATGAGAGAAATAAAGCATATGAAACAATATAAAGCGTATGAAACAAAATAAAGCATGTGAGAGAAATAAAGCATATGAAACAATATAAAGCAAATGAAACAATTTAAAGCATATGAAACAACATAAAGCATATGAAGCAATTTAAAGCATATGGGACAAAATAAAGCACATGAAACAATATAAAGCATATGAAACAACATAAAGCATTAGAAGCAAGATACACAACTCACCACTGGCATCAGCATCACTTGTAATACTAGCAAATGTATTCTGACGAGACATGGCTGCAATACTTGATGGTGGCGTGGCCCCTCTGCTGCCACTTGGTGCCCCCACCGAAGCATCACTGTCAGACTGACTACCGGCAGATTTTTCCAGTGCTGGGTCTTCATTCAGTGAAGAGTTAGAAGATACCAAAGACTGGCTTGGGTCGTCTGTTTAAAAACAAAAACATATCTGAGAAATTACAATCGTTTTGAGTATATACTGTGACGTCTGTGGCTTAAGCGTTGCAAACACACTTTGTGATTTTGTGATGCCAGATTCTATCCCAGCTGCAGACGATTTGGCAGCAGACCACCTTGCATTGTTTTCAACAGTGGTATCAAGAGCCGACCATTAAAAAAGCAACGGCAAACTACTGAAGGCATAACTGCCTAGTGACTAATATTGTTAAACTGGTATAGTGCTGGAGTCAACTTGTCCTCATACAAGTAAGTTCCAAGTTTCAGAATTGTCTGGGAAGTTAAGGAGATGAGCAAGTAAACTGAACCCCCCCCCCCCCCCTTTTCCTCCCCCAACTCTCCATGTTGTATGTCATAGACTAGAATATGTGAAGATCTAACATTTCACAGGAGAGTCTGCATATAAATAAAAATAAACTAGATGTTTTAAATGGATGTGTACGCAACATTCAGGTTCTGAAACTAGACTAAAGTTCAGAGGTGGATGAACACCCAGAACCTTTCACCAGAGTTGACATGTCAATTTTCTCCATGGCATTCAAGTGTGATGGGAAAAGAACAAACTGACAGACTCACTGGTTCTGCACAACTTAGTCATAAACAATACATGATTGAGACATCAAGGTCCTCTGGTATCAAGCATTCTGGAGCACAAACAGATCATCATGGTCTAAAGAGAATGGTGCAACAAGGAGTGACTAAGGGACCCGTTCAACACTCAATGCTGAGAGGAAAGGGAATAGGACACACAGGACTGCTACTGGTACCCCTGGAATTGTAACTCTGCACTTGCTGCTGAAGATGACAAGACAGTACTTACTGGGAATGTGTCAGTTTTCTTTCACAAGAAACAGCGATGGGCATTCTGTAGTTTTAACTGGCATGGGAATGGAACAACTATGGGTTATCCCATTTGCTGTGAAGTTGGAACTATGACTACCGGATTACTTGGTTAGCAATTTTTGTAATGGTTACAAATAATTTCTTTCTCAACTACATAGCAGCTTGCAGCCCCATCTAACTGTAGGCTGAAGCACCATAGCAGCAGGAACCTCAAAGCAGGCATTATTTTCAACTAAACATTACACTTACATGTACGCGCTCATGCATGCACACACAAAATATCAAAATGACATCTTTTTCATCCTGTGTTCTTCATCTCCAATGGCATATGGGCCTCAAACCAACTCCCATCAGTACTGGATTGTGCATAGTTGACTATTTAGCCAGTTTTTAACATGATGAGGTAACCAACCCAAGCCAGCTCAATTCCTAGTCATCTCAGTTAATCAGGTGTCATCTCCACAATGAAGGTTGACTGCAATGGATCTATAATCCCTGTGTGGCTTCCAGGACCCCATATTGGGGAAAGAGAAGAGACCTGCTGCCCCCTAAGAAGTGGTGAAATATTGGGGTGACTGCAGTCAAGCTAATACCAAGGAATTCTAGTGAAATATGACTAAAACGTTTAATGAATGGGGAATCACAAAAACGTGCACATTTTTCTGCTTCCCCATTTCGTTAAGCTTTTTAGACACATTTCATTAGAATTCCTTGCCCCCTAAGAAGCATGCTGTAAAAGACAAGTGAGTAGGAATTTTCTGAAATCCGATGTGTTGGGCCAAAAGGCATAAAAATTGCAGAACAGCTGTAAACAACAACATAACATGCCAGCCACTCTTTTAAGGGCGACTGCAGACGTTCTTCCACAAGCTCTGTTATTTGCCCTGGATATACATTCTCAGACTGCTGTTTGCCGATCTCTCAATGATATCCTTCCCTGTGTGCCACTGTCTGCCTCTTGCTCTCACCTTTAATTCTTCTCTTTAGTATGGTTTTTTTAAAGACTGTTAAGTCTTTTATTATAGTCAAAATATTTCACATGTCTTTTTTTAAATTCCCGTCAGCAACTCTCCTTTCATTACCAGTCTCTGAAAAGACTCTCTTATAACATGCTTGGTAAGGTGCATTGTTGACATTCTTTGCCCTATTAACACACTGATGAAATAAAATAACCATTCTCTGATTAACTCACCTTTGTTTCGCTTCCACAGTCTAGAGAAGAACCCACCACTGGGTCTCATCTCTGAGCTAAGTGCTCCAAACTCTGTGAATGTGTTTGGAGATTCATCCCAAATTTTCCTTTTATATTTGCCACTGTTACCTCCAGATGTTGATGCCATTTTTACTTTTGTGCTTTACAACTGTGAGGAAAACTAGTAAAAATATTACAGTTGTTACAAAAATTTTAAAGATTGTTTACATTTTCATATACTGCCCTACCTGCTTTATTATGACAGTGAGGTAATGCATAGTATATCAGAAAACAAATTTGTGAATTTATTTATTTCATAGCCCCCTTTTTAAAGGCATGTGTATTCATATTATTACTTCCATACTTTAGTTTATCTGTTACCTCTTTCCTTCACTTTAAAACTGACTTTTGTTCTATGTCTATTTCTTTATAGCATCTACTTCTTTACAGCATCTACTTCTTTTCTCCACTTTAAAACTGACTTTTGTTCTGGATCTATTTCTTTATAGCGTCTACTTCTTTACAGCATCTACTTCTTTCCTCCACTTTAAAACTGACTTTTTTCTTCTACTTCTTTATAGCATCTACTTCTTTCCTCCACTTTAAACTGACTTTTTTCTTCTACTTCTTTATAGCATTTACTTCTTTCCTCCACTTTAAAACTGACTTTTTTATTCTACTTCTTTATAGCATCTACTTCTTTCCTCCACTTTAAAACTGACTTTTTTCTTCTACTTCTATATAGCATCTACTTCTTTCCGCCATTTTTAAAACAGAGTTATTTTCTAAATTTACTTCTTTATAGCATCTACTTCTTTCCTTTACTTTAAAACTGACTTATTTCTTGTTCTTCCTTCTGTCCTCCTTCTCTCCATTTATTTTATGTCTTTCTGACATCTACTTCTATCCTCCAAATAAAAACTGACTTCCTTCTAGCACCTATCTCTTTCAAACATCTAATCCCTTCTAGCATCTACCTCTTTTTAGCATTTACTTCTTTCTAGCATCTGCTTCTCTCATCCACATTAAAACTATTTTCTTATCAGCACATACTTCATTTTTAGCATCTACTTCTTTATAACATCTACTTCTTTTCTCCCTATTAAAACTGACTTTTTTCTAGCATCCACTTCCTATTAGCACCTACTTCTTTGTAGCACATACTTCTTTTTTTCAGCATCTACTTCTTTCTCTCCCAATAAAACTGACTTTTTAGCATCTACTTCTGTATTCCCCATTAAAACTGTTTTCTTTCTCCTACTGCTTTCTGGCATCTACTAATGTTCTCTAGATTAAAACTGACTTCTTCTTTCTATCCACTACTTCCTTCTAGCACCTACTTCTTTCTAGCATCTACTTCTTTCCTCCATATTAAAACTGACTTTTTCTAGCACCTACTTCCTTATAGCACTTACATCTTTCTAGCACCTACTTCTTTCTAGCATCTACTTCCTTATAGCACTTATATCTTTCTAGCACCTACTTCTTTCTAGCATCTACTCCTTCACTGCCCATTAAAACTGTTTTGTTTCTTCTACTTTCTAGCATGTACTTTGTTTTTCTAGCATTCACTTCTTTCTAGACCTACTTATTCTTCCAAATTAAATCCGATTACTTTTTAGCAGCTACTTACTTCTTCTTTCTAGTATTTAATCTTCTTCAACACATTCACCAGCTGTAAATTCTGGTGGAAAGGTATGGTTGTTCATCCACTTCTGAATTTTAGTTCTTCTAGAACTTGAGTTTTTTATGCAAATCCAATTTACAGATCTGACTTATTTTGATGCATACTGTTTCCCTGCAATGTTATGAGAAGAGGGAAAATAGAACATGTTGTGACCATGGGAAAGATCTGTGGAAGGAGGGATAGAGGAAGACAACGAGAGAAGATTCTTGACAGTCTTGTTGCATGGCATGGAGGTGTGTCGGCACATGAACTGATACATGCTGCAGGTGATCGTGGATTATGGAGAGGCATGATCGCCCACGCCAGTCACAAAGCACCTGATGATGATGACTGTTTCCCTACCCCTATGCACTCTGAGTTGAAGGATCATCCCTAACTGGTCAAGTCTTAGGACATGCTTAAAGGGGCCATGGGGGCCCACACACTGGGGCCATGCCCCCCCCCCACACATACAAACACACACTGGGGCCATGCCCCCCCCCCCACACATACAAACACACACTGGGGCCCGGGAACCCCAGCTGCGGCATAAAAATCACCAGTGCTGCAAAGCAAAATTAAACTATACTTTATATATGTGGGGTCAGGAAAAAAGCCAGATTTCATTTTGCAACCTCTAGCCAACATTTTGTTTTTCACAACTGTCTACATCAGTGACATATTAAACGATTTATGATTATTTTTTAGCTTATACTGGCAGAAAGGTATTGTGTCATAACAACGCTAGATGTGTGTTAACATCGGGAGATGTATTACAAGGGTGGTATAAAATATGGCTGATCAGATGCTGAACTTCTCTTCCACCTTGTACTTCAGTGAAGTGTCTGGGGGAGATGTAACATTCGTTGATGAGCTCGGCCAAGAGCACTATTATTTATTATGACTAATGTTAATTTCAGTAAGGCTGTTCATAATGCCATCACTCCACATTTTCTTAGGTCTTCCACTCACTCTATACCCGTTGTAACGTTTTAGTGTGGCAGATAAGATAGTACCAGGGCTTTCTTGTTAGGTGTCCTGTCCAAACCACTTCATTTGTTTTTCTTTGATTATTTGTAAGACTGGTTTTATTCTGAACTTATCTAAGTACACATAATATTCATTTCTAATAGCAACAGTCATACAGATGACTGAGAAAAATATGTGTAAATAATTATTAAAATCTTGGTCACTCACTGTCACGTTAAATGTAGTCAGTACAGTAACTGTCTGAGTACAGTACCGAAAGTAAACCACCACTACTTAGAATGAAGAAGCAACGAGATGCCAGAGTAAACAATGCAGTGTTTGAGTTTAAAAATCGCAACTTCAGGTGTTGTTGTCCAAGTCAATACTGGCACAAACAATTTTTAATGTATTGGAATACGTAAGGTATGGTGGAGAAGAGGGTTTCACATAAAGAGAATGTAATCCATACTGTGAGAGAGCCAAACATCGATGGGTGTGTACCCAGCCTCTCCTCTCTGTTTGCTCCAAGATCTACAAGGGCGGCTACTCGCGTTACTTCACTCACTTCTGCTAGGCCAGATGACCGTCGCACAGCAGGCCCCGTGTCTGTCATGAGAAGAACATATTCTTTTTAACACTCTTTTTGGGACTTTTACTAAATTCTCAACTTTATTAACTTTTGACTTAGTATCAGTCTATTTTCAAAAGTTGTAACTGAGCAGGATTCTGGTTCATTATAACGGAAATCTTGGTTAAACCAGTGACTCAGAACAGTTGTATTTTTAATCTGACTTAATTAAGTCACATAATCATGTGACTTGAACTGTTTACATAACGAAGAGACAAAAGTCAACGCCTTCTTCCGGCGTACAAACTGACTTTTGTTCTTGATCTGCTTCTTTCGCAATTATTTTATGAGATGTGTTTCTTCTAAATATCCCTGGCTGTCACAAATATTATATACACTTTAGTGTGTGTGCTTGATCATTAATAAGTCTAAACTGTTATAGAAACATTACCGTGTCTGTTTAAGTACGGTGGGGTGAATAACCCCGTATTTACAACGAAAACAATTACCTGACAAGTGTACCGTACGGTCTATGCTTTCTATTCTTTTAACTACATCATAAACTGAATGGCGGACAAAAGTCTACCTCCTCCGCTAACACGGTTTCAGCTTTCAGTAAGAGCTCACTATAGACACACGTTAATGTATTCTGGTCTCCACAAGGCGTCTTAAGTCTCTCCCCCCCCCCCCCACCCCCTTTTTTGAAAGAAAAAAAAACAACCTCTTCAAATCCTTGTGAGAGAAATATAAAAGAAGTGAAACTGTTCGACCGTAAAACTCGACAGACAGTATATGACAACATATGAAGCATGGTATTGACCATGGTACTACCTGACCCGTGGTTCTGGTGACGGTGTGCGATGCTGACCCATGACCGCCCACGCTAATCGGCATGGCATATTATGGTTATATGGGGTAGCCACTTGAACATGCTCAGAGATGCATTTTATGTCTCACATTACAATAAAAGGTTACAACTGGCAAAATTGGTGGGAAAACCAGTGCGGGGTAGGCAAAGAGATGCATAGCCAAAGTGGTGGGTCCCGACAATGATTTGGTTTAAAAAAACGGATCAACATCTTGCTACACGGGTAGTAACCCATAAGTGCTCCGTTCTAATTCTAACTTAGGAGTCTGAGTCTGACTAAATAGTTTTCCGACCACTGCATTAGGGATAGCAAGGGACATCGGCTGAAAAGAGGTGGTTCTTGGATGACACAAGCAGAAGTTAACTAAAGACGGACTTTTAATCAGGTTGCAGTTGCAATTAGCATGTTGACTCTTCGTTGGCTACTGAAGAAGTGGGCGGAGCGTGTGCGAGAATGTCCTGGCTGCAGTGATGTTAATTGTTGATTCAATTATTCATTTATTCGAGTATTACCTGTGACCGGCCTTCTCTTTCCAGTTAGTAACTCCAAGTGGTTGTAGGTCTACCTACATATTAACCATCCACAGTCTCGTTGGTCTTCCCTGCTGCCTGCTCCCGGCGTGATGCTGACCACATCACCCATCAAGTGCCGATTGGTCTATAGAAATATATATTCCCAATACGCAGAGAAGCGCGGAAAAGGGACCTTTACTTTACTGTTGCCTGCTCACACCCAACTGTTTTGTGTACGCAGTTTTTTAGTTATAATTTCATTATCGTCAGATTAATTTTAGTAATTATCTCCCGCAAATTAATGTGTTCTGTCAGAAATAACGATGTTCAGTTCTTTGCGAGTGCTGATAACATGCCATTTGTAATTGTGCTTACCATCTTTAGCGAATCTAGAAAAGGAAAGAACGATTTTCATCAGACGTATGATGCTAGACACATACACACAAAAACTGCCTTCGATAGGAGATGAGGTCATCATCACACTAACTCCATTTACTTCACAGGACATTTCCAAGTGCCCATTTTTGGCAGAAATAACGATGTTCAGTTCTTTGCGAGTGCTGATAACATGCCATTTGTAATTGTGCTTACCATCTTTAGCGAATCTAGAAAAGGAAAGAACGATTTTCATCAGACGTATGATGCTAGACACATACACACAAAAACTGCCTTCGATAGGAGATGAGGTCATCATCACACTAACTCCATTTACTTCACAGGACATTTCCAAGTGCCCATTTTTGGCAGAAATAACGATGTTCAGTTCTTTGCGAGTGCTGATAACATGCCATTTGTAATTGTGCTTACCATCTGTAGCGAATCTAGAAAAGGAAAGAACGATTTTCATCAGACGTATGATGCTAGACACATACACACAAAAACTGCCTTCGATAGGAGATGAGGTCATCATCACACTAACTCCATTTACTTCACAGGACATTTCCAAGTGCCCATTTTTGGCAGAAATAACGATGTTCAGTTCTTTGCGAGTGCTGATAACATGCCATTTGTAATTGTGCTTACCATCTTTAGCGAATCTAGAAAAGGAAAGAACGATTTTCATCAGACGTATGATGCTAGACACATACACACAAAAACTGCCTTCGATAGGAGATGAGGTCATCATCACACTAACTCCATTTACTTCACAGGACATTTCCAAGTGCCCATTTTTGGCAGAAATAACGATGTTCAGTTCTTTGCGAGTGCTGATAACATGCCATTTGTAATTGTGCTTACCATCTTTAGCGAATCTAGAAAAGGAAAGAACGATTTTCATCAGACGTATGATGCTAGACACATACACACAAAAACTGCCTTCGATAGGAGATGAGGTCATCATCACACTAACTCCATTTACTTCACAGGACATTTCCAAGTGCCCATTTTTGGCTGCGTTCTGGGAACCAAAGTCAAATGCTTTTTCCAAACACGCTCTGTACACGGCTCGGACATGGCATTCCATTAACAATATTTATGGCTTATTATTCGCCGTTTTCACATTTTCTAAGGACAAACGGCTGAAGGAGACTAATCCATTTTAAGTGCGTAATAATAATAATAGTGTATGTATTTACTGCTCTTCAGGCTGATGTAAACAGCGGGTCGTGAGCCTGAGAATTTAGGATCGTGTGACTAGTGCTGTTGCTATAAACTATGCGGTTTATGATGTTTTTTCACTCAGACTCGAAAAACTAGACTTCGAACTCAGGTCTCCAGCGTGAGAGCCGATCATTGTAACCTCACTGTCAGCTGTTGTTCCTCGTAATAATGAAATAGCGCTGAATGGCAAATAAATATAACGACACATTTGATATACACTGTATGTGAAATATATAAAACAAATATTGAAAAAAGAGCCGGGGGGGGGGGGGGGGGGAAAGAACGGGGGACTCCTGTCCCGTGAAGGTAGCCTCACAGTAGTTCCTCTCCCCCCCCCCCCCCCCCCCCCCCCCCCCCCCCACACACACACGGTCGCCGCGGTCAAGTCGTTTGCTTCACTCTCTGAAGGTATTGTGTTCATTTCACGGACGCGTTGCTCTGCTCACGAGTGCAGTTTGTGCTTCAAAGAAAGCACCCAATTAGTCGACTCTTACGACATGCTTTTGGGTAGGCAGTGGGTCTATCCCCCCTCCTCCCCACATAACAGGGCATCGGAACCCACTCCGTAAAGTTCAGCTTGAACCGTTTTTTGGGTCTTGGGCAGATCTTAGGTCGATCTTGGGCAGATCTTAGGCAGTGGGATACGAATTGGGGATATTTTGGGACGGTTCCTGAAAAGGGCAATTTTAGGATGCGGGCGGAGAACGGCCTTGAAAATGAGCGACAGCCTCCATATATGCATACATGCTCGTGGGTTAGGGTAAAATGCAGAAATGATGACAAGTCAATGAAATTCACGACAAAAGCGAAGTCACAAAATAAGAACACCATTTGCAAACAGGGCATAGTCATGGTGATGAACGAATGGAAGTAACACACACATTGGAAATGATGACGCAATAAACGATGACTACGCTGAAAACAACCAGTACACAGCAGTTCTGGTGTTGTAGGGTTACTGTTAAAACCGACAAACACTAACCCCCCTATACTTAAGGACCTTCCGGAGAAATCCCTAGGAATTCCCAACCAAATCTCGCAGCCGCCGAGATGGGTTGAAAAAAGATGAAAAGAATCTACATTTTTTAAAACTATGGTAAGCCTTTCATGTTTATGCTCCGTTCTACTTCTAACTCAAGCCTGAGTTTGAAGAATCTCAGCGCAGTGCACAATTTTTAACTCTTAAATTTTGCCCGGGCAGCGCCGTTAGCATACCCTCTTCGATTTCCAACTGCCAGGGGATTTTTTTTTTAAGTGCGCAAGAAAACATATGGGCGCCCGGCTTGAACCCGGGACCTCCAGCACTCGAGGAGGACACTAAACCTTGAGACCACTCAGCCCCCGAGACACCTTTTTTTTTTTGGGGGGGGGGGGGGGGTAACCTAGTTGATCCCGTATCTTAGTACACTTATTTTTAAAGCGAGGCGCATACGTCATTTTGAGGTGACAGGTTCGATTTCCGACACGGCAGCTATAGCTTTCGATGTTTATGTTGTCTAGTGTGTCCTATCTTTCTATGAGTAAGGATCAATACATGCTGTTTGTTTATTACACATAATGTTATGCCTTCACACACATGGAGGCGAAGTGTTCAAACCGTCTGCCTCGCGCTCTAAAGGGCCCAAGTTAATTTCATTTTTACTGAGATCCATGGGTATCATCACAGGAGTTCATGTGACGCTTTCCTCAGACGGCTAGCCACTCAGCCATATGGAACAAAACCCGGGTTGCTTTATTATCTATTTATTTATTATAAAGAAAATAACATTAGATGCACGTAAAGCAAACCAATATTTCAGGCTGCTATGCAGTCGTGGGAACTAAGACAATCCACTCAGCACAAAGAGACATCTAATTCAAAGCATGGGGTTCCAACTCTGTGCTACCATGTGCCAGACATGGTCACTCACAACAAAAGCCATAAAAGAAAAATTACCCCCCCACGGAAATGAGAAGGGCTGTGACGTGACCATAAGAGATAAGATCAGAAATGAACCCCGATCAATGAAGTCGATCCTCTCGGCACAGAACTTATTTGGATTACATAGGGGATCAGTGACAGGAAGTAAGTATAAGCCCACTTAAGGGAGAATGCCTTGTGACAAGGGCCATACAAAAATTAATGGAAAGAGAACACAGGACGTTAAATATATTTAACCACCCCACGGGGTAGGCCAAGAACAAGATGGAAGGATAACATCAGAGATTAATATACAACAGAACGATGTGCTATGGTCGAGGCAGCCAGAAGAGCAGAAACAGAAATTATATCTCCCTCGACACCCAAACGGTCAAAGAAAGTTTAGAGAGAAGAAGCTATGGAAGGGTACCTACCCATACAGGGGAAATCTGCAGGTCAAGAGGACAGGCCAATATTTGAGGGGGTGGTAGATGTGGCAGTATGCCGTCGTGGGAACTAGGCGGCACTCTCTCGTGGGATCTAGGTTGGTTCGGGGTTAGGAAAAGTTCTAAATGTTTTTGGGACGTCTTCAAAGCACTGATCAAGCCGAGAAACCCGATCTTACCACCCTCTAAAATGTTGGACAATCTACGTCATCTCAGAGTAAGATGTGAAAAAAGAAATAAAGTACACGTGACAGTGGAAATTGGAGTCGATCCTGGCAGACTTTTAGACTTATTTAAAGATATCTAGGCAGTTTGATATCACAGCATAAGTGTTAGAGCTGATCTGAAGGGTGGATAGACAAAACTTTCTTTCCCCGCAACACGGCATTTTCTTAAAATATATTTAACCACCCCCTTTCCACCCCTTAAGGCGTACAGGGCTAGAACTGTATTTTTTATATATTCAAAATGGTTGATGTATTAAGCACGATGCCGGAGCCACCTTTAATTCCCAGGACTGCACCCGGCACACCTAAGAGTCACGTCATGAAAGTTTAGAAAGAAAAAGTCCGGGTAGATGCCTGCCAAGAGAGAAAGAAAGGCCACGAGATGATGGCGTGAGGATGTAGGCCGCTGAACCCCAGATGGGTTAAGATTAAGACGCAGAGCATCTGGGTTGTGATTTCGAGAATTTATTTATTCTAACAGTAACGAAGACGTCTTCAAAGAAACGGATTCACAGCTTGAAACTCGATAGCCCACATCAGAAAGATTAAATCTACATTCTAGTCAGTCACTTGTCAATTAAGCTGTAAGGTAAGTATATATATGACAGTAGGAAAGTTGGAGGGGATCCATAAGAGGGAGACTAACAGAGAAAATATAATTGGTACAGTACTCATATCATTATTTTAGGATCATCTGTATTAGAGCTGACTGAAGGTTGTTCATGGATCATGACAACTGTATTTCTACTACGGCATTATTCTTATTATTATTATTCTCTATGCTCCACAGGAAAAAAGACTGAATACCTACCATATTTTTTGTCTGAGACAAAATGGGTGATGTGTATAGCATGGCGCCGGCCACCTTTACTTCTCAGGACTACACCTGTGCACACACCAAAAATACATCAGGTATTTTTTACTGAAAAAAAGTCCTGCGCTGCCTGGGAACGAACCCACGACCGCACGCGAGCGTCTAGTCGTATACGCCACTGCGACCCCTATAGAAAATTGGGTAATTGGGAATTTTTTATTCTGGGTTTATTATTGCAGGTTTTTATGTATTCAAACTTGTAGACAAATACAATTATCAGCTTGATAGGCACTAGACTTGGGAAAAAATTATGCAACTCGGGTACTATGGAGTCAGAAAGTGAAAGCTGTAAGTAACATTTTGAAAGTAACCGAATAACGTGTAATGATCCATAAATGTGAGTAAAATGCCATATAATGAGGGAATATCTGCATATTATGTATTTTGTGTGGCAAAGACTGCCACTATCCCGCATTCGGACTTTACAGTCACAGCAGATGCTGTTCCCAAAGCCAGCGGCAACAACTGTATAGTCTACTACTTTTTTATTCCTATTATTATTATTATATATTATCAATATTACTTTAATGACTATTTATCGGGCCTTTATTTTTTTCTTCCATTCCACATCACGTTCTTATAAAATCTCACGTGACCTCTCCTGGTGGGCGCTGGTGACTGGAGTACTCTCCCCTTTGTTGCTGCTGTGCAGTTAGTTCAGGTCCCCAGTCAAAACGTTGATTTGTGTGTTTTGTGCAAGCTGTTCTGCTGCCTTATTTCATTAGGCTTTTTAGTCACAGTTCACTAGATTACTTTCTCTGCAACTAGGTTAGAATGGGCTACACATGTGCAAACACACACAAATGTTCTTCCCTGAACTGAAGGAAGTAGTAAAATATAACACAGTATTTTCTTTATAGAAAAAGAAACAATATTTTAACATTCTTGTGAGTGAACAAAATCTGGTCTGGTAGTCTTAGTTTCAGCTTCATAGCAAATGGGTCACTACATCTTTGCTCCGCTCCTGTGCCAATGAAAAAACACACAGAATGTTTATCACAGTCCCTTGTGGAAAAATTGACAGACTGCTGTCTCAGCATATCTAGCATACACATGCATTAAAGCATACCGAAGTTCTAACACAAACAGTCCGACATTAGAAATGCAGTTCATCATTGATGGTGGAACAGGCATCCCACCATTTTCTGAATCTACAATTCACACCACCACCTAAAAATGAGGACTGTGAGTAAAACTACATGCGCAAGAACACACTGTATAAGTTACTCAGCTAAACTCATTGTCTATATAAGTACTCAAAACAATTTATTGTTACTATCTGAAGCTCTCTGGCGAAAACACAATTCTTATGACAATCACAAACTTATAGCACTCAAAGTAAACACATAAGAAAAAAACTTTTAAAATCAACATACAATGTAACTCTCTAACTTCAGAATTCTCAACATTAACATTATCAAACACTCAACATTAATGATGGATACAGTGAAAGTGTCAACTGTCTGAATATCAGAACTGGACTTTTTAAAATAAATTCCCCTGACTTCCAGGTAGACTCAGCCTTAAATGGGTATCAGATAAAATCATGGGAAGGAAAGGCAGCCGGCTTGATGCTGAATATATCACCCACCGAGTGCCGACTGGTCTGTAAAATGTCGGTCTAGCCCTATATGCCCAATAGGTCTGAAGGCGGAGAAAAGGGTCTTTTACTAAAGTAATGCCAGAAATAGAGATTTAACATCTATTAGAGATCAACAGAGCAATAGCATCTCAGAGAGGGTACTTACTTACCCAGGCATTCCAAAAGATTGCTGAAGGGGTTGAGATGCTTAGCCGTGTGGATGTGGGAAGCAAGGGGAGACTAACACATTAAATATCTTTAGTTACTCAACATGGAAGCCTAAAAAAAAACAAAAAAAACACGATGATGGAGGGTGCAGCTTGTGGAGGGCGAGGCAGGGGTCGACCTCCGCAAAGATGGATACAGGACACTGAAGATTCACTGGCATTGAAAGCACATGGGGCTGAGGAGCTGGCTAGGGAAAGGGATACTTTATGCCTGCCGTGAAGAGAGTGACGTTCTGCAAAGGACTTGCCGATTGCTGATGAGAAGACAGTGGATACACAGACAATGTTAAATGTTTCCGTTATCTGGCATGTTATCTGATATGTATATAGATCATTCCCCATACATTCTTTGAGTGACAATCAATACCTGTTCATTTATCTGAGAGTTTAGAAGCTGCTAGATGAAGGGCTGAGAATATTGGACTCTCATTTGGGAAACCTAGGTCTGAATCCTCAGTAAAGTGACTTGAGTTTTTTATTTAAAAGGGGAGGGGGGGGGGCACACATAAAGTCCTAACCTGCACAGTCAATTGCAGATGCATCAACCATGTGACTGTAAATCCTCAATCAAGAGGCCACGCCTCCCCTGTACAGTCATTAATGATGATTTAAAAAAACACACCAGAGAATTATTGATTAACTGATAAGATACTTTTAGTAAAAGAATTCAAGTATTTCATACAGGAAAGGTCTGCAGCATATGTATTTTCTGCCTACAGTATAGCGGTGGGGGGGGGGGGGGGTTGTTGACAGACTGGCTGCTGCCACTCCTCTGAGTGGTGATTTACATTCTGATTAGTCAGACAATAAGAAAGCTCTCTGGTATCAGGAACATAGGTCTGCAGCACATACACAGCATCCTCATCTGCTAAGGCTAATTCTGCAGGGAGTAAAAGTTAGTTTACAGGATGTTGCAGAACCAACCCCAGCATTTTTTGGCTGTTGTAGTTTTTCTAGGCAAATTTTACCTTCAGTAGTTTGCCACTGCTTTCTGAACGGTCAGCTCTCTGCACCACTGGAAAAACCAAGGCAAGACAAACTGTCCATAGCTGGGATCCAACCCGGCATTACGAAGCACGTTCACAACGCCTAAGCCGCAGAGTAGAAATATTCTATGTAATAATTTTACATGTGTATAGCTAAGTTATCATGACCGACTATCTCCATAAAAAACAAACTACATTTCTGGTGGCAAGTGTTGGCTTTGGCACTTCTAGCAACAGCCGTATGCATTTAAAAATGCAAATTAATTCAAGAGACTTTTTCCTTTGCTTCATATGAATATGTTTTCAAAATAAACAACCAAACTATAGTCAATAGTAGCCAAAAGGTGTGGCGAAAATGAAAAAATATGAACATTAAAAGTAACATGGAATTTATAATAATTTATTTCTGCAACATCCACACTAAAGAAAATAGCAGAAAATTAATAATTTGTATCAAACTTTATCAAAATACAACAGCATATATTTTAACAATAGGATGAGATTACAGAATATAGTGAGCGTTAAACTGTCTAACATAATCTCTACATGTATTCCTCTCTAACTTTTCTATTGTCATGACATACTTCACTTTTCCCCTTCTCATGTTGTGCCCAAGGAATAGGGATGGTCTTTTATGATCTGGGTTATCAGTTCTCTGTGTAAACTAACTGCTTTAAATATATCTTCTACATATTACCTTTTTTTTCATGTCTGCAGTGTTATCAATCTTCTATAAAACTACACCCCTCAGTTGCCACATAGTTGTATTATTATCAAATTTGGAACATTTGAAAATTTTTTTATAAATAATGTTGCCAATATCTAATTAGTGCACAAAATACTTATCTAGAACTATATAAACAGCTAAGAAACACAAACCTACAGCACAATGTCATCCCTTTCATATTTCTGTAAATTTACCACCATCAGGTAACTCACAGTATGTTCTGTTACTATACTACACATGGTCTAAACTGTCTGTTCTGCTATTCAGTTACATTAATCTCCTACATCTGAACTGTTTAACTCCTTCAGTGTCATACTCGTAATAAAGAATGCCCCTCTGATGTAAAAAAAAAAAAAAAAAAATAAAACAGACTGTAGAGTTAACAACTGTCCAGGGCTGAAAGAGTTAGAAACTCAGTTCATCCCATTATGAGACTCATAGCAGCATTCAAAAAGCTGTACCCCAACCATATCACCGCTGTCAACTGTCAAATGTGTGAATAGTATCATGGAAAATAATTAAAGAAATGACATAATTCTTGCTGAAATATCAGTACTGGTTTCCGGCAAAGGATCAATCATAGCAATTCACTTCATACAAAAAGAACAAGACATTGTCAGAAATATCACTTTTCACCAGAATATCACGCAGTTTTTAATTAACAACCTAATTACCAGGCCTCATCAGGATTCATCTGGGTAATGATTTGACATCACAGCATTCAGGACAAGCCTATATTCACTCTGTCTCCCTCCTCAACAGCCAGTAAAGTCCCCCCCCCCCATGATTGGGGCACAGAGCCCACAGACACTACCCGCTGTCATCTGGTTAACTACTCATCTTACCCCCCCCCCCACCCAGTTGTGAGTGGAGCCCAGAGCCCACCCGCTGCAACTTTTCAATAGCAGGCTCAAGAGTTCTTTTGTCAATATCTGATCTGTGCTGCCAGGCATCCCACTTTAACGGATGAGAGGTGGCTGAACCAGGGCGCGCTCGGTTGCTTGGTATGCTGTGGGGGTCTTAAGCTGTTACTGACCCCTTCAATCACATGTGCTTCTAGGTCTCCCTCTGCCTCTTTTAGTGTTTCCATATTTATGTTCAATTAATTTATGAAATAACAAGAGTTTGTTTGAATATTACTTTATATTTTAAGAAGAGAGTAACATCTGTTAACAAATTATATTTTAGAGAGAGAGGGTTTATACTTGTTTGAAAACACAATTTACAGAATAGTTTCTTCTGCTTTTATCCTCAAATGGGTGGTTGGTATGTTCAAAACATCTGATGTGAGTAAATCCTGAGTCAGTTGCCTACTATGACATGCTTGTTAAGAGGCAGCAAATCTATTCATCCCTCTTCTCCCCTCCCCAGTTGGGCAAGGAACTCACACAGGAAATATAACAATATTATCCCCTTTACACAAGAGGGTTTAAAAAAAAGAGAGGCAATTTTGTGTTTTGGCAGGAATAAAGACTGGGTGTGTCTGACATCACCAAATGTATACTTAAGAGTGATGCGGAATTAGGATTATCCATCATGGCCCCAATCAGTCAAGTGTCGCAGAGAACAAAAGGTCATACCTGCATATGGATACACCCCTCCACATAATGCACCATTGGGGAACAGTGCGCCACAGTCACCTTCCTATGGTCGGAGAGAATCATCTTGGAAGTAAATCAGAGACCCACAGCCCCTTAACAAGCATGTAATAAGAGGTGACTAATCAGATGTGTTGGGCCAAAAGGTGCAGATTTTGCAGCCTAGCTGTAAACCCAAAACAACAGGCCAACCTCTCTTGTAACGGCAATCGCAGAAGAAGAAATTCTAAACAATATTTCCTCTATTTGAATTTCAATAATGAGACAACAGTGCTTTAAAAAAATTGTAATGAGAACATAAAACAATTTAATCCACAGTTGACTGCTTATCACATTTTGCAGTATCCCTTCTGGAGCATACTGTGAAAATATCAAATGTATTCTGTTTCAATCAACGAGGAGCCATCTCCACAATAAAGGTTGGGTGCAACATGCTCCCTCTTTCGCCCTGTTGAAGACTCTCTCTCAGACCATTGTCTGTCCACCTCTTGCTCACCTGCCTTGAACTGTCCTCTCCAGTATGGTATTTATAATAATTAAAAATAATAATTTTTCAATGTACAAAATATTTCATTTTGTTTCTTCATTTCTTTCAGCAGCTCTCCTATTTTCTTCAGTGCCTGGGCATATGACTGTTTTTTACTGTTTTTATTCTCATTATTTAAATTGTTGTTTTAGTTTAAAAGAGTTAAAATAATAAACCTCACTGAACAGTAACAATTGGGATGAAACTTGAGGAGACCCAAGGAGTTGTGAAAAAATGTATGAAGGTAGTCACCAATAACTCATGTAGAGTTGGTTGGTAATTAATGAGCTCAGTCATGCCATCATTTAATGTTATCTGGCAGCTCTTGTTTCCAATACACAACTCTTCTGTGGGAGAACATGTCTACTGCTTGGCTTGTGCTTCGTGGCTTTCCTCTTCAGTTTCAATGTGCCAGCTTTTGTCACTCTGTACAGTTGGGTTGGCTGGTCCCAGGAATGCAGCTCCAGATATTGCACTTTCAGAGCTGAGATATCTGGAGAGGAACAAATATTGATCACAGTATAATAGGAGCAAGCAAGTTCAAGTAAGCATTTTGAAATCATGCATCTTTCCCGTAGCAATTTATGGATGTGAGTCATGAGCTCTTGATCAATCGATAAAGAGAAGAAAAAACAACAGGAGCTTTCGAACTGAAATGCTTCAGAAAAATTCATAGAATACCATGGACCAGGAAGAAGAAAAACATCGACATCCTGCATGACGTGATCATCCAGGAGAATTGGCTCATAAACAGCACCCTGTCCCAAAAGCTGAGGTACTCTGGCCATGTTAAATGTCACTGTGGCCTGGAGAGAACGGTGACAGTGGGTATAGTTTCCAGAAAATGAAGCAGAGACAGATCTCCAAGAAGGTGGATACAAGACACTGAAGATGCATTGGCTATGAAAGCAAAGATGGCTGAGAACTGGCTAGAAAATGAGAGACTTTCAGGTGTGTCGAGACAAGAGCAATGTTCTGTAAAGGACTTGATGATTTTATCTTAAAACCTCAGAAAACCCACGGCCAATATCAGAAACTTGAAATTGAAGAAACAAATATGCTAGATATCTTGATATCATCGATCGATCAATCAGTTTGACCCCGCTGAGCTACTACCTTAAGGTTTACCATATGTCACAGACCTCTGATTGACCTTGATGGCCGTGGCTTGTTTGGTGGGCCTCTGACAGACAATCTACACCTAGCATACACTGAACCTGGATGCACATAGAGCACACATGACAATCTTTAATGTAAAGTACAGATTAACAAAAAGACAGCTGACTTCATGCTGTATGGCCACCTGTTACTTGGAACCCTGGCCAAGCGAGCTTTACATTAACTACACTCGCCAGTGCGTTCACTCAGGCGAATCTCCAGGTTTGCAAACCACACCTCTGCGGGATACGCTCTTTTCCTTGTCACTGGACCTCACCAGGATCGCAGAGCTTATGTTGGGTGCAGGGCCAGTGTACCAAGGCTAGAAATCATCATTAAAAACCATATCTCTACCCGATTCTACTGATCAGAATATACCAACACTACTTACGTATTATGAAACAACACAACACCTATCGCTGCTAAATGCTATACAACACAAAGAAGCTATCCTACCATAATGTAACACTTAACACAATCTATTATTCTAAACCTAACGTTCTACATGTGTCTAACTACACACGTCCTTCCTGTCTCAAGTCTCCCAGTCGAATGCCAGTGGCCTCCCACCTCGTGACTTTTGTCAGGGTCATCTCGCTCAGTTTTGGGTCATGCAACAAACATGACAGTGAAACTGCCAAAAAGAGAGTTCACTCTTTCAGCACTTAATCGCGGTCATCACTGGGTCTCGCTGAGCAGTTGTTTCCCCTAGGTATCAACAGCACATACTTGTACAGTCAGGCGGTCCACCGTGCTGACCTCTGTGTCAACTCTGGGTTTCTACCCATACACACAGTACACCATCTCTATGGTCTACACCGCCACATGACTGTACAAAACAGGGTTCTAACACTACCATTTTGAGAATTAAAAATCTCAGCGTAGACGGTAGACCAACAAGGCAGATCCCAGATACTTTGTTCAATCTCCAAGCAGATCCCAGATACTTTGTTCAATCTCCAAGAAGATCCTATATACTTTGTTCAATCTCCAAGCAGATCCTAGATACTTTGTTCAATCTCCAAGCAGATCCTAGATACTTTGTTCAATCTCCAAGCAGATCCCAGATACTTTGTTCAATTTCCAAGCAGATCCCAGATACTTTGTTCAATCTCCAAGCAGATCCCAGATACTTTGTTCAATTTCCAAGCAGATCCCAGATACTTTGTTCAATTTCCAAGCAGATCCCAGATACTTTGTTCAATCTCCAAGCAGATCCCAGATACTTTGTTCAATCTCCAAGCAGATCCCAGATACTTTGCTCAATCTCCAAAGAAGTTATATTCAGGGCACCTCTAATGGCTTCACCAGCCAGGTGTAACCTACAGCTTCTACGCGGGCAAGGGCCGGATGATATCAAAACATGGAGAAATCTTCATTAGAAAATACTGGCAGAATGCAAGACAGCAGGCTGTCAACATACACAATGATAAACACCTTTGCAGGGTTTATAACATCATGGCAGGGATTATAACAAGAAAAATGCATTCAAAATAATCTTTGCTACACTTACAATTCTGTAACCCTCTTCAGATCCTCATTTGTCACTTTAAACAGTCTGTCCCGGTTTTTCTGCCGCATATCATCAGAGATGTCGTAAACAAACCTGGTCTGACCCCGGCTGCCTGGAGGAACTGGTTTATCGATCTAAGACAACAACAAAATCATCAAGTATTACTGTGTAATTTTAGCTTAAGGAAGTTAGTTCTTCTTCTTTTATGTTCCCCTGGAAAAGGGCAGCTGACACCTGATGTTGTGGTTTACAGAAAGGCTGTGATATCTGTGTCCTTAGGCCCAACACATCTAACTTCAGCTACCCCCTAATTGGTCATCGCTTATGACATGCTATTAGGGGACAGTGTGTCTTTTAATTTTGTTTACTCCCAGAACCCACATGAGGATAAGAAAGTTCAAAACTTTTGAGCAGTGGCCACAGAAAATTGTATCCACATACATGTGTCAAATTCTGGACAGTGATAACTAACTTTAGCTTATGCGCAGAACTATCTGCATACATCTTTGTACATATTCTTGAAATTATAAGAATACTCATAAATCGCTGAGATTCCTCGGACTCGGACTTGAGTTAGAAGCAGAACACAGCAGTTATGGGTTACTACCTTTGCGGCATGATTTTGATCCGTTGTTCAATCCTTTAAACACATAATTCTACCTACAATATATGTGTGTACATTTTGATGGACCCCTGATATCCGCCACATACTGAAAATTATGATGTACAAGCAGATCTTATGTATAAGCTGACCTCAAGATTCTTAGCTCAAAAGTTAGAGTTGTGCCTATAATTTTTTTTTAACCCACCATTCAAGTTGACCCCTAGTTTTTAAAAGACTTTTTTAAGGCTTGAAAACTCGAATTTCAACTCCGCAATTTATGGTAATTCTGTTCACACACAAAATAACCTATCATTACACACACATATACAAATATATATTCTTGAACAGTGATAACTAAGGCATTTAATTCTATCTTTAAACACCTGTATATATGTTTAGATAGTGATGAGTGTACACATATGTACATATTCGAAATTGTAATAACTGATGCATTTTTTAAATAATTCTACCCAGAAAGAAGCAGGGGGTCTATCCTTGTACACAGGTCCATGTTCGTAGTGGTCAGGTCATTTGCTTCGCACTCTGAAATTCTAGGTTTGTTTCATGGACGTATTGTTCAGTTCACAAGTGTGTTTTTGTGGGGATCCCTGGGTTGTCACTAGAGCTACAGAGTCTGTACTTTGTGTGCTATCAGGAGGTGATTAGCCATTCTGCGGAGAGAGACCTAACCATATTTGATAATCTGGTGCAATGAAGTTGATCCTCTCGATTTTAAACGTTAATGCTCATAAATGCACCAGAAAACCTTTCCGAACCCACCTTCTGAAAGACTTCTAATTTTGCCTCATCCACATCTTCTGCAGTGTACTCTCCCTTGGTTGCCCAGGCTATACACTGTTTGAATACATTCAGTGTCTCCAGACTGCGTGGATCCCTGCAAGGGGGAGAAAAAAACCAGAACCAAATGTATAAACATGCATACAAGCTTGATCAACTATTCCCCCCACATACTCCGCACCACTGGGTGGTGAACTGATACATGACAAGGCACATGTGGTCAAGGTCCTTTGGGAACAAGCAACAGAGTCAGTAGAGAAAGAAGATTATTATGGCCTGGAGAGAATGAGGCACCTGGGTGTAACCAGAGGATCTGGCCGGCTCACTACACTCAGAGGAAAGGCAAGACGGGCATATACCCAGATTGTGACCGGCACCATCAGAATTGGAACTATGCGTTGGCTGCTGAAGATGAGTGTCGTGAAATGATAGCCATTACGCATCGGTCTGTAAGGCTGATAACCTGTCTTACCTGTAATCTGCACATAATTCAAACTTGGACTCGCCCAGAAATATATAGTCCCTTATATCTATATATATAGGCCTGTATTGGACAACATTATTATGTCTGCCTTTTCTGGTTACTTTAACTAAACTCCACTTTTAAATGTATATCTCTTGGGGATATATTTAGGGAGTTAATTGAGGTTTCTTGGAAACCGATTTACTCCTTGCCCCAGTATACAAGGGACTTCTTTTGTACCAACGCCTGAAATGTCTAACTGACGCCATTCTCCTTGCCAGCTTCTCAAGCCTCCAGATGTGTTAATCTGTGCCTGTATAACTTTCAATTTTCAAGGCAATCTGGAAATGTCTCAGTTTTTACATATGCTTGGGTAAGTTAATTATAGTTTACGAGTACCTAGAATGATGTCTGTAAAGTAGTCACTGCTGTAGAGAAATCCGTATCGGCTGTGTGATTTCACTTAGTTCGACCGTTCTTGATCGCTAGAGAAGCGGATCCGAACGTAGATCTTCCACTGTACAGACTAAATAGCTTATGCCCTCAATAAACCACCCATACTGATTAAAACTTAATACCCTTACAAGTGTGTACGTTGTAAACTAATTAAAGAATCTGTACATACGAAATGGGGACAGAATTGGGTCAGGGCTGTGTTAATCAAAGTCTGTGTGTGCTTGACCCAGATCAATGAGTGCTGGGGCGGTTGGGAAAGCTAGGGAATGCAGGTACTGACAGTAAATATTGGTGTTTGTGTGCAGAGTGAGAGGGATAGGGAGAGTGATATATGTGTTAGACCACTTTATCTATCTCCACTGTATATCTGACTTGCCTTCTCTTGCACTAAACAGACAGATAAATATAGGAGACTTATGTCTTTTGGTCTGGAGAGGCAATCTGAGGAATGAAACAGGAGAGCAGGGAGGAGTCAACAGATGGGGGTTGATGACTGATGCTTGCTCTGTCTTTCCTGTCAAGATGTTACCCTCTTGATGATGACTAATGTTGAGTTATTTTCTTGACAGGATGTATATTTTCTGAAGAGCTGGCAGAAGATTCACAGTCTCACCAACATCCAACCACTATCCAACCACCAGAACCAACTTGTTACCCACCAGCTAACACCTGTGAAGGTTCCTGACATCTCCAAAATGGGGGAGATTGTGCCTCAAACAGCTACCAGTGCTAGAGCTTAATGTGGCTCAAAGACATTGTGTGTCCTTACTGGTGATAGAGACTTGCTAAATACCAGTACAGTTGCTGTACAGTGAAGTACTCTTACTACTTGATCCAGTGGAGCAGAATTCCCAGAGTCAAAGACAGTCAAATCATCCGGAGCTGAGGGAGGCATCATAGACAGAGATAAGAGAAGATAAGTCTAATGCTTCGCATGATGTTGTGTTCCTCACAGCTCCCTGTGTCCAGTGATGAAAAGATGTCATCTCTAAGACCTTCTGTCTGTGTAGTGTCTGTTTGATTTGGACATGATATCCTGAGATCTAGCATTTGTCTCACTTTTATATATCTAATTTATATTGATTACATACATTCATTTTCATGGCTGACTTAGGTGTCTCTATTTCACCTTTTTAAGTGTTTAGCAGTTGTGTATGTATGTGTATCTTCATTATATGTGTTAACATGGTTATGATAATGAACTATCATAACCTGGGGGCTTTCTTTAGTAAGTAGTGGGGGTGTCCAGCCAAGTGTGCCTAGAAATATTATCTATATATATATTGACATATTTTGTAGTGCCAATACTTGAGTTGCCCTACTCCAGAGATAAGTTGATCGTATATTGGCCACGGGGAATCCCTTAGACCAATACGAGCCAAACGACTCAACATAATTATCTCTGAGTGCTGCTGGTTCTGAAGGAGAAATCCTTACATTAGGCACGCGACAGGAGTGATATGTGACAATGAGGAAGGAGCATGCATGGGAATGCTTTGAGCGCTGTGATGTCAATTCTTGACTCAACTCAACTCAAATTTGCTGGCACATGAACTGAACAACCACGGGGTGGCTCGTTTGCTACGAAACTGGAACTGTGATTAGCTGATACAGCTTCTTCTTCTTCTCTAGTCCTGTGTTGCCCTTTAGCGTCAGGTTTTGAAGAGGCATCAGGTGAGAGCCTTGGTATATGCTGGGTAGATGCTGGTATTTACCGCCTCAGTTATTCCATCTATCCATCACTATTTTGATTGGCCCCTGGAACTGCTTCCATTATGTATAAGTGACAGAGCTCTATGTTTTACACTGACTAGGGATAGTCTTGACACATGACCAAACCATTTGATCTATTGTCTCATGATGTAGTCCTGGTGCTGATCTAATTTCTTTCCTGGTATCCTAATTTCTGATACAGCTTGGACTATAAAATAGGTTCAGAAAATATACTTTATAAATTTTTTTTTTTTAATGGTCCATGTTGGTAGTCATTTTCCCAATCATTTCTGACACAGATGCTCTCCCATGCCATGTTGTCAAACTATCCAGCATCTGTCTCCCTCTGCTACCCCAACTTTCCCACTGTCACAATGTATTCCAGTTTTATCCTTCTCATGACATGACCACATAATGTAGACTGTCTCCTACTGCAAATATTTTGCAATAGTCACATTTGTTTACAAATCACTGAACTTGTACACTGTAGATTGAGGGACATAACATACAAAGGGAATCTTTACCTGTAGGAGAAAAAACTGAAAGCCCCAGAGTTGACTCGGGCACCACTGCCATATGCACCTCCCTTCTCTCTGAAACGATAAATGAGTAATAGTGTTAGCCTAGAGAATCTCTCACATTTATAGGCAGGCAGGCAGAGAGAAAGGGGGAGGGGGGATAGAGGAGGGAAGAGAAGGAGCATAGAAAAAGGGAGAGAGATAAGCAGAGATGGGGGGATGGGGAAGGGACAGAGAGATTGGGAAGGTTAAAGACAGAGAAAGAAGGAATAGGAGAAAGAGGGGAGAGGTAAAAAGCTGTGCAAAAACATTAAGTTATGAGGATCAACTTCCCAACATAGGGTTTATACTTGATGTTTTGCTATCTATCCACAGAATGGACAGCTGGCTGCCGAGAGTGTCACACAAAGCTGAACTCTGTAGCTCCTGTAACAATCCCCTGGAATCTTTGTAAAATTGCATTCATAAACCAAACAGCACCATCTGTGGAATAAACCACTTATTATACGTTCTTCTTGCTTTCCTCTCTTTTTTGAGTGGGCCAAATCCTCTTGTCATTTATTGCTGCATCATTCTATTCAGACCTATCAATTTTTCCACACTGTTCATGTGATCACAAAGGGCCTTGACCACGTCTACCTTGTCATCACCAAGTGGTGCAGAACCAGCCAAACTATCAACCTTTTAGTTTCCCAACACACCAGCATCCCCTGATGAAAAAAGAAAAGATACCTAAATAAGCCTTTACAATGGCAGTTTACTGTAAGGAAGGTAGTCTTATTTTGAAAAAAAAACAATAGCAAAATCATATATAAGGGAGAAAGGCTACCTGATTTCTCTGTGCAAAAACTTCCGTGTCATCAGTGTGGCTAGAACATTCAACCTGCAATCAAACCACCAAACATTATAAAATAATGAAACATCCATATCTACAATACAGTTGAAAGAAGGAAATCTACCATTCTCATCAAAAACAAAGAAATAAAACAGAAAGAAAGAAAAGTTAGGGGCAAGTTATTTTAGAATAAACACACGGCAGTTTCCTACTCTTAAGCCACAGCTGCACAACTGTTATCTACTTGACTGTCAGCCTGATGGTCTTGTGTTCAAATCTATCTAAGCAAGATTTTAAAATCTTTTTAATAATTTGTATTTGTTGTTAAAAATGATCTGGTCGGCCTAGCCTAAAACAGGCAGCAGGAAATGTTCATGAAAAACAGGCGACCAGCAAAACTGATGCTGACTATATCACCCATCAAGTATAAAGCTTAGTGAAGTACTTACAGTCTTACATTAAACAAGCTCCAGTGAATTTAAGCGACTTAACAAAATACAAGCTATGGCTAGGAAGCTCCCCAGAAGGAAATGAAAAGATGTGCACAAATACAACAAATTCTGATCAAAGCCCTTATCAATAAATAAAACAACAGGAATCATATACCAACAGCATACAACTGGGAATGTCACAGAAGAAAGTGGGGAATGAGAAAATAGGAACAGGAACAGCTTCTTGATATTAGTTCACCTGCAGTCACCTTTATTTCTGACCTCAAGATAACAGTTTACCTGCGCAAACAATATTTTAATGTATCTAATTTTCAGGAGCTGTGGCAGTGTACTGGCTAGACATTCACCTGCTATGCTGAAGATCTTGAGTTTGAATCCATTCTGGTGGATTTAGGAGGGAAAATTGACTTCAGCTCCCAAGTTGGTAGCCTAAACTGGGGACCATGAAATATCCTCAGAATTAAAAGTGGCCGGCCTAATGTTGACTACATTGCCCACTGAGTGCCGACTAGTTTATAAATATATTTATACTATGTAAAAAATGATCCTTTACTAGTTAACTAGCTAAGAATGTTTTGGCTGTCCTTGAAAGTGGAATAATCTTCTGTATTCGCCCTTAAAGTATTACCTGGATGTTTGCCCACAAAATGGTGGCTGGTGCAATGTGCTGTGGTTTACAGCTAGGCTGTGATATTCATGATTACTTCCAAAACATGTGAATTCAGCCAAACCTTAATCAGTCACCTTCTATGACATGCTTGTTAGGGTAGCAGTGCGACAATTTCATTTCCCCCACATGGGAAAAAGTCACATACAATTATTAGAAATAAAATCCTAAAAGACACCCAGTAGACTGAGCATTCTAAAGTCAGAGAGTTTAGGACATGATTAAGAGAGTCAAACCTGCTCCATTACAGAAAACCTAAAGAGGGTACACCTAAAAGAGATGTGCATTTTCAAGTCAGTAAAAGCTGGATGAGGCTAACGGAATAAAACATGATTAAAAACTAATGTTAATTGTGAAGCATTATAAAAACCTACGGTGCAAAGTCCTTATGTGCGTACTGTACAACAGGGTAACTGAGGGCTACGTGATTGACAGTGAAAGGTAGTTCATACTGGGTGCTGTGTGAGGTGGCCTTGATCTGATCAACCTGATGGAGATAACAAATACAAGTGACATGGATATCTGAAGTTACCCAGCTTGACACAAAACAGTGATACACCTGAAGAACAGAAGTACTACAACCTTTATACGTGACTGTAACGAACTGTAAGGCCAGAAGTGACACACTCCTGACACATAACAGAGAAATATTTTAAGTAATACAATTTTTACAAGTAACAGAATTAAAGAATCACTCAAGAATGTACATCATTACACTCAGGATATTCCAACACGTGCTCCATCTCCTTCCTCAGTAATCAACGAAGAATTGAAATGCTAGCAGTACCAGCTGTAACGTGATTAAAAGTCTGCCTCTGTTTGCCCTTCAATGTTGAATATCTTCCAGATTCTCTACACACCCCTGTTGAAATAGTTTTTCAGTGTATGGATTCCCTATCTGTTCTTTTGCACACTCCATTTGATACCATAGAGCCTTTACCACATCTGCTTTATCATATAATAGCTCACCGCCCAGAGGAGCAGCTGCAGCTAATCTGTCAGCCTGCTTGTTACTATATGCACATCTGAATATCCTGGATAGAAAATCCATGGTATGCTCTTGAACTGGTTCTTATCAAGTGATGAAAGCCACTCTGGTCGCAGGACACCTGTTTCAATTTTCCGCATGTACTGTGAGTCTGCTACAATCACCACATGTCGGCCTGTGCTGTTCTCAAGCCAGGTAACAGAAATATCTTTTAAATAATATAAATCTGACACACAACAGATAAATATTTTACATTATATAAAATTCCTATAATAGGGATATATTTTAAGAAATACAATCTTCATAGGTAACAGAGGTATATTTAAGTAATACAATCTTTTCATATAACAGACATGTATTTTAAATTTATTGTCTTCAAATATAACAGAGACTTATTCGTTATCTTGCTGTGCCATTAAATGTTACATACGGCTCACTGTTCTATTCCTCCATTCCATTCTACCCTGTAAAAACAATTCAATATCAAGGGTGGAATTCAGTTCAACACTTCTGGCCTCTCTCATCAACGTTCTTTTTAGGGTTTCTTTTGGGCGTCCTTGCCTCCCTAATCCTTTTTATTTCCTATGTGAGTGCCTATTTGGTGATTCTCTGCTGGTTTCTTCTCAGCACAGCGCCATCTTCTCTGTCTTATAACTGTTCCTACTAGTGGCTGCCCAGACATTTCTAGTATTTCTTTACCCATCTTAAAATCATCTCATTTTATATTTATTTTCCTCAGGCTTTTGTTTTTGAATTCATTTAATCTTCTGTTCCACATCTTTAGTGGTTCTCCAACTTTCACTCACTGGCATGTGATAAAATTGAAATAACATTAAAGATAGATTTTAGGCAATAAAATCTTTACACATAACACTGATCTATCTGCACAGCAAGGGAACTAATGCAATCTGGCCAAAGAAGCATAAAATACTTTATAGGAAACATTTTTAAAAAGCCAGAACTAATTAAAAAAAAATTAAAGTTCCATGTGTGCAAATGAAAATTCTGGCTGGCATAGGAACTACAACCGAGTAGGTTAGAATTTTCCTACAAATATTAGCTGGAATTATTAAGCAATTTGTTTTTGTCAGCAATTTTGGGTCTTCCTCTATTTCTTTGTCCTGGGAAAGTAAAGACAGTCGGCGTAATGCTGACCACATTACCCACCGAGTGCCGATTGGTTTGTAAAAATATGGATGCTCTTCCCATATGCCCGATGCACCTAAGGGCGTGTAAAGGGATCTTTACTTTTTTTTTTTACTTACTATTACTTTTAACCTGTGGAATCCAGAGAAAAGATGTTCTAGTTATAATATTAATATATATCTTGAATGTGTATCATCAGATACACCAGTGTCCCCCCCCCCCCCCCCCCCACCCCCCCCCCCCCCCCCCCCCCCCCCCCCACCTAAATTGTTGCTTTGCTATAATTTGTTTATCTTTCTAAGTTCTGCACTAGTGATTCTGTCATGGCATTTAAGCCCATACATTCTATGCCGGCACTAGTTTAAGAATGTTTGTAGTTTATTAGAAACTGTTTTAGTCATTCTCAGTTTTCTGATTTATACAGCAGTGCTGATATTTGAGTCTGGACTTATAATGTGGCACCATTTATTTGGATTTCCTCAAACTTTCTAGTGTTCTGAAAATATCATTTGCCTTTTATATTATTATTATTATTTTAATAACTCCTCAACTTTTATCTATATTTCTAACTAAAGTAATTTACAATTATACTTGAGATCCCCCCCACCCCCCTCTCTCTCTCTCTCTCTCTAGAATACACACACAAAATACATCTTATTTACAGATACAAGAGGACTCATCCACTGATACCTCAGTAAATACAGTAGCCATGTCTGCTTCCCCTCTCAGGTTGCCCAGGAAGGACTTGATCCCCTGGACTGACCTCTCCATGGCCTTGGGAGTGGCGTTGACAGAAATTCTGTTGATAAGACGATCATATAAGACAAGCTTTACAGCGTAATAAACAGATACAACAGCATCTTCCAGAGGCATTTAACAAATCACGAACGAACGGTTTTATTTAAAATATCTCCTCCGGGATCGTGTACTGAAAGTTGACATCTGGTGACTAAAAAAGCCATTATTTAGACATGAATCCACCAGAATCATATACTAGAAAACCTGTTCAAATAGAGCAGGTATATCTGAGCCCCCTACTGTTATAAAGTCTGGGGAATCAGAGCTTGACATCTAGACGTGAGGCAAGCAGGTACTGAAACATGTGGTGATTCCATGGATCTGCCCCAAACCACATAATAATGAATCAGCTTTCATCCTCATCACGTGCCATGCATTATTCCCAAAGGCAGCTGTGAGTGCACTGCTGCCAACATTTATTAAGGAAGGGCAAATAACTATTGTTTATTTGTTTTTAAAAACAAGGATCTGCCTGTGAGTAAAACCCATGAACTGATATACTGGTATCTTAATGTCTGTAAAAACTCATGATGCAGGGTTTTCAAAACTGTGAGACTTCTACCTCAGATTAATGGGACAGGCCTCCCTTTGTGTGTGTTCTAGGGCGCAATTCTGTGATTTTAAAAAACAATTGTCCTTGTAAAATGTCCCACCACTACGTTGGGTATTCAACCTGGTGACTTCTGAGTCTTAACCTTTCCACCGTGACACCCCTATGCATACAAGTGAGGATGTAACATTCACACATCTGAAGTTACTTAACTCTTTCAGTACTATGCAACTCATCACATGTTCATTAGGTCAGCCAAAGACAGTAGAAATGTCTGGCTCTTCCAGCACAGCCAGTTGTTACCTTAACTCATTATGCCCAAACTGTTTTACTCCTCCCCCTTTGTGTTATTATTTTCTTCTATTTGGACTCCTCTTCTTCTGTATGCACTCAAAGGGTGGCTGGAATTATGTTTTGTAATTTACAGCCAGACTGCAATATCGGCACCTCTGGTCCTAAAACATTTGAGTTCAGCAAGCCAGTAGTTGCTCACCTTTTATGAGACTCTTGTTGGTGGGTGCAGTGGGTCTCCCCCAAAACAGGCCCCAGAAATCACAGGGACTGAAAACTCAAACACTGGCTGCTTTGAACGAGAACTTCTCGGGATAGTAATCCCAGTTGTTTGGTAATAAGAGAGTTAAGCTAGAAACTGCACCAGCACCTCACAGACACTCTACACAATCAACCCTACAACAACAGGAAAATGTTTACTCTCCCCTGCCAGCCAAACCTTCACCTCTTTACTGATACAACTGCACCAGCACCAGCACCTCACACCCTGTTCAACTAACCCTACAACAACAGGCAAACACTCAATTTTCTCCACCACAAAAAAACAACAACACCTCTATATAGATAAAACTGTACCAGCACCCCACTGACACCCTATACAACTAACCTTACAACAGCAGCAAACAAGCACCTCACAGACACCCATAAAACTATTCCCCCACAAAAACATTAGCCAACTTTTATTAGCTACCGGGGTATAAACTGCTTACCTGATAGAGGATTTATCCAACACAACATCTCCAATGCTCTGAAGTTTGTAGGCCACCTCGGAAAAATCGGGTAGCTCTGCCACTTGTTTCATTGTCCGCACCTACAAAGAATATATACACATATATATCATTGGCAGTGTGCCAAAGTACCCCAAGTGCTAAATCCTTCTTTTGAGAAAATTGTGTTTTAACATCGAGATCTCTGAAAACTGTGTAGTTTTGTGAAAAGTAGTACTTTATTTTGACCTATTTGGAGTAGGAGCTCACAAGTGTGCCTTCAGCTTACTGTAAAATGACAATGAACAGCATTGAAAATACACTTCAGGTTTTAACTGCCAGAAATGTGTGCAGCTGACTTTGGCATAGTGCCGATGATGAATCTATGCAAGGCCTAACAACACTTCACACAACTAGCCAGGCACCTGAGGATCAAAACACAAAGGAAGTCAACTGCCCAGCTTTGAAACTTCTTTCTTCCTTAAACAGCTTCAGTAGAAAGCCAAATGAAGGAATATAATATGACATGGCATACCACAGGCAGGGGGCTGAGCGGTCTCGAGGTACTGTGTCTGCTTCGAGTGCTGAATGTTCCGGGTTCAAGCCCTGGTGACGGCTGAGATTTTTCACATGGACTTCTAATAATTCCCCTTGGTCTTTAGGTAGTAAAATCAAACGCCCGTGCATATTATTTTGCATGTAAAAAAATCCCGTGGCAGTTGGAAATTGAAAAGAAGTAGCCTAACGGCGCTGCCACTGCAAAATTTGGAGTTAAAAATCTACCTAAGTATTTCAGGATCCTTTCCCGTGCAACAGAGTTCGTGAACTGCACTGAGATTCTTCAGACTTAGGTTCGAGTTAGAAGCAGAGTGGAAGGTTAATGGGTTACACCCATGTGCCATGATGTTGATCCGTTGAATAAACATAAATATACCATAGGCAGACAGACAGCAATGGAGATCCGGTGTGAACGCCTTATGTGTCCATAAAGAGGATAAAGATAGAACACTTCACACTCCAATGAAATTGTTGGCTATAGAACCACCTGCTATATGTGACTGCATCAGTTTCTATAAACATGAACCAGATTATTTGTTTTTTAACCACTAATAACAGAACAAGACCTGACTGCTACTGTCTTCACCAACAACAAATATGAGGTACTGACTTGTGAATATCCAAAGAACAACTCCTGGAGCTTGTTCACAGTGCTCAATGTTGATGCAGAGCTGCTCAAGGCATAATGATGACCATTGTCCGACAGGCTGGATGCTAACTCACTTGCACTCATGCGGATCAGTGTGGACAGACGGTTGACATCCATGAAGTCTGGGCTGAGCAGAAAGCAGCAAGTATTTCAATATATCAGGACAACTATACAATCATGAAATTTACATTTTAGAACATGAAGATGATTATTCAATAATAAAGTATATGTTTGAAAACATGATGAGAAAAGAATCACAAAATTATTGGGGGAGGGATGTCTTGTGAACAAAATGCCTCACATTTCCAGAAACTAGGTTGTTGCGTATCCTTTACAGGACGTTGCAGAACCAACCCCAACAGCCCCTGGCTGTTGTGTGGTTTCCCTAGACAAATTTACGTCAGTAGTTTGCCATTGCTTTCTGGGCGATCGGTTTTCTTGATACCACTGTCGAAACCAACGCAAGGCGCATTGCCCGCAGCTGGGATCGAACCCAGTATCCTGGCATTACGAAGTGAAGTGTTCGCATCGACTTAGCCACAGAGCCGACTTTCCAGAAACAATAGTTTAAAATATAAATAATAAATGACAGTGATATTTTGGAGTTTTTCTTCTTTTCGTTTCCACCGGCTGTAAACTATGGTGGAAAGTGCTGGTTGTTCACACATTTCTAGACTCTAGTCCTGTTCAGGAACCCAAGTGTTGCGTGCACATCCATTTAACAGATCTGACTTACCTGTATGCAGAATGTGAATCCTTTTACCTCTCAGGCAGATGCACTCAGACTCCAAAGGAAGCTCCCAATTTGTCTACTTTAATGACAGGTTTTTTGGCAGACAGTGGGTCTTTTCTTATTTTCCCCACAATGGGGCCCAAGAACTTACAGGGGGAATTCATATTAAACTTGACGGCTCCGTACTTTATGAAGGAAAAGAAAACAGACTAAAGCAAAGTCCAGCACCTGCTGATTTTTTTACTTCACAGACCCGACATGTTATGAAAGATATTCTCCAAGTAATAGGCACAGAATGAACCAAGTAGCTGTGCAAGCAGGTTAAGTTATTAGGGTTCCTTAACTCAAGATGATAAACAAGTCATTTTAGGACAAGAAGTCACCAACCTGTTGATTAAAATACTCCACAGGTCCAACATGTTTTTCTCCAAGCAGTGAAAATTAGTCCAGATAACTGGGACAATGCAAGATATTAAACTACCAAAGCTCCAAAAACTTAAAAAGGTAAAGAAATCATTCTAGGATCAAGAAGTCACCAACCTGTTGATTATATTAGTCCACAGGTACAACATGTGATGGAAGTTTTTCTCAAAGCAGCGAAAATGAGTCCAGATAACTGGGACAATGCAAGCCATTTTAAACTACCACAGCTCCAAAAACTTAAAAAGGTAAAGAAATCATTCTAGGATCAAGAAGTCACCAACCTGTTGATGATATTAGTCCACAGGTCCAACATGTGATGGAAGTTTTTCTCCAAGCAGTAGGAAGAGAACAGCACAGATAACTGGGCTTTTGCAATGTCTGTGTGATGAGGCACCACAATAGGGCTGGCATCCAATCCCCCAGTGTAGAGTTCTTGTTGATGGGACATCCATAGGTAGTCATGTCCTCCTGCTCCAATACTGGCGAGGACAAAACATGCAATTTACCATCAGAAACTAACCAGACCTACAGTAACATAAAAAGCTAAGGCACTCTTCCGAATACCGGTCCCAAACTATTCACTGTTTAAAAAATCCCATTCAGGACCTCAAGAGGTTAACTCTCGAGTCTTCGGTAGTACATAGAAGAATTCCGCCTGTCACATGAGTGACTGGTGTTCGATTCCCCGCCGGGTGATAAATTTTTTTTTCAGCCCTTAACAGGGCAGTTGGCAGGTTGTGTTGTGGTTTACAACTAGGCTGTGATATCAGCGCCTTTCGATCAGCAGTGTGGTTTACATCTAGGCTGCAATAGCGAGATGCTAAATGGTCATTCACGGGTATTCTTGCTTTTCATTCTCCCTTGAAAGAGTGGTTGAGGCACAGTGTGTTGTGGCTTACGGCTAGGCTGTGATATCTGCTTGTTTTCCCCAAAACATTTGATTTAAGTCTTAATTAGTGGCCTTTTACAACATGCTTTTTGTGGCAGTAGATGTATTCTTTTTTTCCCTCAGACATGTGGCCCTGGAATCCACAAGGCGAGGAAGGGGTAATGTGACCAATGGATCAAAAACTATTCCTCCTCACGACGCTTTAATGGATCAAAAGCTACTCCTCCCCACAATGCATAAACTATGGATCCGAATCCGTTCCTCTTCACGCCGCTTCAATGGATCGCAAATTATTCCTCCCCATGGCGCTTAGCTTAACATTTAAACATTGCTATCCATCGAGCAATAACGGGAGAATTGGAAACTGATGATGATGACCTAATTGTTTTTAACTACATAACCTCTTGAGGCTCCCAAAGGGATGTTTTTTGCATTGAATAATTTGGGACCGGTATTGGAAGAGTGCCAATGCTAAAGCTATTATGATGGAGACTACAGTGTACAGTATATCTCGGTAAATGGCGGTGAGAAAGATATTTCACAGAGCCATAAAGAGTCAATTCATTTGTATGGAATTTGACTGGGGACATGATCATGGGCAGGGCAATGCCTTGTTCACAATCCTGGCCGAGTCATTGCAGACAGCCAGCAGGTTAGTTAGAGATTATATGGAAGTTGTTGTTTTCCTTCATGCTCACCAGCTATGAACTCCGGTGGAAACAGTTCTGGTTGTTCGTTTACTTCTAGATTTTAATCCTGTTTCAGAACTTGAGTTTTGCAGGCATATTCATTTTATAGATTGGTTTGTTTGTATGCAGACTATTGGTTCCTTGTCTCTCAGGCAGATGCACTCCAAGTCCAAAGAAAACACCCATAATTAGTTGCCATTTACAACATGCTTGCTGGGGGAGGGGGGGGAGGGGGGGGGGGGGGGGCAGTGTGACTATTCATTCCCCCAAATGGAGCCTTAGAATATACATGGGGATGGAAGCTGATGAGATGTGATGCTATAGAAAAATGATGAGAACATTCAAAATGAACAGCATTAAAATAAAAGAGCAATGAAAAGCAATTAACTCACAAAGAGAACTAGCTACCGTCATCAGAAGGGGAGAACATTGAGAGAACAGGAAAGCTGGATGGTAAGAGAGGAGGCGAAGACAGAGAAAACTCAGAGGAAGCAAGGATATCCAAAAGAAACATTAAAAAGAATGTTAATGAGAGAGGACAAAGATGCTGGACTGAATTCCATCCATGATATCGAAAGGACTGAACAAGATAGCACAGAATGGTAGAACAGACTGCCAGCCACATATGAAATTTATAAGCACATTAGGAAAAATGATGATGATGATCATTACAAATATTCTGTCATGGGTAGGTTCTACAATGTTGAAACAGTGTGGAATATGGTCTATTTAGCCTGGACTGTTTAATTCCAACTGTTGAGGGAGTTTTTCCATGGGAAACAAGTAGACAGGTCTTTGTGGTTTTTCTGTCCTTATCTGAGAAGCCAGATATTTGATTCATTACCCCAAGATTAAGGGAAAGGGGAGCATACCATAGTTTCATTATTCTGTAAAACTGTGTACTGTCCACAATGCAGACTGTATAGACAAGTACTGTAGAGTAGAGAAGATCAAGTCAGAGAACTCCATATCTTAAAGTCATTCCATCCGCTGAAAGTGAAATTATTAATTTCGCTCCGAGATGCTGATATAAAGGCTTTGCGATCAATTACAAATCCTTGTGAAGCCTCTGCTACACTGGCCAGTCCCCAACAAGCTTAGTTAACAGCTCTGGTTCTGTATGCATCTATGCTGTATTTAGGTGGCGATAATACTTACTAAAAATAGCATGAGGGAGGGGGGGGAAGGCAGGGTGGCCCCCATCATAATTTACATTTAGCGTTTAGCGGTCTCACAGCGATGGGGTCATAGTATGCGTCGCCGTATACACACTTTTAGGCCACAGGAAAAGTATTTCATGAGATTTTCTGCCGTTTGTGTTAACTGATTCCGCCTCTTCAAATAAAATTTTAAAGTATATAAATACATTTGTTCTGTCATTTATTAGTGACTGCTTAAAAGGGTTTTTAAAGGATAGGGAAGATATCCGGGTTCATGACCCCCTCCCATTTCTGGTGCGAAAGCGTTAAAGACACTATTAGACACTCCAACAGCCGATGAATGTACAATGTAGACTCACCTTGTTATAACATCACAAAATAGTGGAACATAAGGCATCAAATCCTCTGGAAGACCCTGTAAGTTGGAGGCCATACGGAGATAGGTCACACCGTTAGTTGGCTGGTCACAGGTCTGTATGAAGGACCAACCTGAAATTGCATTTTATTTCAAGAGGACATCAATATTTTGCAGAATTTATTGCCTGGCAAATTTCATTACATTTCTCAGATGCCAACTAAAGAATTTCTTCAACATTTAATGAAATGCAAAAATTAAACCTTTTGACCCAGATACACAAATTACACTGTGGATTCATGCTGTACAATAGCCATGGCTAATGAAGACACCTTTTTCGGGGGTGTGCCAAGCTGGTTATTGGTCTTAGTACACTTGTTTCTGCAACAAGGCACTGTTGTCATTTGGGGGTGACAGGTTCAATTCCAAGAATGGAAACTATATAGCTTTAGATTTTTATGTTGAATATTGTTTCTTTCTAACCTTATACTTTTTTCTATGACTGTTGATTTGTTTAGTAAATATACTATTTCTAAAGCCTCAAAGGTTCCCCATTTATTTCTGTGTATTACACACAAATTACTTAGTTTATAGTTTCACTGTACATTTCATCATGCCTTTCTGACAGCCTCAATGAACTTTAAAACATGATTGTTATGTGTGTGATAAATAGTCTGAAAGGCACAACTGTTGTCAACTACTTGCCTAATAGATGACGTCGTCTAACAGGTAACATCTGTGCAAGTATAGCTCTTACCTTTCCAGAATATTCAATTATTAGTGTGTCTATTTTAAAATGTGTTCTGCTACCCCCTGCTTTGACCTGCTATATGCAATTAAACTTTGTTGAAGATTAAAGATCACTTTCCTGATGGTCACCATCCATGCACAAAGATGTTTTATGGCTACCTCTAACAGATACACCCCCTTTTCTCAAAGATTATAGCTCACTCAGTGTGGAGGCATAAGAATTATGAGCTAAGAACTGATTCATAGCACTCAGGACATTCCCATAAGCGCTCTAACTCTATCTTCAGCAGCAAGCTCAGAGTTCCAATTGCAATGGTACCAGTAACAGTCATGATTGTATGTCTGTGTCGCCCCTTCCCTGAGTGTTGAGCAGCGGCCAGATTCCCTGATTACTCCTGAAACAAATACAAATAATGGACACACTAACCTGCCTCTGTGAATGTCACAGGCTCTGGTTTGATCTTGGGACTGAGATCAGCGAGCTTCAGCGATGGAAGACAAGAAACATCTTCCTTCAAGTTCTGACATTCCTGTAGATCCAGACCTGCCCACAGACAAGTGTACCCACATCAGGTTAACTGAAGTGACATGTGGCCAACTTTCCAATGTCAATTCAAAACATTAACTTTTTCAGTGCTCACTTAAACTAACAAATGTTTGGCTCATAATAAGTTTTAAAAACTTTTGAATGTCAGAGTTTAAAAAAAGGGGGGCGCAAAGTGGATTAAAGGCTGGGTCAGAAAGAATTAGAGAATCAAATTCAAACTGACCAAGTTTTTCTTGTATTCTCTTAAATAAACAATTTTTTTCCTTTTTCGAGACTGAAAGAGTTAACATAAAACTAAGAAGAAAAAGTAAAAAGTAAAGAAGAAGAAAAGGAGGAGTAGGAAGAGAAGAAGAAGAAAAAGAAAAAGAAGTGGTATTATAAAAATTAGTTCAAACTGTTTCATATGTACACCTGGTAAAACTGTTAGGAATTAAAACCTACCATAAGTAGTCAGCACAATCTATCTTGGATAAAATATGTCTAGAGGAAATAAACATTACACTAATGTTTGCTGAACTTTGAGTGATGCCCAAATATGTATGCAACACTCCTCTTTAAAGATGAATCAACGACTGACATAACTGGACTAGGGCCATTTCCACACATGCTGTCTTCTTCAGTAGCCACTGGAGTTCCGACTCTGATAGTGCTAGATGCAACCTGATTAGTGGTGCACATGAATTTTCTGCTGTGCACTGAATGTCATCCTTTCTTCACTCCCAGCTGAATCAGTATTTCCAGGTAAGGATACTCTGTACTGCTGCACTGTCAACTTGATCCCAGCGAGCCTTTAGTGCCAACCATGTACTTCAAGCAGCTCACTGCCCACAGCATGACCAGCATGGGAAGCAGCTAATCTATCAGCTTGCTCATCACCCCACACATCCAAACAAACTGAGCAGAAAACACATTAGCTCCTCTTGATAAAGAAAAGAGGAAGATTTCACCAAGCAAGGCTGTTCACAAACCTCGTTTCAAGATGTCAGCTCTGTCAGATTCACTCAGAGCCCCCACCAACTGATTTAATCTTTCTTTCTCAGCTTTCTTTTGCTTCTCAGTGTACGACTCGTCAGGCACCATTGTCAGGGTCAGCCGATGTGAGTTGTCCTGGCCAGAGAACAACATTCAAGTTAAGTCAAATCACACAACTAAAAATTAGTTATCCTAATCATAGAATATTCCAGATATTTACAGCCTTGATTTAAAACAGTGGTTGTGTTTTGTATGTGCCAGATTTAATGACTTAGTTTCCCTGGCTGTGTTTCCTGTTGTCAGTTGATGTCTATCCAAAAGTTTAATCATAATCAGGACACAAACAGTTTATCGCACAACCCACTGTCAGGCATACCTGGCTGTATCTAACCTGGTGCATACTAAAGAGTTTACAACATTCAATGAAGAGATACTGCTAAATATGGTCTGCAATAAATTCAGCAATTTATGGTTTCAAACTGATATTTTCCCAGTGTACATTTAAATAATTTGGACACAAACAATCCTTGCCCAATTTATTGCCAGGCATATTTTGCTGTATTTTTATTACTTAAATTACTCATCATCATCATGTAGCACTTCATTTGCAGAATGTCACTCTCATCACGGTCTGCCTGAAAGAAACTGTCTCTCCCTAGCTCTCCAGCTTCACTTAAAAATTACTACAAAATGAAATAAACATGCACTATGGAATCCCACAGAAAATTATCAACTTAGTAAAGGCAACATATAAAGACATGAAATGTCGAGTTCTTCATGAGGGAAAGCTAACAGATGCATTTGAAATAAAAACAGGTGTGCGACAGGGATGTCTTTTGTCGCCTCTCCTATTTTTACTGGCTATAGACTGGACTATGAAAACAGTAACTGCTAACACAAAGAATGGAATTCAGTGGACCCCTACAAAACAGCTTGATGATCTGGACTTCGCTGATGATATTGCCCTTCTGTCCCATTCACGGAATCAGATACAAGATAAATAAATATACTTAATGCGAGATCACAGCAGCTTGGTCTGAAAATCCATAAAGGAAAGACAAAGATAATGAGAATAAATCAGGCAAATAGTAATGTGGTTTCTCTTAATGGCACCCCACTCCAAGACGTGGAGTCGTACACCTATTTGGGCAGTAATGTAGATAAAGATGGAGTAACTGATAGAGATATTAAAATAAGAATACAAAAGGCAAGAGGGGCTTTCATAGCACTAGGGAATTTGTGGAGGTCAAAAGAAATTAAAAGAAATACTAAACTAAAAATTTTTAATTCTAATGTCAAATCAGTACTATTGTATGGGGCGGAACATGGAGAACAACGAAGGCAATTACTAATAAATTACAGACATTCATTAACTGGTGCCTGCGCAGAATAGAGGGAATAAAATGGTATGATAGAATAACTATGTAGAACTTTGGAGAGAGAACTAAACAGGCTCCAGTGGATCAAGAGGTGAGGAGAAGACGCTGGCGTTGGATAGGGCACACACTGAGAAAACAGGAGAACAGCATAACTAGAATGTCTTTGCATTGGAACCCACAGGGGCATAGGAATAAAGGAAGGCCAAAAAACACATGGAGAAGAGAGCTGGAGAATGAGGTTAGAAAGATTGGGAGGACATGGGGAGAGCTCCATGTAATGGCGAAGGATAGAACGACTTGGCGTGAGTTGGTTGAGGGCATATGCTCCATTGGGGGATAAAAAGGCAGAAGAAGAAGAAGAAGAAATAAACATAAAATTAAGCATACAAAAATGAACCCTTTTCACTTAAATACATAAATCACATCAAGTTAGACTGTACATCTCTCCACAAGGAAATCAAGACCAGTCATGTAACTTCAAATTTATCACAAGATCTTGTTGTTTATATAAAGCAGCAGAGTTCAGTTTTATGTATATGGCCTTGGCGAATTTGACTAAATGTGTATTCAATCAATGTGTTGTAAATAATTCTGAAGGCAAGATCTTTATCAAGTATGTGCAGAGAGTCAAGAAAATAGAAACATAGGGTTATCTCATCTTGGCTGGTCTTGATAAAGAATCTACACTTAGTTGTGTGTGGGGTCATTTAGAGATATGCACTGCCAATCCAGTACATTGTTTGTATTCTCATCTGGGGATAATGGGTAGAAAAATACATCAAACTGACAAAAAGCAACCAGTACAATAAAGCATGGTAGAATTCATACCTTCAAGTACTCTTTGACTTTTTGCTGCAATAATTTGGGGTTTTTCTTCAAGTCCTCTTTAAACCTGGCCACATGTTTGCTGACCTGCAGACCACTGACAGGATCTCCATCGTGATTCCACAAAGTGGCTATATTCTACAAAACAAATTGTATACACCCAGATTAATCCAAAGGAAGATTTATTAAATGCATTATACATGAAGCGCTGAAACTTGGAGCACAACTAAAAGAGATAAAGCCTTATTACAGGTTTTCTAAAACAGTCTTACGACGAATCTTTGGACCCATCAAAGATGCAAACAGCGGGGAACTGAGAGTGAGAAGAAACAACGAAATTCATAATCTGTTTAAATCACCACTGATAACTGGCATCATGAGAGCTAATAGACTGAAATGGCTGGGGCATATTGAGAGAATATCAGATGACAGAGAAGTGAAAACTATACACAGGAGATGAATGGTCGTAGGCCACAAGGCAGACCAAGAAGACGATAGAGAGATAATATCCAGACAGACATGCAAACACCTGGTGTCACCAACTGGAAAGAGAAGGCCAACCAAAGAGATGAATGGAGGCTGGTGATATCTGCAGCAATGAACCTCAAGGGCTTGGAATACTGAAGAAGCAGCAGATAAAACATGGTCATGTCACAGGTCGTTTAGAAAACGTCACTTCCATCACAGCACACATAAAAGATACTCAGCCCCTGGCCAGCTGCTCTCCTGCATCATGCACTTTCCTGCCCAGGTATTTTTTCTGTCCTGTGCCCAACTTCATGTTAGCTGAACTTTGTCTTTTAATTGCTACAATGCCCTCTACTTTTGTTCTTTCCAAGCCATTGTAATGTTTAATATGGCCAAAATATTTCAGTTTTCAAGACAGTTTACTGTTTTCATGATGTTCAGATCTTTTCGGATGTCAATATTTCTTGTCTTCTTGGTCCATGGTATTCTTTCTAAGAATCTTTCTGTAGCAATTCAACTCATTAAAGATAGTGGGATAGTCTACGACTCACATCCACATGTTGTCACAGGCAAGATGCATGCTCTCAAAATGTTGACACTGATTTCCTTACTGGTGCTTAACTAAAGGCTTTTAATGCTGTTTAATCATTGCATTGCTAATGGTCATCCTCCTTTGAGCTTCTGCTGAACAGTTCCACTGATACATTCAAGTATATTATGATTATTTAGGTTAATAGGCTGCAATATATAATGTAAATTAATTAAGTGACTGCAACTGGCTTGCGCATGTCAATTTTACTGGTTGCAATGAATTTGATTAATGCACTTAGATCATTCATGTGAATTTAATTCAAAATATTACAATAAAATGTGAGTGAATTCAATGGCTGCAAATTTATTGTTTCAGTAAATTCAACAGACCATAATAGGATGTGAGTAAATGCAATTAAACTGTATATGTAAATTTAAAAAAGATCATGCATGAGCAATTTAACACACCAGAGTGAGCTATGAATGACTTCAATTAGCTGCAAAAGTCAAACCATATTTGGATCCAACAATTTAGGAAATAAAGGACACACTTTAACGCCTTACTGTGAATTGGTTGTATGGTGCCAGCTCCATGTTGTTAAGGACCAAACAGCACTCGGGTAATATGGTAAAAAAATAAAAATGTCCTGGCACCCATTTGAGACTGGGTTTTTTTAAAAATGCCAGTTTAAATGAAGAAATCAAACACATAATTACCAAACTGGGGGGGCAAGCACGCTCACCACTCAGCTAACACAACTCCCCCTTTTTTTTCTTAACTTGCCAGTAAAGACAAACCTACCATAAAAATCAAAACTAGAGTAAATAGTGAATACCACAGCATACTTACAATGGCCAGGTGCAACCCAAAATTGCTGGTCTGATGTTTCTGTTCCAATTCAATTCTGTGCAATAAGGCATCAATCTTGGCCTTGTCAAAGCCCTTCTCTGAAATGAGAAAAATCAAGTTTCATTGACTCTAGGGTAATTTTAAACATGTACGAGGGAAAGCCAATAAGTAAGTCACAAATGGTTACGGAATGGCAGGAAAATGCAGTTGGTGGGTTCTAAAGGTGTCATTAGGTGACAGCAACATCAAACTTTTGTCCCCGTTCGTTATGCGGCGCTAGGTTTTGCATGCGCATTCGCAACACAGAAACAAAATAGCAACTGTACTTATGGAGTGCACCCTCAAAGCAAAAACTACTACTTTGCTAGTTTTTTTTTTGGGGGGGGGGGGGGGGGGGGAGGGCTGCCCTACATTCATAAGGAAATGCTTCCTGTTTATGCTGACAATGACAAATATTTATCCTGCAAAGCGGTGCATAGCTGGGTAAAAAAAAAATTCTCAAGGATACTCTAAAACTGTTGCTGAAGTCTGATCTAGTTGTCCTGTTGAGACTGCCACAGACCCATCCGTGCAGCAGGTTGAGATTATTAGAGGTGTCTGGTGAGTAAAAGTCAACTAATTAAGAATGTTTCCTCAGCAGGTTGAGATTATTAGAGGTGTCTGGTGAGTAAAAGTCAACTAATTAAGAATGTTTCCTCAGCAGGTTGAGATTATTAGAGGTGTCTGGTGAGTAAAAGTCAACTAATTAAGAATGTTTCCTTAGAATTCAGAGTCCATCTCACTGAGAGGCTATGAATCAACAATCTGCATACAAATAAACCAGATCTGTAAAATGAATGTGCATGCAAAACTCAGGTTCTGGAACAAGACTAAAGTCCAGAGGTGGTGGTACAACCAGAACTTCAGCTGGATTTTACAGCCAGTGAAAGCAAAGAAGAAAACAAAAATCCATAATTTAGAGACAGGGAGCCACTGTAGCATAGTGACTAGATGCTCTCACATGTATATTTGTTTTTATTAAATCAACTTGGCTGTCAGGTCAACCCAGCCTAACATGGGTATCAGGTAAAAATTATGGGAAGTTAAGGTGGTTGGTGTGATGTTAACTACATTACGCATCCAGTACTGTCTGATCTATAAAAATGTGACTCTAGCATTATTTGCCTGGTGAACCATTAGCATCTTCTTTTCTTCCTGTTCATCAGCTGTGACTCTGGCAGAAAGTTCTGGTTATTCATCCACTTCTGGACTTTAGACTTGTTCCAGAACTTTTGTGTGCACGTACATTTTACAGATCAGGCTTTTTTATAAGTAGACTGTTGGTTCCCTGCCTCTCAGGCAGATACACTATGACTTTAAAGGAAACAGCCCTTTATAGTCAACTTGTACAACATGCTTGTTTGAGGGGGGGGGGGGGGGGGTGACAGAGGGTCTGTGTCAGTTTTATTTTCCCCTGGTATCCTTTCTTTTACTTTTAAGTCAAAGACAAAGTAAATACATTTACCAGATAATCTTTTTTGTCGGTAATGAGATGTCAAAATGTGCAAGTATGTTCGTATGTACTTGTTATGCACCATATTTGGGTGTCAGACAATCTAATCTATGCACTTCGAAGAAGTTTATGGAGGAAGAGTAGATGACCGATTATCTACTGATGAGACATTATGACAGAGCTCATAAACTGGCTGGCCATGGGTCGAATCTGGCCTGCAGAGGTCTAACAAGTGGTCTGCAGATCACTTCCAGTTGTACTGATTAATGATCTTTCTATACTGGGGATCAGGCCCTGACCCATGACAACGCCTGTTTTCAAAATGTTGGCTTATGAATATACTTAGTTGAATAGCCCTGCCTTGTAAACTCAAAACACACTATACTGTATGGGACTCACTGACTGTCATGTGCAGTTGTGGGATACCAAAAGCAAATTCCAGGGCATGTCTTATAAAATTAAAACTACCCAGACTCCACCAGCCATCGGAGTGACCCTGCAAAACAAACTATGGGTTACCTGCGAAGACCTCAAGTGTACCATCCTGTTTGTCCCCCATATTGGAATAGATGTATAGTCAAAAACCTCAAGTGCACCGTCCTGTTTGTCCCCCATACTGGAATAGATGTATAGTCAACAACCTCAAGTGCACCGTCCTGTTTGTCCCCCATACTGGAATAGATGTATAGTCAACAACCTGTTTGTTCCCCATACTGGAATAGATGTATAGTCATCAACCTCAAGTGCACCGTCCTGTTTGTCCCCCATACTGGAATAGATGTATAGTCAACAACCTCAAGTGCACCGTCCTGTTTGTCCCCCATACTGGAATAGATGTATAGTCAGCAACCTTAAGTGCACCGTCCTGTTTTGTCCCCCCCCCCCCCCCCCCCCCCCCCCCCCCCCCCCCCCCCCCCCCCCTCTGGAATAGATGTATAGTCAACAATTACCGAAGAAGAGGATAACCCAATAATCTACTTACGCAATAACTTTGTCAAGAGTTTGCTCGATGATCCCCAGTGTGGTTTCCACATCCGACTTGCTGATGTTCCACAGACCCACAGAGAATACTGCTTCTTTTGTATCAGAATGAAAGCTGTGTTCAGACAAGAAAAATAAACATTAGCTGGTTGATTGATTAACAGAAATCGACTATTAAATATCATATTTAACAGTTTCACTTTTGCACGAACGCCAGCTAAAGTTGAACACACTATTCCAGACACAGAAAATTAAAAGTTTGGCAAGGTACCAAGCTAAGAAGTGATCGTGAAAGAAGCTGGAAGTTAAAGTTAACCTTACAAGCCATGTCAGAAAAGACTCATCATTTATGGGATGGAAACTATGATTAGCCATGTCAAGAACTACAAAAACATCCACAAGTTGATGTAATCTGAGACTAGCCATGTAAATAACTAGAAACATCTACAAGTTGATGTAATCTGTGACTAGCCATGTCAAGAAATACGACTCAACATTTACTAGTTGACACAGCCAGGTCAAGAACTACAAACAACATTAACAAGTTGATGTAGCCAGGTCAAGAACTACAAACAACACTTACAAGTTGATGTAGCCAGGTCAAGAACTACAAACAACACTTACAAGTTGATGTAGCCAGGTCAAGAACTACAAACATTAACAAATGATGTAGCCAGGTCAAGAACTACAGATAACATTTAGAAGTTGATGTAGTCAGGTCAAGAACTACAAACAACATTTACAAATTGATGTGGCCAGATTAAGAATTACAAACAACACTTACAAATTGATGTAGCCAGGTCAAGAACTACAAACAACATTAACAAGTTGATGCAGCCAGGTCAAGAACTACAAACAACATTAACAAGTTGATGCAGCCTGGTCAAGAACTACAAACAACATTACCAAGTTGATGTAGCCAGGTCAAGAACTACAAACAACATTAACAAGTTGATGTAGCCAGGTCAAGAACTAGAATCAACATTAAGTTGATGCAGCCTGGTCAAGAACTACAAACAACATTAACAAGTTGATGCAGCCTGGTCAAGAACTACAAACAACATAAACAAGTTAATGCAGCCTGGCCAAGAACTACAAACAACATAAACAAGATGCAGCCTGGTCAAGAACTACAAACAACATTAACAAGTTGATGCAGCCAGGTCAAGAACTAGAAACAACATTAACAAGTTGATGCAGCCTGGTCAAGAACTACAAACAACATATACAAGTTGATGCAGCCTGGTCAAGAACTACAAACAACATAAACAAGTTGATGCAGCCAGGTCAAGAACTACAAACAACATTAACAAGTTGATGTAGCCAGGTCAAAAACTAAAAGTTAGTTGGGTATCATATATAGGACATTGCAGACCCAACCCCAGCGTTTCCTGTCTGTTGTGGTTTTTCTAGGCAAATTTTACATTCAGCAGTTTGCCACTGCTTTCCTGATCAATCAGCTCTCGGTACCACTGTCCAAACCAATGCAAGACAAACCACCCGCAGCTGGGATCGAACCCGGTACTACGAATACGTTCCCAATGTCTAAGCCACATCAGTCGCCTTTACTTTCCAGGACTTTACCTGGTACCCATTCAAGGTTAGGTCGACCTGGGAACCAAGGTCATTTTTGAAAAAAAGGTCAAGAGCTACACCCACATTTACATGTCAATGATGACCAGCTCTGATTGGTTATGAAGGCCCTATGACTTCCACAATACATGTATGGTAGAATTGCTATCAAGTAAACGCAAGTAACTAATGGACCCTTTTCCACGCCCTTAATCGTACTGGCTATTCAGTGCCAGACCTATATTTTTTAGACCAATCGGCACTTAGCAGATGATGTGGTCAGCATCACACCAGCCACCTTAACTTCCCAGGACTTTACCTGGTGCCCATTTTAGGCTGGGTTGACTGCTGATAAAGTGATCTGCTAAATGTTTGCTAATATTTACTGTAACTGAATAAGGCAAGATTTCTGATAAAATATGAATATAACTATCCATGTAGTACTATTCTTAAAAGTATAAAATTTCCCTTGTAAAAAACATATAACAATGCATGTAAACCAATAACTGGCTATGTCAATAACCATGAAAACACTTTGAAATAACCATACATACAATCACAAACACATGTGAGTAATCATAAAAACACTTCGAAAAAAACCATACATACAATCAGAAACATACGTGAGTAATCATAAAAACACTTCTCTTGAATTCCCATGGTGAAAAAAATAATACAAACACTAGTATCTGGAAATAACCATACAAATAGCTGGTAGGTAACGACAACAGTAAAACCAGGGCCTTTCCCCTTCACAGTACAAAGTACCAATAACTTTTTAGGGAATAATTTGTTTCAGAGCTACTGTAAAGGAAGCTACCACAGTGTCGCCTGCAGATCAAAAGGTCGTGGGTTCAGATCAGAACGGTGATGGACTTTTTTCAAAAATGACCTTGGTTCCCAGGTCGACCCTGCCTTGAATCGGTACCAGGTAAAGTCCTGGAAAGTAAAGGCGACTGGTGTGATTCTGACCACATCACCCACTAAGTACTAAATGATCTATTAAATACAGGTCTATCCCTGTATTCCCAATATGCCTTGCTACTGTAACAGCGATTTGTGATGGGTATGGGCACTTCTTTTTAAAGACACTATGTGGTTGGTACCACACCTTTAATTCTAGGAGGAAAAAAGCCCAGAATAAAACTACATAAACAAACCCTGTTGTTGGTGCATAATCACTGCCGATGTTTGGTTCCAAGAGAGCTCGATAGAAGGGGGACGTCTCTCCACTGGTAAGTAGGTAGCCAACAATGCTGGATACAAAGTTCTCATATGTGTCAGTGATGCTGTGGATAGTAATGTTAGACAGCATTCAAAGAAAAACATTAATGCCCCTCGGACAGCATAAGATGGTCCCAATGAACACAAAGAAACATCTCATGTTAAGCATATTCATCCCCGCTCTATGCTACCTGTGCCAGACATGGCCAGTCACTCACAACAAACCAGATCAGGAAATCAGTAACAAAAGAAATGAGATGTCTGAGAAATGCTGCAGGAGAAACCAGAAGAGATCAAAATCAAGAATAAACCAATTCTAAATTATTCAAAGACCAGGGAGAGATCAGAGAAAAGCATATGTTAGTTTACAGTCGTATTTATTCTTCTTCGTGTTCACCGCCTGTTAAACTATGGCGGAAAGTTCTGGCTGTTTGTCCAACTCTGGGCATTAGTTTTGTTCCAGAACCTGAGTGTTGCTTGCACATCCATTCAACAAATCTGACTTACTTGTATGCAGACTGTTGGTTCCTTGCCTCTCAGACAAATGCACTCTGACTTCGAAGGAAGCTTCAGATTAGTCGACTTACAACATGCTTGTTGGGTAGGCAGTGGGTCTATTCTTATTTTCCCCACAATGGGGTCCCGAAACCCACACGGGGAACAGTTGTATTTAACTCTGGCACTTTTCAAGTTACAGGCAGAAGCCATACCCTTCAACCACTTTATCTGTACTTACTCATTTAAAAGGTAGCTAACAGACACAGCCGTCTGCTTCTCTGGATCAGGGGCCATTGGATCTGGAGGGCCATAAATAAGCTTTTCTTTCTGAAAAATACACATCCAGTACAATGAGATGGTTAGATATAGATCCAACCTGGGTTTTTTTTTTACAGACACATAAATAAAAATTACGCGATAATCAATACATGTGACAGCTTTTTATTTATAGAGTTTAAAATATACTGGATTTAAACTAGGGCTGTACCGAATAGTGATTTTCACTATTCGGCCGAATACGAATAGCTGGACCAACTATTCGGCCGAATATGAATAGTGAATCATCATCATCAGGTGCTTTGCCGACTGGTATGGGCGATTATGCCTCGCCACAATCTGCGATCTCCTGCAGCATGTATTAGTTCGTGTGCTGACACACCTCCATGCCATGCAACAAGACTGTCAAGAATCTTCTCTTCCTCTATCCCTCCTTCCACAGATCTTTCCAGTGGTCACGTTCCATTTTCCTTCATTTTATAACATGGCCGAAAAATGATGACCGTCTCCTTCTGATGTCTGTGAGGAGTTGTCTTCGCGCTCCCGCCTCTATCAAGACTTCTTGGTTGCTTTTTTGTTTGTTTTTTTGTCCAAGGTATTTTAAGCATTGTTCTGCAATACCACATCTCTGAGCACCGCTCGCCTCGGTTAGATGTTCATTCACTAGTCTTCTTGTAGTGAGCACTGCCCGACCCAGTTCATTGCTGATTTACCAACCTTATTGTAGTAAGCACCGCTCGCCCCAGTTCGATGTTCGTTCACTAGTCTTCCTGTAGTGAGCACTGCTCGACCCAGTTCATTGCTGGTTTACCAGCCTTTTTGTGGTAAGCACCGCTCCCCCAGTTTGATGTTCGTTTACTAGTCTTCTTGTAGTGAGCACCGCTCGCCCCAGTTAGATGTTCGTTTACCAGTCTTCTTGTAGTGAGCACCGCTCGCCCCAGTTAGATGTTCGTTTACCAGTCTTCTTGTAGTGAGCACCGCTCGCCCCAGTTCGATGTTCGTTCACTAGTCTTATTGCAGTGAGCACCGCTCGCCCCATTCAATGTTCGTTCACTATGCAGGATATTTTAAGTATTGTTCTGTGATACCACATCTCTGAGGTTTCAAGAAATTGTTGGCCTGCCTACCGATTGTCCAGGACTCACAGCCATTTGTTAAAACTGGATGTATGTAGCAAGCAAGAATAATTTTTCTAACCTTCAATGACAAAGAAATATTGCATAAGATGTTCTTCATTTTATAAAATGCAGTTTTTGCCTGTCCTATTCTGTTTCTTATTTCAGTAATGCATCTTCCATCTGATGTTATCCATGTGCCCAGATACTTAAATTTCCTTACTTGTCCCAAAATAAAACCATTGACTTTTATTACACATTTAGGAGTAATTATTTTCTTTGATACCATCATTACTTCTGTCTTCCCACTATTCAAACTGAGGCCCATTCTTCCACTTTCGTGTAGAAAATAGATCTAAAAAGAAAACATCCATAATGTCAAATGTACACTGACATTTTACTTCACAAAATGTAGTACAGAATAGTAAACATTTAAATACATTTCATTTCATGTTTTGCATTCTTCAGTCAGTCAGTGTGTGGTAACTAATACATAGGAGTGAAAGTATTCTTAGTTTTATAACAAGTAACTAAACTTGTAAATTGTCACTGACAGCTTAATTAATCCATGAAAGCGGCATTAGCTTTCCACACCCAAAAAAATTGTTCCATGTTGTCAGCATTAAGGCAGCTTCTTGTCTCACTGAAGGCATTTCCAGCTTTACTAAACAGACGTTCACTTGGTACGCTCGTAGGTGGTGCACAGAGATAACGCTGGACAGTATGAACCAAGGTGGAAAATCTTGACATGTTTATTTTCTACCAGTCCATGAACGGGTGTAAGGTAACCACTATTCGTATTCGGCCCGACCGCAACTATTCGGCCGAATACTGAATAGTTATTAGGTCCACAATTCGGCCCCGAAGTGAATACAAAGCGAATATTCGGTACAGCCCTAATTTAAACTAGAATGAATTTCAAATATCTGAGAAATTTTCGTCTTTTTCTTATAGGCCATGCTGTATGGCAACAGGAATTAATGTCTATCCTCAGACTTCTGTCTTATGTATTTTCAGTAGCATCTTTAATATTTCATGTCAAAATGTCAAACTGTTCAGCATCTTCACCTTAACAGTGTACTCCAGTTTTCTCTTCCTCCTAGTGACCAAAGAACAGATTGTCTCCTCCTGATGTAGACAATCAGTTTATTTCATGAGCTAATTTCTTTCAAGACACATCATTACTCTTTTTACTTTTTTTTTTTTTTAAATCTGTCAAGGGTGTTCCAATCTTTGTCTTTAAAACCGCATTTTTGCGACTTCCACAAAATGTTTCGCTTGTCGGCTAACTATAAATTATTTCACTTATACATCTGAATTAGAATTATATAGTTCTTAGGAATAATACAAGAATTCAAATAGATCTGATGTCAAATAGACATGATGGCAACTACATAGAGTCATGAAGAATGAAGTGCCTAAAAGATAAGTATCTGATCTGACTTTACAAGCCCTAGCTCTGAATTAAATTGTTAATTATTACAACTTTTTTTTAACAAAAATGTTAGGAATTAGTACTTTCCATGATAAAATAATTGTTTAACACAAAAAACACTGGAATGCTGCAATGCATTTACAAATCATGAATTTTGTCTGGAAGCATATGTGGTACTGACAAACTGAATGAAAAGATCAATGTCTGCTCCGGGCCATGAGAAAAAGCTATCTCTTTCTTCTATCTCTTAGTCTTCACTAAAACTTAGGCCCACTGGTTAAAAAAGAATATATGCTACTATTCTATTATTTATCAAGCGATGTGCAGTGACTGTTGAGAGTGGTGTGCACTTGTTTACAGCTAGGTTTGCATTTTATATTCACCACATAAGTCAACCCCTAGTTTTGGAATTAAGGTCTGAAAACCTGACTTATATACCGCAATTTATGGTTTATGGTAAATATAGAAAATGCTTTACTTGAACCGGTTGCTGGCCTTTGCTCCATCAAGAGATAACATGAAGAAGAAGAAATGTATTTCAAAGTGATACCAATCTGCTTCATGAAAACTTACCGGCGAATCCCACCTGGGTTCTTTAGGAACTGATGTACTGGGTTGAATTTGACTGAACTTGTCTAGATAAGTATTGATGTACTCCAGATGGTTTTCCAGAGGTAGGTTGCCATAGGTGAAAAACCTGTTCATGGAAGAGGATTAGTTATATACATTCACTGTCTGTTCACTTTAAATGTCCCAATGTTTCTAGTCTTCATTATTTTATTTGAAGCCATAAGCTTTTTAATGAAGGCTTACTGTCATCAACATCAACATGTGTATGCATCTGTGTATTGTCTGTGTTGATTCATGTGATGTGATCTATGGATTACAGGCAGACACATTGAAAAGCAGAAATTTACTGACAGAAAAACAAATGAGGCCATCCTCTTTGAGACAACCATCGGAATTCGCCTGCTGCTGAAGATGGGGACGAAGCGCTTATGGGAATGTCCCATTTGATGTGATGTCGATTCTTGATTCAACATTTCTCCTTGAGACAGATAAAAACTGTACACAGACATAAAAATTAGTCAAGATTTTTCTTGTATGTTATGAGAAGCCATAAATGTGAGAACTTGGTGACAGCAAGCTCGAAAAGGCGAGAGTTAAAATACCTTGCTGGCTGGGACAAGAACACTGACCTGATCTGTGATTGCTAAAGACTGCAAACCATGGACATCTACACTTATTGGCATGGCACATGAAGATGATAACAAGTCAAAATACTGAACCTCATTCTTCAGTAATCAACATCTGCTATCATCTATTCCAGCATGGGTGTCACAAACAGAACAGTGTACTAAGGCCTCACCTGTGTCCCACTGTTTGTCCTGTAGGGTTGCTCCTACGGGCAATATTATATCAATCAAAAAAGGCAAGTACACAGAAAATTACCATATTGTAATAACCTACATAAACCGAGGGTTTCTTAGCAAAAGAGAAATTGGCAAGAGGACGAAAATGGCTGTTTGCCGCTCTACCTATGTACCAGTCCTGACCTATGGGTGTGAGTCATGGGCAATGACAACAGCTCACAGAGGCCAGCTGCAGGCCTCGGAAATGAGATACCTGAGAAAGGTGGTCCAAGTGACAAGAAGGGACAAAGTCCGCAATCAGACAATACGTCAGGATCTTGATACCCAGCCCTTACTAACCCGAGTGGATCAGTCACAGTTACGATGGTTTGGACATGTATGCAGAATGGGAGAAAATCGGCGACCATGGCAGGTATGGGAGGCTAAGAACCAGGGAACCAGACCTCCGGGACGACCCAGGGTGCGCTGGGAAGACAACATCCGACAGTCCCTAACTGACAGAGGGCTGGAATGGAACAAAGCCAGAAAGAAAACTGCTGATAGAGACGTCTGGCGATCTCTCTGGCAAACCTCTACACCCCAAGGTAGAAGAGGAGCGACTAAGTAAGTAAGTAAAGTAAGTAAGTAATAACCTAAATTTCTACTATGGAGTGAAAAATTTCTTGAGGCCTCAGAGATCTGGTTTTACAGAAGATACCTTAGAATTCCTTAGATGGCTAAAAGAGTAACCCAGATGTTCAAAGACAACTTATCACAAACAGACAATCAGAGGGAAACTAGACTAGTGGAAAGATCAGTGGAAAGACAGACAGAGGAAGACAGCGCGAGAAGATTCTTGACAGCCTTTCGTCATGGTATGGAGGGGTGTCAACAACACATGTTAACAGGCATGATCGCCCCTGCCATTCGGCAAGCCACTTGATGATGATGATCATTTCTTGCACACACATATGTGTAAGTTTCTGTTTCAATTCTACAGGATGTGCAGGCAATAACTTTTAGCATTCATACAATGTGTCTTGAATTCTATGAGATGTTTAGCATTAATATACATAATGGCTGAAACAATGCTTTCAAAACTAGTTCAGAGGTTATTAATTTTGTTTGTTGTTTGATGCAATTTCCCCACTTCTGGACTGGGAGCCTAAAGGTTCCATCACCTGGCTACTAAACTGAGTGCCTGGTGAGGTACTGTGAGCTGTGGGTTTTATGTGAAATGTGTTTTTTTTTCCCTGTTATGCCAGTAACAGCTTTGTGTTGTGAACTGCACTAAAAATGTAGCTACAATTCTGGTGTGTGACTGTTAGCATTGGTACATCAGATGGCTGCCTTATGCATTTACTTTGCATGTATGAGCCTCAAGATTTTGCTGGAAGGGACTTTTTTTTTTTTTAACTAGTTCTAAATGAGATGGTGAAGAGTATTTTATATGATTTCCACTGGCACCGGAGGGTGCAGCTATGTGGCAACGAATCTGCAGTGAAGCTGGAGCCTAAACTAACGACTCACGTAAACTGTACTCACTTAGCATTGCTTGGATGATAGTGAGTGGCATGAAACTTCTTCAGCTGGTCGTAGGTGAGCTTGGGAATGTCGTTTGGGTGTCCTCCTGATACCACTCCGTATGTGTGGCTTGGCAGGAGGGAGTTCAGGGCTTCTTGTTGGTAGATGCTCTGAGAGTTGGACTGAAGATGGAGGTGAACATACAGTAGATGGATTAACAGACAGTATAAGGCATAAAAAGTGTTCAGTATATAGCATAAGCAGTGTTAGATTACGAAATTTCTATAATTATAATATTGTAAATTTAAAATATAAAAAGAAATAGTATTTAAATGTATAAATAGGTTAGATAAGTTATGTGTTAGATAAGTTGTGAATCAGTGAAAATGACAACAAAAGTATTTTATAACTCTTGGCTCCTGAGGACAGAAACGGAGTTGAGGGAGAATGTACCAAGTTAAGTCAATTATTTCATTTAAGTTTATATTTAAATGTGGATTTCACTACCTGTCAGTAGTGCAAGCAGAAACAGATTATCACTTTCAGACTCCAGCAAATCCCTATGTGCGTTCCAAGGTCCCAGGGAAAAAAAAAAAATTAATAGACCTTCTTCTCCATTGAAAAGCATACTGCAAAAAGTGATAAAGTAAGAGTTTGCTGAAGAAAAAAGGAAGATATCACAACCTAGCTGTAAGCCCCAAAATACGTCCAGCGCCCTTTTAAGAACAAACATAGAAAAAGATGACTCCAGCTGGATCACAACACCATCTTTAAAAAAAGTGTAAAATCATGATTCTGACCGACTGACTTTCTACCCCACCAGGACATCACACAAGCGATAAACACTTGATGACACAAAGTGCCACCATGTGGGTGAGGATCACCGTGGAGAGGTCCCAGAAACCGCGTTCAGACAATTGGCCATATTTATGGCCTGCCTATATTGCGGCCCCTGGCAAAAGCCAGGGTAGGGCTTCAAATAACAAAAAATTTCATCCTAAAAAGGACGAAAATGGATTACACAACAATCATGATTCTACAGCAACAGCTTTAAATACTGTATTTTTCTACTGTCTTTGTCTTCTGCCTCTCATCTCCTAATGAACCCAAAGCCACCCAATCAACAATAAGCAGCTGTAGAACTGTTGTTCATGAGTGGCTGGATTCTGCAGCAATGTTTTTCTACAGCTGTGCTATTGAAGCTTCTGAACTGAAATGCTACAGACAAATTATCAGAATACCATGGGCCAAGAAGAAGAAAAACACTGACATTCTTTATGATCTGAACATTGAGGAATATTGGCTCATAAACAGCATCCTATCCCAAAAGATCTGGTATTTTTGCCTGTCAAATGTCATGGTGGTCGGCAGTGAATGATGATGGAGAGTACAGTTTCTGGAAAATGAGGCACAGGCGAACCTCCATGCACTAGGGTACAAGGTATTGAAGATGCATTTGCTATAAAAGCACATAGGGCTGGAGAACTGGCTAGAGAAAGGGAGACTTTCAGGTCTGTTATAAGGAGAGCGATAATCTGTAAAGGACCTGCTGACTGATGAGAAATTTCCAATGACACACTTTACTACTTCTTTTTCTTCTTCTTCCTCAGCATTCTGAGCCCTTGAGGTTCATAGCTGCAGATATCACCGGCCTCCATTCATCTCTCTGGTTGGCCTTCTCTTTCCAGTTGGTGACACCAAGTGTTTGCAGGTCTGTCTGGATATTATTTCTCCATCGTCTTCTTGGTCTGCCTTGTGGTCTACGACCATTCATCTCCCTCGTGTATACAGTTTTTACTTCTCTGTCGTCTGACATTCTTTCAATATGTCTCAATCATTTCAGTATATTAACTCTCATTATTCCAGTTATCAGTGGTAACACACTTTACACAAACATAATTTCAAAACACAATAATTTAGTCTACTTGCAAACAATTAACCCCTTATAACAGTTAACAGTTACAGACATATCTTCTTGTGACCCACCATAGCGGACATAGAAATGTGCCACGATATCGTTTGGAAAACTCTGTTCTACAAAATAAAGTAATTGAGGAGAAAGAACAGAACACTCAGCACTGGCAAATGTTATCAAAAGAACAAGATAGAGATTGCTTGAACATGTTTGTAGAATGTCTCACGACACTTTGACAAAGGACAGCTCTGCAATGGATAGCAGATGGGAAAGGGAGATGGGGAACATCCAAGGAAACCTGAAGAAAGAAAAGTTAAAGTTAATTGGACGTTGCAGAACCAACCCCAGCATTTTTTGTGTGTGGCTGTTGTGGTTTTTCTAAGCAAATTTACGCCCAGTAGTTTTACAACTGCTTTCTGGACGGTCGGCTTCTTAATACCACTGTTGAAACCAACGCATGGCGCAGAGCCTGCAGCTGGGATCAAACCTGGCACCCCGGCATTACAAAGCGAGTTTGCAACGCCTAAGCCACAGATGTCGACGAAGAAAGAAAGCAGAAAGAGTAAGGAAGAAATGTAAAGTTACATGGGATACCATAGGCAGAAAAGCAGCAGGCTATCAGCAATGGCTATCAGGCTATCACTTCTGAATGCCTTATGTATCAACATAATCATCAGGTGCCTTGCCAACTGGCGTGGGCGATCATGCCTCTCCATAATCAGCAATCTCCTGCAGCATGTATCAGTTCGTGTGCCGACACACCTTCGTGCCATGCAACAAGATTGTCAAGTATTTTCTCTCATTGTCTTCCTCTATCCCTCCTTCCACAGATCTTTCCAGTGGTCACATGTTCTATTTTCCCTCTTCTCATAACATGGCCGAAAAATGATGACTGTCTCCTTCTGATGTCTGTGATAAGTTGTCTTCGGGCTCCTGCATCTTTCCAAACCTCTTGGTTGCTCTTTTTGGCTGTCCAAGGAATTCTAAGCATTCTTCTGTAAAACCACATCTCTGAGGCCTCAAGAAATTGTTTGGCCTGCCTACCGATTGTCCAGGATTCACAGCCATAGTTAAAACTGGATGTATGTAGCAAGCAAGAATTCTTTTTCTAACTCTCAATGACAAAGATATATTGCACAAGATGTTTTTCATTTTATAAAATGCAGTTTTTGCCTGTCCTATTCTGTTTCTTATCTCAGTTATGCATCTTCCATCTGATGTTATCCATGTGCCCAGATACTTAACTTTCTGTACTTGTCCTTAAATAACACCATCGACTTTTATTACACATTTAGGAATAATTTGTTTCTTTGATACCACCATTACTTCTGTCTTCCCATTATTCAGACTGAGGCCCATTCCACTTTCTAACACCACAATGTCTATCATTTCCTGTAGTTCTTTCTGACTTGTTGCTATCAAGACTGTGTCATCAGCATTACGTAAATTGTTTATATTGTGCCCACCAACCACAATTCCGGGCATATCAATTAAAGATCTCATTATATATTCACTGTATATTGAAAACAAATCAGGTGACAGTACACATCCTTGTCGTACACCCCTCTTTGTGCTTTGAACATTTTTTATATCAACACTGATATAAAAAGGATACAGATAGAATAGACAGGACGAGGTAGCTAGAAGCTCAGTTTCACAGCTGCTGAGGTTAAAGTTAAGAGGATGAACTACACTGCCCTGAAGTCTCCCACATGGCTCAGTATCTTTCCCCAGAATGGCTGATAGCCTGCAGAGACCTTGCACAAAGCAAAAACTTGGTAGCTCCAGTGACAATCCCAAAAGATCTCTGTAAAACTTGAACTGAAAGACGTGTCCGTTAAACGACCCCACAACATTCAGAGCGCGAGTCAAGCGTCCTGACCACTTTGCCACATGAGACCCTCAGCACAACTGCATGGAGAGCAAACAGCTAGGAATAAGCTGGAGTAAAGCAAAAACTCTACAAGCAAATACTTACAAAAACACCTTTCATCTCATTGTAGACCACACCTTTAAATATGATTGGTGAATTGGGGTCTGAGAGATCTGTCTGCTCCAGTCTCCAACCTTCCTGGCTGCAACAAAATCATGTTTTTTAAGACTCCCAGTATTTCAACACTGTCACTATGTTTAGATTTAACGATGTGAAAAGTTGTCAAGACATTTCCAGAACAGTGTAGTGTTTAACTCTTTATGGATTATTGACCACTTCAGTGGATTTTGAATCCTTTCCATCTGGACCATTTACCATTAAAGTGGTGCTCCATAAAGACGCTAATATTGTTTCATTTGCTGGGAAAACAAATTTGTACGAACATGTTTTGAAAAACTAGAATTTGTGAAACGAAGTCCTTTCATTTTTGAAGTTCAGCATGATGTTTGCACATCACTTTCTGATTTGTTTTAGATTAATTACATGTCATATCATTGTTATGTAATTTTTCTAGACCAAATAATAAATAAAAATTTCTAGAACTATTCACACTGCTCTGTCATTGATAAATTTCAGCCAGATAGTGACAGTCTTATTATGACTGATGCTGAAAGTGACAAACCTATTAGCGATAATGTAGGTAAGGATGACGTTGAACAAAATATTTCAATTGGATTATCTCTGTTTAAATCAGCTGTTTTTCTGATTTTCGGTTGTTGTTAAGTCTGACATGTCATATAAAAATGGTCATAACATTCAAAGTATCTAAAATAATTGTTTCAAATAAAGACTAGCTCATACATCATTGAACAGCGAATGCATGTGAATTCTTAGAATCGGATAGCAGTGTTGCTGAACAAGTAAAAAAGTAAGGTAAGCACAAAATATTTTGTGTAAATATTCTTCATATGCATCTAACAACCTTGAATGTTGAGTGATTTTAATAATAATATTTTGTTGTAATACTGACAATAAACATGTCTTCAGAATGTTGCAAACCAACCTCATCCTCTATTAATTTAAGTGTTTTAGTTGGCCTTTATGACCATGGGGTGGCAATTGCAGTTTGTAATTCTGAGATACAAGTTTCAATTCCAGCAGCAGACCACTTTAGGCAAGTTTCAACAATGGTATCAATAGTCAAGTGTTCAGAAAGCAATGGTAAACTGCTGAATATAAAACCACAAACAGCCAACAAATGGTGCAGTTTGTTTACAACTTCCTTTGAAGGCTAGGCATCTACTTCAATAATGTGGTTTTTCTAGGCAATTTTACATTTAACATGCTGTTTCTGAATGATAATATGCTTCTTTTTTTTTTTTTTGCGTGTTCACTGGCTGTAAACTCCAGCGGAAAGTTCTGGGTGTTCATCCACCTTGAGACTTTAGTATTGTTCCGGAACCTGAGATGCTCATACCATGTTTAAAATTTACACAAAGCAGTCTACTACCAGACCACTCTCAGCAGATTCAAAGCTAAAGCAAATCAGGATTGTGAAACTGTTACAACTGCTAAGCGACGGAGGCAGACAACACTGACACTCACCAGAAATCCAGCTCTCTGATGAGAGGAAACAAAGCAGCGTCCAAATAGACAGCCATCAAGTTTTTGAAATCCTGCGCATTCTGGCTTGAGAATGGATACATGGTCCAATCATATGCTGCCAGACAAACGAGTAGAGACAAGGAAACGGAGATAAAGAGTCAGAATCATTATGTAGCTGTCTATATTCTCTTCAAGTAGTATTTTTTTTTTAAACGTAAGACATTTACTACAAGTGATCTCTATTACTCCCAGTTTGGTGCTTTTCAACTTGGTATTCTTGGTATCCTACATTCCTTCATCTCCCTGTCTCCTATCCTTCTCCAGGTTTCATCTGTTGTCTACGTTTACTTTTTCCCATCTGCCATCCACCAGACTTCACAATGCCTAGGATACAGCAGACATTTATTCTGAAAGTTTCATTTATGTGTAATTTAGACTGTCATTTCCCAACACTCACTGTGTGTGTGTACAACAGATTCTCACATGAATTCCACTAACAAGTGGTGGCTCCTTCAGGATAGTCCAATAAAAATAGTAACGATGGCACAGTGGTTGGTGCACTTGCCTGCTGAGGCAGTGGTCCAGGTTCAACCCTCAGAAGTAGCAGATTTTACCTCCCTTATCATTAAGGCTTTGGATCGACCCAGTGTCATAAAATGGGTAACATGTTAATTTGTTTAGAACTTTTTGGGATTTGAATGGGAAGGAAAGGTAACAAGAAAGAACCAACTTCGTTGATATCATGTTCTAGAATATGTGAATACCTAATACCTCACACTGTGGATGCGTCATTGTGGCTCTCAATGGGAAGCAAATAATAGTAACACTACCCTACCAGGCATGTCTCAAGAGGTGACTAAGATAAGGGTTGGGCTTGGGGCTACCTACTTCACCCTGCAAAAAAAAAAAAAAAAAAACAATAGCCACAAAAACCAAAGAATCAGGGAAAACTCAGAAAGAGAAACAAGAAATACCAGCCAACCAAGATAGGGGGAGGCTCTTCTAGCAGAAGATGACATGGTGCAGAGAAAGCCAAAAGAGGTCTGAACTTCAAAGTGCTTCCTTCAACCTAGGAAAATCTCCAGAACTGGCATCTGGATTGCTAGAACTTTATACGATGTAGGAAGAAAAATAAAAGTATTAAGGGAAAGGAAACATTACAGTATTAGTATTTTAGGATTTTTTGAAACTAGATGGACCAGGGCAGAGTAAGGTATTCTAAATTAAGGTGAAACAATTTGTTTTTTCTCAGGACATACAGAGGAAAATTCCTCCCAACAGTGAAGGAGTGACTCTGAGGCTATCTAAAGAGTCAGAGAGGGCACTAAAATAATGGAAAGAAGTGAGTCCTATAACAATAAGAGTGTCTTTTAGAACAATGAAAGAGAAAGTGAGCATGTTGGTAATACAGTGTCCTGCAGCAACAAATGATAAGGAAGAATCAGATAATGACATGAAAAAAGGGTCCTTTACTTTTCTTCATATAATAAACTGAATGCTTGGCACAGCTGTGCTGAGGTTCAAACTCAACTAAATATTGGATAAGAAGAATTTAGTGTTACAACAGCAGCAATGATCATGACATCAACAAGTGAACTAACCTGTGAGAGCATTCATGTATGTAGCCATGGACCTGCTGATCATCTTGAAGAAAGGATCTCGTACTGGGAAGTGTTCAGATCCACACAGTACAGTGTGCTCAAGGATATGTGGCACTCCAGTACTGTCCATGGGAGTAGTTCTAAATATGACACTGCAGATAAAAGGAACAGTTGCAAGCATGGTCTCAGAACTGTTTTATTTCAATACTTGCATTTCACTGAGTATGTTCCAGGATCCATTTGTGTGGGGCGGCACAGATATTGCAGCTAGCTATAAACTACAACATTTTGTACTTTTGCCAGCAAACACATCCAAATTCAAAAATCCAAACACACTCCACCATTTGGTGGGAAGGAAGAGGTTTTTCATCTGGAAAGTCTCCTGGGATAACAGGCTATCCGACATGCTCCTTTCATTTTTCAATTACTAATTACTTATTTCTTTATGTGCAGGGTTTCAAGTTGTTCAATTTAACCAACAAAGATAGACACTATATCCAATACCTCATGATTAGGAGGAAGTACAGCAACTTATTCTGTTATAATCCAGTCAATAGTGAGAAACAGACTAAGTATGTTTGAGCCAACTGGCATGCAGTAACCCGTAATCTACTCAAAAATAATGGACACATAACTGTTTATAGGATACAATATTCTTCTTCTTCTTCTTCAATCCTTCTCCCGCCTCAAAAACTTATATCAGGAGTTGAAACTTATAGCCTGTGCCCAATCTTCCTGCTATCGTGCAATCCATATCCTCTCGTGTACCATACAGTTTTGTCTTCAGTGTGGTTGGAACAGGCCAGATTGCGTCTCTGTTGTCAGCATACAGTTGACAGTTAGGATACCATGATAGCGGAGGTCTAACTGGGTGGCTCAGTTCAGTCATGGGATGGGGGGGGGGGGGGGGGGGGGGAGAGAGACGGGGGAGACAAAAGAGGGGAGACAAGGAAGAGGTGAAGGAAGGAGGACAGAGTGATGGAAGGAAGAGAAGGAAGGAGGGACAGAGGAGGGAAGAAAAGAGAGAGAAAATGGATAAGCAAAAAAGAACACAAGAAGAGATGAAGAGACAGGGACAGATAACAGATGGAGGGAAACAAGAAACTTTCCAACTAACAAAAAAAAAAAGGCTGCTGCTAAAATTATTTTTTTTTTAGTACCAACAAAGGTAAATGTGCAACAAATTTTTGCCCACAATACTTCATAAAATAAAATGTAAAGAATCTTATATCAGCTACACCGTGGATTCAAGAACTTTCTCAAATTAGCCACATGGTGGCTTCAAGAAATTTCTCAAACCACCCATATGGTGGATTCAACAACTTTAACAAATCAGCCACATGGCGGATTCCGCCAATGATGACACCTTTTTTTTAGGGGTGCCTAGTTGGTCATTTTCTTAATACATGATTCCATAGCGAGGCGCACATGCCATTTGGAGGTAACAGGTTAGATTTTTGGACAGTAACTATTGCTTTTGATTTTTATGTTGTCTAGTGTGTCCTTCTATCTTTCTATTTCCTTCTATGAGTGCCGATCAATAAACTGTGTTTATTATATGGTGGATTCAAGAACTTTCTCAAATTAGTCACATGGTGGATTCAAGAATTTTCTTAAATCAGCCACATTGTGGATTCAAGAATTTTCTCAAATCAGCCACATTGTGGATTCAAGAATTTTCTCAAATCAGCCACATTGTGGATTCAAGAATTATCTCAAATCAGCCACATTGTGGATTCAAGAATTTTCTCAAATCAGCCACATTGTGGATTCAAGAATTTTCTCAAATCAGTCACATGGTGGATTCAAGAATTTTCTCAAATCAGCCACATTGTGGATTCAAGAATTTTCTCAAATCAGCCACATTGTGGATTCAAGAATTTTCTCAAATCAGTCACATGGTGGATTCAAGAATTTTCTCAAATCAGCCACATTGTGGATTCAAGAATTTTCTTACAACAGCCCATAGAGGATTCGAGATAATTTTCTCATATCAGCCACTTGGCGGAGGCAAGGATTATTTTTCTAAAATCAGCAACATTGTGGATTCAAGGATTATTTTCTCATATTTGCAACATGGTGATTTCAAGAGTTATTTGCTCAAACCAGCCACACTGTGGATTCAACAATTATCTTCAAACAGACTGGATCTGACCTGAAAGTGTTATTGTCATCATCTCTGGCAGTATGAAGGTGTTGGGCACCAGTCTTATCATGTGTCAGCATTGCTGCTGTGATGAAAAACTCTGGCACCTCTTGCACCTGAAATCGTTAATGGTTCGGAATTTTTACAGAATATAACAGATTTCATAACTGTTTAAATACGACTATCATCATATAGCAGGTCATTTGCAGAAAACCACTGCCCTTTTTGGCATGTCAGAATACCTCACTGTTATTCTTGTCTCATACATTTTCATGCCCATTGGCCTCTAATGTCTTGTGTTGCACTTCATGCTGGTCGAACCCTGCCTCTTCTGCCAGAACTCTGCATGCCATAATGTTTTATGTAAGCCTCTTCAGTGTTGTTAATTTAAGTCTTCTTCTTCTTCTCTTCCACCTTGTACCTCATCGAAATGTCGGGGGGAGATGTAATGTTTGTTGATAGGCTCTGTCAAGAGCACTATTAAAACTGATGTTCATTTCTGTAAGGCTGTTCTTAATGCCATCACTCCATATTTTCCGAGGTCTTCCACTCGCTCTATACCCGTTGTAACGTATTCACCAGCTGTAAACTCCAGTGTAGAGTTCTGGTTGTTCGTCCACTTCTGGACGTTGGGACTTGTTCTAGTGCTTAAGTTTTGCATGTATATCTGTTTTACAGATATAGCTTTTTTATGTGCAGACAGCTGGTTCCTAGCATCTCTTCCCTGCCTCTCCCCATGAGGTCCTAGAACCCACACAGGAAACTTCAGTGTTTGATATGGCCAGAGTATTTTAGCTCCGAAACAAAATGGTGTTTATCAAGGTTTTACTGGGTGTATGCAACGGTATACAGCACCAGCACTTTTTTAGGCATCATTTTTTCAGGGCTACTTAACAGACACTTTATGGTGAGTACTGGCATATTTTTTTCAAATAGACAAAAACCCTGGTGTTTTATGTCCCCAAATATGCTAGTCATTACCTTACCTCAATCTACTTTTAATTTTGACCCTCCCCTTTCAAAGTGAAATAACCTCACACTCTCCTGTTATACATTTTACAAGCTAATGACATCACTTTCATTACAGGACAATCTCCACTGCCAGTAGGGCATATTATCCAAAAGTGCTCTGATCTTTTTCCAAGCCTGTTTCTTAGTGTGTTCTTCTTTTGCCTTCTATCCTCCAATGGAGCATAGACCCTCAACAAACTCATGCCAAGTTGTTCTATCCTTCGCTATTTCATGCAGCTCTCAATCTAGTTAATTGTTTTCAGGTTTTCTCAACGTGTGTCCTATCTAATGCCAGCATCTTTTCTTCCTCTCTTGGTCAACTAGAACTTGTTTAGTTCTACCCCAAAGCTCAACATTAGTGATTCTATCATACCATTTAATTCCCTCTATTCTGCACAGGCACTAGTTAATGAATGTTTGTATTTCATTAGCAACTGCTTAGTTGTTCTCCAAGTTTCTGCTCCATACAACAATACTGATTTGACATTAGATTTTAAGAGTTTAAGTGTTAGTTTTACATGATACTTATCATGAAAGTCACCCCATCTCGCTCGTGCAAGAGATTTCGTGCCAGCTCCAGTTCATGTCGCCCTAGTTCCCACAAGCTGTCCTATGTTGTGGGGCTGTTACAACGTAACTTGCCTCGCCTTGTGTACATACCAGTTTCAAAAAAAAGCTGCCGCAGGTTTGTTTTTGCAATCCTGTTTGCTGTGAAGGGCAGGTCTCAGGTGCCGAAGCGCTGCGTACGAGGTTCACGTACTGCAGGAGGAAGCACTAAAGACTCGATTCTTCGTGAATATCAAATCACTGATTTTTATATTATTAAGCTTGTTGGTGGTGGTTGTCGTCGCTGGTGGATGTGCCTGAAACGTTGAAAACGAGGAACAAATGACACCCCTATACTATAGGAGTGTTTCAGGAAATCCCCTACAAAATCAAACAGCTGTGTGAATTGTTGACTTTCATGACTTATACCGTTTTAATTTCTTTAGTGTGTTTATGCTGACAACTGTTTTTGTTTGTATGAGAGAGAGACACAGAGAGAGAGAACAAATAAATAAATGAACAAACAGAAAACTGACATCACTGTATGCACTCATGATATTCCCACTGGTGCTGTCAAAATTAAGGGTAACACATCCTTCAAACCATACAAACCACACTTCTCAAGAATTAAATGTCTTTTCAAAAGATGAATTTCTTTAAAAGGACAATAGAATAGAAAACAGTCTTACTTTCTGTACTGTATATCCATGTAGCTTATCTCCTGATTTCAGTGCTCGGACCCGATCTCTAGCCTCTTCACTGAAGTAACGGCCATACCTTGCTCTAAAGATCAATATCATAAATCATCATCATTACCAGGCAAGCCAAGGTATTCACAACATTTATCTTCTTCTTAGCATTCACTCGGGGGAAGTTTGAGTTGTTCATCCACTTCTGGACTTGAGCCTTGTTCCAGAATTTGAGTTTTACGTGCACACCCGTTTTACAGATCTAGCTTATTTGTATGCAGACTGTTGGTTTCTTGCCTTTCCGACAGATGCACCCTGATTCTTGTTAGGGAGCAGTGGGTGTATTCCTTTCTCCATTAAAATGGGGCCCCTTAGGAGCAAGAGTGCATGCATGCATGTGTATGTAAGAGTTTGAATGTGTATGTCGGTGTGTGTGTGCCCGTGTGTAAATATCTGTGTCTGTGTGTGTGTCTGCATTTGTGTGTGCCAGTGTGTCTGTATAAATGCATGTATGTGTGTGTGTGTGTGTGTGTGTGTGTGTGCATGTATGTCTGTCTTGTCTCTGTATGTTTCTGTGTGTTAATGTGTCCGTATGCATCTATGCCTTATGTATGTATGTATGTATGTATGAATGTGTGTGTGTGTGTATCTGTGTATGTAAGTGTGTGTGACTGTGTGAATGTATGTATGTATGTGTGTATGTATGTATATATGTGAGTGGGTGGGCATGTGTATGTGGGTGTGTGTATGTGCGCACACATTTTACTAAACATGCTTTTGTGTTTTTTCTTGATATTCATATTAATATATGAACATAACATGCTTTACTGATAAAATACAACTGCTGGGTGAAAGATGGGTGTTGGAAAGGGTCAAATGTAAGATGGGCCTGCATACCCAATTTTTGACCCTTGAAAATAAAGTTTGTTCGTTCCTGCAGGTACAAAATGGAGGATAACCAGCTGGTCATATACTGGCAATATTTCTAGCAAGGTTTTGTGGTTATCCTCCGAATAACGGGCACAAAAGATGGCGGCCCAAAACAGGGCCACAGTCACAGTCACAGGGCCACGCGTGAGCGGCGTGGAGTACTCTTGGCAGTGGTGGTAGTCGCCGGGAAACCGCAAATTAAGTCGCCTGAAGTGCGCAATTGACACGTGACTGAGGCTTTGTTAGGGTGTTTTTGCGGCCGCCATCTTGTGTGCCCGTTATTCGGAGGATAGCCGGTTTTGTAAATGACTGCCTGCATCAACTGCACTTCTGGA